>JAOUQW010000019.1:16284131-16297459 GCA_028565825.1 Olivaichthys viedmensis | reverse complement strand
CACGGTCAAAATCACTGAGATCACATTTTTTCTCCATTCTGATGGTTGATGTGAACATTACCTGAAGCTGCTGGCCCATATCTGCATGATTTTATGCATTGCGCTGCTCCCACATGATTGGCTGATTAGATAATTGCATGAATGAGAAGGTGTACATGTTCCTAATAAAGTGCTTGGTGAGTGTAATTATATATAATTATTTTTATAAATGTGTGTGTGTGTGTGTGTGTTAAACATTTATTCATTTTTAACTTCAACTGGTTTCACCTCCTGCAGCTTCAAAAGCATTTTTTTCTTGTACAGACATCTGACAAAAACGCCCTGTGTCTTTGGAAACTTTGCATTCTATGTTTATTACTGAAACTGGTGAATAGATGGAGATAAGAATCTTTGGTCACGGAGGTCATTGTAATGTAAATGTATCAGTCCAAACTATGTCCTACACCATGGCTCTTTATAAGACAAATGAGTCTGCATTCTGAGACTCTCAAAAGCCCAACATTTACCTCGGTTTCCACCGACCGCACAGATTTGTAGTAACAAAATCTTGATGATTTTTCGAAGAATTGGTGAACCTTTTCTTTAATATGGATTTCTGTAACTCCATACCTTCACAAATAGTACAACAGGTTTATTGGTCCAAATTGGATTTAAGTGTTGCAGGTGCAATACTTTTAGCAACAGAACCAGATCAGAAAGGTAGCACTATCATTTGTCATCATCTTACAGTCATATGTGGACCTGGCTCATTTCTCTATGGACTAATTATTACCACATGTGTAAATGACTCACTTGATACCAGTCACATATCCAGCCCACATTCGATTTGAAGTATTATCAGAGCAAAAATAGTACAGAACAAACAGAGCTCCCATCTTTGAGAAACGGCAGAGCTAAACTCACAAGGGAATTTGAGGTTCTCACAGACCTGAGATGGAAAAAGGGAATGGAAAATTCACTTTTGAAAATCTTCAGTTTCCTGTGTGACAAGTCTGGGAAAATAAATGCAGACCCTCTCTCTGACTAAGCGTAAATCAATTACAGGACACTGCATTTTGGGATGTGAGACAATAATAACATAGTAACGTGACAATGGCTGATGTTTGCTTTATCTGTATATTAAAGCTGTATTATCAAGCAAATGGTATAAATAGGTCCAGTTGGTTGGAAAATTCTACCATTGTTCTTAGACACTGAGATGTTAGTTGTTCGATCACAGTTATGATGGTATATTTACAGTATAAAAAATATAAGGAAAAATCCGGGAGGTAACTAAACTTTCCGGGGAGGACTTGAAAATTTCAAAATAGTACAATACTAAATGATTGTATAGTATTGTATAATACATAATTATCTATACAACAGTATATAGAAACAGAACACTTTGGACAGAAGTCCTATATTCAGCTGTATGTGTAAAACTGGTTGGTGAAACCAGTTGATATTCAAAATTCATGGATGTTTGACTTCATTACTATCCTATGCAACAGTTCAAGATGTGCTTCTTGCAAATATATTAACACAGCCACAAAAATTTACAGGCCCAAAATTATAATTTTTTATTGACCATCAGTCCTCGTGCATTACTGCAGGAGCTGTTTATTGTATCTCCTGAAAGAGTTTCAATCAACTGTACATTATAGAAACCAAGAGAAATTTGGCTGATCATTTTGTTAAGGGATGTACCATCAGAATAAAAAAATTCTCAACAAAATGGCCATTAATGACATTAATAAATAATGGCATCTAGGCCTTAGCATTACCAGTTGTTGCTATGGCAGAAAACCAAAGAAGAAACTCATCTATGCTCTCTGGAAATATACTGTATACTGCATGTTTTACTACACCTATACATTTATTACAAAAGTACTTTAAAGTACAATACTTCATCATTCTCTAATTTCCTAATTTCATCATTCTCTCTTCTTCAGAATTGCACAGTTGTATGTGCTTTCATTCCTGCCAGCAGTTCCTGTAAGTAATTGCAAAATCAAAAATCAATTTTGATAAATCAAAATATATGACTGAATTAAATGTTCTATGAAAACATGCTTCTGTTCCATACTGCACTTTCATGTTCTGTGTTATATGTATAGGCCTATATGTATCCTTTAAACTACATGGCATTGATAATTCAATAGAGAGATGTTGAAAGAAGTGCAACATACAGAACCATTGCTGACTTCACTTTGCTGATTCCTGTCATCTAAGAAGTATAAACCTTTTCAAATTTTTAAATATAAAAAAACCCTTACAACAATATTCCACATTATAATTTTTTTATACTGTATGTGAAGAACTAATGAACATTTAACCATTTGTTAAAATTATTTAATAAAATATATATATATATTTTTACATTTCCTAAATAGGTTAAACAGTTCCAACAAATATTAAATATTAGGCTTTAACACTATTTTTATAACTAATAACTTAAGAAAACAACTAACCAAAAAATGTATAATTATTAAGAGATTATACTTTAAAAGACACAGATGGATAACTCACGGATGGGTATCTTTTGTTAAACTGATATGTCTACAATGGCAATGCTACAGCAATTCATGGTGTAGTTTGTTAAACAGATTGTCAGGGGGGCACTACTGCCTGGTAACAGGGTAACGTTTCCTCATCCCTCTCCCATTTTCATGTTCTCAGGCCTTGTTCTTGCACCAGCTACAGGTGGCTTACCTTCAGAACCAGGTACAGCTTTCTTTAACTTCTTGGACCGCTGGGTCTATGATGGAGTTTGAGTGTGGGTGTGGGGGTGTGTGTGTGTGTGGGGGGGGGGGGGTCCATGTTTTTATATCCTGGTGGGGACCAAATGTCCCCAGAAGGATAGGAATATCCGACAGTTTTGACATTTGGCTGGCCCCACAAGGAAAACTGCTTTTTATTTCCTTTTTTTTTTTTTTTTTACAAAAACTGCAGCTTTTATTTAAAGAATTAAAAGAGCCAAATATTTCCTTTTGGTTACTGAGGTTAAGGTTCGGGTTTGGGGTAGGTGTAGCATAGCATTAATTAGCTACAGTAATCATTATGTCAATGGAAGGTCCTCACAAGGATAGTAAGACAAACGTGTGAGTGTGTGTGTGTGTGTGTGTGTGTGTGTGTTATGAATGAGCAATAATAAACTGATCATGTTGTTGTGTTTCAGGGGATCATCCTGCCCCAGATGTACACAGCAGCTGTGTCCAATATACTAAACGTGGCAGTCAATTACATTCTCATCCTCTGGATGGGCCTGGGAGTAAAGTAAGTATACTGGGCTAAACTGCACTTTTCCTGCCTTTTCTGTTGTGTATTTTTAAATTATATACCAGTATTTTTGTTATAGTCTCTATATGAAGTGTTGAGGTGTGTCATGAAACTGTACTCCCTTACAAATGCATTTATTTGTGTTGCTGTTAATTTGCTGTTCATAAGAAGTGTTTGTTTCTTCAGCGCGCAGTTTATGTGAGTGTGAGTGTGTGTGTGTATCTGCAGGGGCTCTGCTATGGCCAATTGTATCTCACAGATCTCCATCTGTCTCCTGCTGTTCTGCTACATACACTGGAAAAAACTGCATGTGAGCACGTGGGGGGGTGAGCAACACACACACACACACACACACACACACACAAAAGCCCACTGCACTCATCACACAGAGGTTCTGACCTCGTGCGGCTGCATCTGGAGGGATGGAGCCAGGATTGTGAGAAAGCTCTGATTTAGATGGACAACATCTTATCACTGTGAAACAATTTCTCAAACTGGGGGTACGAGGTACATTTTTATTACCATTTAATATGCCACCTTGAAGGAGTAAATGCGAAAGACAGGACACTCTTACGCTTCAGTTAGTTACAGTATGTGCTATTTTCCACAAAGTGGACAGTCACTCTTACGGCACTAGTTGCTGCAATGCTTTTGATTAAGGGAAAAACAATAGTGCTGGCAGACTCCAGAGGTAAAGAATATTCTGCTACAATTTTATAAAACGATAAGGAACTGCTGATGACTATGGTGACCACACATTCTATGGTCCAATACAGAACAGAGGGGTCAGGAAGCTGGTGGAGGTCATACATATAGAACTACATTGATTAAACTCCAGATTTTTTCAGCTGACATCCTTCTTTTATAGGAGAGACAGTGTCATCACCCATTCTACTGCTCTGACATGTCAATAAAAATAGAAAGCCTTTAATAATAACTAGCGGATGTGGCAACCTAGATTTGGAAAACCCAAAATGTATCACTAATAATAAAACTCACACACAAGCAACACAGGCATGGAACAAAAAAAACAAAAACAACAACAACCGACATTTACACAAAAAACTGTATGGTATGTGAAAATTCCCTAACTTGCTTGACTTGGATACATTTTGTTAGATTCTGTCTCCTAACAAAAAGGTTTTTAAGACTTCTCAGTTTCCTTCTGTTTTGTGTGTTGATTTGTTTAGTTGCATCATTGCATCCTCTGTAACCAATAGAAATTTTAGCTTCACATGTTTGACAAATCACCTTGCTGTTGTCAGGATTAGAGAGATTTTTCCTCAAAAATATTGAACTTTTTCCATCCTTATTTGATAAACATCAATGTCTTTTAGACATCAGGCTATGATTTCATCCAACATTGCTTAAAAAAACACGAACTTAGCCAGTTTAGCTGCATGTAGCCTCTTACCCGCTCACGGACCTGTCAGGACATATTCTTGGCTAGATGTTCCCTAGCTGTGTTCACTCCAATTAACCATATTACAAAGGATTGATCTGATTGGTGATGACACATACTGTGGTGTGTGCACATGTATTGTGGGCATTCAACCTGTTCTTTTCCTGTTTGAATGACTAACCCTAACTTTTGTAACTATTCGTGCAAATTGTTAAGGATTTGCAAGTGTGAGACCATGTTGGGTGCGTCAATGCATATTCTGCACAATAATCCAGCAATAAAAAAAGTGTTCCGATCTGAAATAAACAATTTTTGAGAATAAATCATGACCTAAACATGGAACTGAACCTGGAAATACAGCATGTCTGGTCACCCTAGCACTGACGCTGGGTGATTCATCTGCAATGAAGCGGCCATGTTTCATGAGTGAGTGAATGAATGCCTGTCTGTGTCTCCCCCTGCAGGCTGGTCCATGGCCTCACTGCAGGAGTGGGACTCCTTCATGCGGCTCGCCATACCCAGCACACTCATGCTCTGCTTTGAGTGGTGGGTCTATGAAATCGGAGGTTTCCTCGCAGGTGTGTTTGTTCATGTGCAGTTCTACAATGATCATTGGACTGATCATTGGACAAGTATCTGTATTCAGTCCAGGATACGTTTTGAAAAGGCAGTATCGATATTCAGAAGTTAGCCTATGTACTTTATAAGTGTTTAGGATATTGCTTTCAGAACCTCCTCACTAATAATAAAAACCTACAATCTTTACAAATGACACCACCAATGCCTGTTTTTGTTTTAAATTATTTTAAATGGCAGATGGTCAACACACCCAATAGTAGAAACTCTGCGTTGAAAAAGTCCAAAAGCAGAAGTGTCGCCTATTTTGTAAGCTAATGCAGATCAATACTGAAGTCCCTGAGGAATAAGGACTAACAATGGCAGCAGAGAGCGTTCAAACGGAAGTTATTACTATCCATCTAGTCAGCTTAAATAGTTGGTAGGTTATTAACTTAACTGTTTTGAATATTTTTTATTTTATTTTATTATGGCAGTAGTAGACTAGCCCTGAATCAGAACCCTAATGCTTTTCATGAATTAGGGTTCACTTGTGCTCCATTGGTTTTGGTGGCAGGTTTATAATTTTTAAAAAAGTGTTTCTAGACCTATAATAATCATATAATTTCAAAGATACATTAGAACAGCAGTGATTTACAATACTGCCATGCAACAGCTTTAGCTGGTTTTTTGTTTTGTTTTGGGTTCTAAAATTTAAACTGGCAACCGCTCAGTAGAATGGATTTCACTAACACACTTGTCTGCAAGTCTGGTGGAGCAATTGAAAAACGTGTATAAAGCTTTTGCCAGTGGTCCGAAATGTCGATGACGATACAGCACAGGTGTTCCACATGTGCTGTTTCAAGATGTATTCTGAATAACGTTCTCTGTTTATGCATTTGAACAAAATTTAGGACATAGTATTCAGTATTTAGCCATCAATACTTAGTACTGCAAGTATTCCGCCAATCTCCCTGATTTTTTCTGCGTATTTACTTTGTGTTTTTGTGATTCATTACTACAGTCTGTAGCTAAATTTTTTCATACACAAACAATACAGATTCATTCTTAAAAAACTTTTGGTACTATGGCTGTCATGTCACATCTTGTCACATTAATCACTGCCATGCTTTACACCTTTAAGCAACACAGTTGTCATGCTTTAAGCAACAATGTTTTTTCAACAAATAAACCATTCCAGCTTTTATCTCCTTTATTCTCACTGACACAATACTTAATTCCAAGAATAAATTATCTGACAATTTTACACTTTATAAAATGGCCATGTGTTTCTACCCCACCCCCTCGTCTCATTCGAAGGTATGCTAGGGGAGGTGGACCTGGCTGCCCAACATGTGCTGCTGGAGCTGGGATCTATCACGTACATGGTGAGGATGTTCTGCCTGCTATTACTTAAGCACTCATTGACAGAGGTGTGCTGACAGCAGTGCAGCTCTGTCTGTCACTGTGTGGCAGCCTGTTAGCCATTAGCCAGCTTATGGTCTGAACAGAGGTCAATAGAGAAAGCAAGGCTCTTAAAGGAAGCTCGAAAGCAGGGCTGCCAAACCTGACATTTGGCTTGACCAATCCCACAACGTCTATCTTTATGATGACATTGTATACAGCTAGTACATGATGGTCAAACTTCACATAATTTTGTGCCGCTTGGCTTTTTTCCCTTGGCCAAAGGGTTTTGGCATCCTGCTTAAAAGTTAATCTTTATATATAGTGCTGAGACATTAAAATCACTAAAACCTGTGTGTGTGTGTGTATCCGACGGGCATTCACCTGTATCTGCTGGTAATGCGGGGATTACAAGTAAAAGACACTGATTAAATAAAGAATCCATATTATCATCTGATCTGAGATCTATCCATGTATTAGCAAAAGAATGCAGGTATGGCTTGGTTTTTGGATGCATGCTTTCTAATTAGCACATTTATGTCTAGTTTCCTCTGGGTGTACATGCGGCAGCATGCGTACGTGTAGGCAATGCTTTGGGGGCAGGAGACACACCTAGAGCCCTGATCACCAGCAAAGTGACCCTCATGGTGTCAGGTTAGAGAAACATAAACACATGTCTTACCACAGCACTGACATAGGATTCTGTACTAGCACAGGTTACGGGTGACAATATATATTCTCAATACCTATTGTGATTGATATGTGTTAATGGTAACTATTGAACAGAAGCTTGCTAGATAAAGTGAAATATATTCCAATATAACTTCTGCTGCTAATGTATGTGACAGCTTTGTTTCTCTGCACTTGTCATGTGAGATACAGCATAACATATCTCGTTGTTGTGTTTTCCACCTCAGGAGTATTGGCAGTATTACAGGGGATTGTGCTTGGTTCTACAAAATCAGTGGTGGGCTTAATCTTTACCACTGATGAGTAAGTCAGTAGTGTCATTAAGGAAACACAATGACATGTAATGATACACACAGTTATTTATAAGTATACAGAACCTTAAACATATTGAAATTAAAAAGATGTTTAAAAGGTGTTTTTTTCCTCCAAAAAGTTGTTTTCTGCTTTTGTTCTTCCCCAGGGCCATTGTTCAGATTGTGTCAGAAAATATGACCTTCTATGTTTTCCTACAGTTTTTTGATGCCCTTGTGGTGAGTTGTCATTACTGTCTTGGAAATTAAATTTTTTATTAAATTAAAAGACACTATTTGTATTTGTAATAATAAATATAAATAAATAAATAGTCGGCCTGATTGATGCCATTATACAGCATTTTAAAATAAGCCAATAGTTGAATAGGTTAGTTTTAAGAAGTTTTTATTGTATGAGTCAATTGTCCTGTGTAAATACAGATTTATATTCCCTCTTTACAGCAACCGATCCCTGGCAAATTAAATACACATTTCACTCTGAATTGAGTAAGAAAAATTGCCAGATTTTTAAACCACTTTTTAGATAACTTGCAGGCCATTTAAAAAAAATTGTAGCAGGCTGAAAATAGCCTGCAGGCTGTAGTTTGAACCTATATTGCAGTAATTTGTACACTTTTCAATAATTCCATAATGCATAACACTTCCATGGCACTTCGAGAGTGCAATAAAGACTGGCTTTGTTCACTTTATGACTAAATTATCTCTTATTATATGCCTGAATTACTTTATCTATTTATAATATCTTGTAAATATTTATCATGTTGCACAGCATTATCTGGTGTTTTTGTTTTTGTTTTTTTATCTAGTGTGTAAGCTCTGGAATCCTTCTGGGCTCAGGGAAGCAGAAGATAGCAGCCATATCCAACCTGATCTCTTACTACTGTATCGGGCTACCTTTGGGAATTTCGCTGATGTTTGCTGCAGAGCTCAGGATTCTCGGTAATCCTATTTCCACCCTACTCTAAGTCTGTTACAGATCTAACAAATAAAAAGATCCTAAACAAGCTGTTCATGTGTTCATGAGAGGCATACTTGTTGAATTACCCAGTTTGAATTTCTCTCTTTTTGTGTCTCTCTCAGGTCTGACACTTGGTCTTTTGGTCTGCGTCATCATCCAGGCTTGCTTTTTTATCATGCTCATCTTTAAACTCAATTGGCAAAAAGTGACAGAGCAGGTAGGGCCTGAGGCACAGAGCTAAAGAGGCAAAGCTGTGTAGACTGTCGATTGTAATGATATGAGAGCTCAATTTATTATTATGCTATGCTTAATGTAGTATAGAGCTGAAGCCCGACATTAGCTTGTCTCTATGCTCTAACTCCAGGCCCAGAAACATGCTGGAAAGAATGGAAACGTGACCTGTGTAGGACAGAAGACACCTCGTAGTGTACTAGTCATTGACACATTGATTCCTGAAGGACAGGATAACCTTGAGCCAAGGCCTGATGGTGGAACTATGGTGAGTCTTTCCTGGTCATTTACACTCAAATTATTGTTTAAGGTTAAATAGTTTGAGATGCAACACTGAATGGCACCGAATTTGCCACAATTCCTGCCTTGCTCCTAATTGGCACCCAGTCAAAGCCAACACTTTATTATTGCTCTTGCTACTTCATGAACGTATTACTTTTAAACTGTTTTTCTTTATTCCACTTTAGGCACAGACAGTAAGCAATTGCTCTAAAACAAGTGCCTACGCTCCAATGAGCACCAAAGAACAGGCGAAAACTGATAGTGGGAAGGATGAAGTGGAGGACGGGGAGGCAGGAGAGGTCCGACACAAAGCCCTGCTGTCCATTCCCCAGTTAGTGCTGAGGAGAGGAATGACTTTGTTAGTTGCAGTCCTGCTGTTGGCTGTCGGCGTTGTGGTCCACCTGACATGCCCTCCACCAGAGCCATCTCTCCAATTTAAGAGCAACCTCACCATGGACTGGGGAAACAACACCAGCCCTCCCCAACTCTACAGCCAGCTAACTACTCACCAATGGGACAAATCTAAAAATTATTCCACACAACTCTTCAAAACATAAGGCGACCAAAGTGATTAGTGTGCTATGTAGTGCAGTGGTAGTAGTCCAGTCCAGCCACTTCTTAGCAGGTTTACCAAACATCTGGCCAGTGTTAAACTACTTTCTAACCTCCCTATTACAAATGCATGTTAAGAAACCTGACTCTTTGGTGAATGGCACCTTAAATGTCAGTGCCTTTTTCCCTTTTTTAGTAAGTATCAGGGTCAAAATATCAGGTAAGTATCAGGGTCTTTATATGCTATCAGATTATATACAGAAAAGATCAAATTTTGTAGTAGTAATGTAAATGTTGTAAATTATTAGTAGGGTTATGCTTGAGGTAGTAGTCTGTCAGTTCGGCTTTTTCTTACTCATAATGCGACATTATTTGCCATTATGTCATTTATTTATCAGTTTGTAAATGTTTCCAATATGACAGACTGTCTGAAGTGTAGTGTGACCAAATTATCAAGGAAATTCATTGAAGCTGTTTCCTTTACCCAGTTTCTACATTGTATTGGTTTTGATAAATGAGTGTGGAATGAATGTGGATCTATTGTACTTTTCTACAGTCAGAAGTTGCACTCTAAATTGTTTATTTTTAATATTTATTTTGTTTTAATGATAACATGTTCTTTAAAGACTGTACATACACATATTTGTTTCATTGTTTAATACTGGCTGCAATTAAGATTTCATAAAAAAAGGTATCATGATAAACAATCATGCATAGGAAATGGTACCTTCTCTCCTAATGGTTCTTGTTTTTTAAATGCCACTTAAAAATGCAACAATTTAATGTCTAATAAGCATGTAAATATCTCTTTTTGAATTACTCACATTTTGGCAAATCCACCCTTATAAAAACAGTGACAGACACAGTGTTTGTACATTTTACATACAGGCAGAAAGTAAAAAAAAAAAAAAATCCAGCTACCTTAAATGGGTAGCTCTACATCTTGGAAGATAATTCCATTTCCAACATACCAAAAACATTACAGTAAACTCATTAGTGTCATGTAACAACCTTAGAACTGCTTCTTTTTCTTTTCTTTTTTCTTTTACAGCTCAAACAGAGGCCCAGCTTTTTAAATAATGTTTTATTTCATATGGAAATATGTTAGATGTTAGCTAAGATGTTTGAGTATTCTAAGATATCTTCAAATGTAGACTTCTTGAAATTAAATATTAATCTAAAACAATAAAAAGGAGAAAGGTGACTGATTAAACTATCACATTAAGCACTGATACTCATGCCAGAGTTGGAGATTTGATATCATGGCTTTGGACTCAAGACATGAGAACACAAACATGGCTTTGGTTTACATCTCACTACTCAGAGCTCGTAGTCTCGGACAAAACCCTGGTTTCTTTCGAGCATGCTGGAGGTGATAACTTCTCTACTAGTCCGTGCTGTAATCACAAAGTCTTATTTGATCGGTTTGTACTTACAGGTACTTTCTAAAATTGAAGGTGAATACATTTAAAATACTGCCTCTAAAATACCTCTAAAAATATTAAATTCAGTTAAAAATTACATTACTAATTTCTAACTGCATTTACATAATTTATTCCATGCGCATAATTAAAAAACAAAAATCAGTTTCCTGTCAGCATTGTTTGGCTTTGTTTTGATTTTAATACAGTAGCTTAGAGAAACTAGCAAACTTTACCTAACTAGCTGACATTTAGGCTATCCAGCTACCATATTAATGGGTTGGTGGGGATTTTGGGGAAAAAAAATAAAATAAAATTGGTTAGTGGTAATTAAATGAATACTGATAAATGATTAATAATGAAAGCAAAAAGCTTTTTAAAGTTGAAATGCTTGTTGTCTCCTATGGGCAGTTTAACTATGGTCAGTATTGGCTTAATGAGGTGAGGTTGTTTTAAATATTGATACCATATAAGCAAAACTCTGCTTAACAGTGCCTGCCAAATGCTGTTCATGTACACTGTGTATAGCTATTGGTCAAACTGTGAAAACTGTTTAAGGGGAATAGTGGGTTCAAATAAGTGGGGACCTACCATCCACACCATGCTGGACGCCAAGAATTTAGCTACACGGGAAAAAACCCATAAGAAGTTAGTTAGCTAGCCAGCCTACTAATGTAACAGCCTAATTAATATGATACAGAGTAATTCATTAAAACAATCTCCCAATATTATAAACTCAAGTTTATTGCCCCATTAACTCTGGACATTTTTTACTAGTTAACACTGATTGTCATACCATTTCTTTTTCTTTTTAAACAAAAGGTCCACACGTTTTGATCTTGATTCCAACTCTGGTTAGATCATATAAATCATTGTCAACCTTTTTAGCATACAAGTGATAGCGTTATTATAAATGCAATGAAGTAAAATTTATGAAATGTATGAAATATTTATACACCTACAATTATACCACAACATTAAATATCCCCCAGTTGAGAATGGTTGGGCACAAATTGCTCAATTCAAGATTAACAGCTCGTTGGCTTTTTTCCCCACAGATTGTAGAATCTCATATATTTCTTTGGTATAACTCGTATAGTTCTTTGGTTTGACTTACAAATACTTTGTGCAGAAGAAAAATAACTGAAATGGTTAACATCATATGATCTGGCTAACAGTTTTTGCCATCAGCCTTTAGTTTGGCTATTGTATTGCTCCGTGTTTTCATCTTCCTAGTGAGAGTCTGACCTTTGGGTCTTAAAACAGGTAGTATTTCCACCCTCTCTAGATCTCAAAATATTTGCTGAGAAAGGTAACATTTTGGCAGTGGAATTATTGCAGAGTGCTCATCTGAGGAGGTCTGTGAGAAACTCATTCAATGTTATCCCACCGGCAAGTATAAGTATCATCAGGAGAACAGTTAGTCCTCGACGGACAACCAGCTGTTTGGTGGTAAGAACCTCACCCACAGTGACCTCTACTCTAGCCTCTGCAGCTTCTTCATCTTTGACCTTAGGCTCCACATCAGTGTTTACATCAGTCTGGTCTCCTTCACTGGGTTTGGCTTCCTGAGGTACATCTGTGTAGGGATATGAAAAGTTTTATGAAGTTCAATCTGAGACATAATTTTATCAATGCCAATGTAGGAAGACAAAGAACCCTGGGTGCATTACCTTCTTTGGAACATATATTTTCTAGAGCGTAGGATTCATCTCTGGCCTCAGCTGTCTGTATGCCTGCTCTTTTTAGGGCCTGAAAACCACCATCCAAAGATGTAGCACTGACTCAAGTAATAAAGACATACATCATATCATATAGTGTCAACCTGAACAATCTGGAAAGCTTACCTCTTCAGTTGCATTTTTCCAGTCAAGTTTGCAGATAAGAACAATGAAGAAAATGGACTGCAAGAACACACATACAAAGAGCCCAACCCACAAACCTGGCCAGCCAGCCAAACAGAGGGAGGTAGGCAAAAGTAAGTACAACATATAGTAATGACTCCTAAGCTTGGTTGCTGATTTTTGCAAAAATGCTAATAACAAGTTTGATCCTTTGCTTTAATATTTTAATAATTTGCTTTAATATTATTATTAATAATATTATTTTCAATATTATTATTGTCTTAAACACCTACACTCACCGAGCACTTTATTAGGAACCTGTACACCTTCTCATTCATGCAACTATCTAACCAGCCAATCGTGTGGCAGCAGCGCAATGCATAAAATCATGCAGATACGGACCAGCAGCTTCAGGTAATG
>JAOUQW010000019.1:16245968-16259594 GCA_028565825.1 Olivaichthys viedmensis | reverse complement strand
AGGTCAACGGAGAATGGCCAGACTGGTTTGAGCTGACAGAAAGGCTACGGTAACTCAGATAACCACTCTGTACAATTATGGTGAGCAGAAAAGCATCTCAGAATGCACAATGTGTCGACCCTTGAGGCTGATGGGCTACAAAGGGAGGCCCTACCCAGTATTAGTATAGTATTCCTAATAAAGTGCTCAGTGAGTGTATATTCCTTCTGTACATTTTACCTCACTGCCTTTAGCCAGAGCAAAGCCTCCTCCGAGGAGCAGTATTATGCTCCAGGGCATATTTTTCTGGACCACTTGCCAGGTCAGCAACGTTGTTCTCTGTTCACTGTCAGGCTGGGGTACTGGAACACAATGTGGACACTTTTCACATTTTACTGCATGCTAATAGTCCAGTGTAGAGGTTCCCAATCCAGTCCTCAACCAAACTGAATTTCTATTCTAGGTCCCAAAACACCTGATGCAGGCAGTAAAGAGCTGTAAGAGCTTGGGTCTGTTTAAAATTGCAAGGGAATATAAATTAGCATAGACAAAATGTTCCTTTTAATGTTTTGCTGCATGGTTGTCACTGTTTCCGTAGATTTCTAAGTTGCCTACCAGATACATGGGTTTGAGCCCATCCACAATGAAATTGTAGCTAGTTATATAACACTAACTATGAGGCATAAATATGCATTGCCACAGTTATGCCACGTTTAAAGAAGAAGAAGACAAAGAACAACCCTGTATTAAACCCTGTGTTGATTTTTTGGGTTAAGCACCATTCAGTGCAGTTACAAATTAGTAACTGTTGTAGGTTACTGCAATAATAGACCAAGAATTAAATGTGTAGTCTAGTCTCTTGGGTGGGGATGGGTGGATATTCAGAGTTGAGAAAAATGTAATCCCATTTTTCTTGTGCAATATCCAATTAGACGAGGAACTGTATTAAGTCCAACACCACTGTCTGACTATTTGTTATAACAGCAATACTTCACTCTGAAAAAAACTGGCAACCTTGGAGGCCTGAACATGCAGGTAATTTTAATCTAAATGGGCCGCCCAGAAATTAAGCTTATGCCAAGTCTGAATATGGATAACTTTCCTTGCATATCTATTGATGTATCTTTTGAACTTATGTCGCCAACTCTGAATAGGCCCTTGGACGTGAGGTCAGTGTAGCTCCATATTTACAAAGGGTTTGTACTGTAATATGATTGTAGCCTACTGCCTATGTGAATCTATTTACAGCGGGGTTGTCATTGTGCCCCTGTTCCTCAATGATCAGGCAAGTTTCATATTTTTTTCCATCCCACCCTCATCTTGGTCCCAAGCACTATTTAAAAGAAAGTTACACCCACTGGAATAAGGATTGGTTGGAGGACACTAAGGACTAGCCTGGAAACTTCGGGCACATTGCATACTCAAGACTTACACTATCAGTCAAAAGTTTGGACACACCTGCTTATAGAAGGGTTTTCTTCATTTTTATTATTTTCTACTATTTTAGAATAATAATGAAGAGATTAACACAATGAAATAACACATATGGAATTATGCAGTGACCAAGAAAAGTATATTTTATATTTTTAATTCTTAACAGTATTCCTAATGAAGCTTTGCACACTCTTGGAAACTTTTCAACCAGCTTCAAGAGGGAGCCACCTGCTTCACCTTATTTCTAAATAAAAACTACTAGTTTTGGGAAACAATTTAATTTTAAGCACAAATCACTTATTAAAAATAAATTTTGATTAATAAATAAACTTATACATGGGCATTAACTTTACTATTTTCATTTGTCTTTGAAACAAATTTCAACCATAAGCCTTCATCAATATGTCTTGAAGACAATGAAAAATATATATTTAATCTACTTTGTCCAAACTTTTGACTGGTAGTGTACATAATTCAGTTCTGAAACACAAACCGATGTACACTGGCTTTCAGACAGCTGACATTCACCCCTGTAGATTCCAGAAGCTTTTGCTTTACCTGTGTCAAAGCTCTGTGACCTCCAGGAGAACAGACAGGGGGGTTTAGAGGGAAGCACAAAGAGCAGAGCAGCTACAAACACTGCCACCGTGGCATCTGTTACGTATCTGTCCACAGGAAGATTAGGCATAAGGTGTTAGGAGAGGATAAATGGTGACAATTATTTAGCATATTCCTGTGCCTGCAGATTCGAATGTATTTCAGAGGCTGTATCCATGATCATTTTAGCATTTCACTAAAAATCAATAGTAAATGCCTCTATCTCAAAAAATTGAGATCTATCCAAAGAAATTATGTTTTATTTTATTATAAAATAATATTCTGGGTTCAGGAAGAGCTGGTGAGAACATGTGAGCTGAATAATTGATCACTGCACCACTATGTAAACAACTACTATTTGCGGATAGTTTCCTCTTGGAAACTCCATTCAGAAATCCCCAGACATTTGACCTAGAGAAAGGATCTACGCCACATCATCTGATATGAGGATACAGATTAGGTGCACCAGGCTAAAGATCAATTCCTTTTTTTTGTCATCTGCTTTAACTCAGAAGCATGTTTGCCTGAGGGATAGATTATTTGTCTGCTCTAGACACTCTGTTCTGTTTTCTACTTTGGTTTGTATTTATTTAGTGAGTAATCATGTTTTGTTCCGGCCTTGCTCTGGGCGCCTTATTCTCTAATAATTGTTTTATTTTGCCCTGTTCTAACACCACTGACGTTCATGAAAAGATCATGAAGAGATAATAATGTAATCAGTCTAATAATTTATGTTTGATCAGAGTAAACACAAAACATTATGTGTGGCAAGACAGATACTGTGTCTCAAATTGCATAATATGACTTAATTCTTTAAAATATACATACTATGTACTAATTTAGAAGATTATAGAACATACTTTAAGTGGTGCATACATGAGTGGTATGCGGAACGGAATGTGATGAAAACAGGAGTGTAGGATTGCGTTCAGTGTTACCTGAGGTTAGCTAGCTAACCAACAATGTTTGCTGGGCTACGTGTATTCTTCGTTTTAAGGTACAGTTCAGTAACAATTACAGTTTTTGATGGAGACAGAAGCAACACCACAGACAAACTCTACTGCCATTATTGATAGCCATGTTGATTATGTACGCTATGTGCTACAAGCCCCTCCCTTTCTGTTCGGTGATGCATAACGAGACAAGTCAAAGTGTCAATGTCTTGCATTTCATTTGTTCAGCACATATAGTCCATCATCCAGGTCTTTTTAGTATACTACCTTTGTTCGTATTTCTCAGTATGAACACAGTTATGTACAATTGTCTAGAATAGTACATAAGTAAGCGATTTGAGACACAGATGTGGATTGTGAACCACTGTCTTTCAAGAAAACTAAGTTGTGTGTGGAATGTTCAGCATTGATCCATACTCTTTTTCATCGTTGAAAAGTTGCGTTGCCCAGCCGTCCACAAAGCCTGGGTCACGTGTGAACCACAGCACCACTAGTAGGACGAAGAGTGTTAAAACACTTATCTCCCCGAAAGACATGGGGCCGAGGCGCTGATGCTCCTCATGGATCACGTTATATGCAGCAATCTCTTTCTCTGTCTTCACTGTGCCACAGCCCCATGTTTTTCTGAAGCTGGTGAGAGCCAAAGAGAGAGAGATAGATAGATAGAAAGAGAAAGAGAGAGAGGGAACGTGAAAATGAAGAATTGATGTCATATCAGCAAGGTGCACCAATATCAACCAAATACACACCAGAAAGCACAGAGAGTTAAAAATACGTTTATAGCTAATTGGCATGAAATTTTATGATAGTCAATAATTGAGAGACTCATTATGTGATAACGCTTACTTGAAGCCCAGGAACACAAACTGCAACCAGATCCAGGCTGCAAAGAGCATAATAACCATGTTGGGGAAGGCGAACCCAAACCAGGAGGCAAAGTTCACAACATCTGGGTTCTGCGGGAAGAGCCTGAGAAGAGAGCCCAAGACTTTAGACAAATAAAGATTTAGAATATCCACATATTCTGAAGTCCTAGATCAATATCAGTCAACAAAAATCTAGCCACTAGTCGACTGTTTACTGTTAGTCCAATCTTTGTGCAGATAGAACAGAGACAGGGGACCTACTGGCTCATCTGTCCTGTGAGGACTAGGTTGGGCCCAGTGCCAGTGAGGGTGGCAGTGCCACCAATGCTGGCAGCGTAACACACACACAGCGTCATGCCCTTACACATCCTTAGCCTCTCCTTGGTTTCCCTACACCGTTCCACTGTGTCCTCCATAGAAAAGCTGAGGCCATACTGAACAACTGAACACAAACAAGAAGGCACACACATATTACTGAAAGCTCATATACAAATAAGGCCATATAAAATATCATTACATAAAATGCCCAGCTTAGGGCAGACTTCTACCCTCACCCTGGCCGTCAGCTTGTTTCTCAGGCAGTTTCTCCTCACTCTCCGGAGGAGGAATGGCTCCAGTTTCCTCTTCTCCTGCTGTATTGTTGAGCTGCATCAGCACTGCCTGTACTATGGGCACCATCATGGCTGTAGTGGCGGTGTTACTGATCCACATGGAGAGGAATGCCGTCACACTCATAAAGCCTAACATCAGCCTGCGCAGAATTGCACGGGAAATCTTTAATAACAATTGCATTGACGCATCTGACTTCCTAGTTAACTTATCACTTATGCATAAACAGCAACATAGCATCAGTGATAATCACATGAATGGTAAAGACAAGCGTAAAATGACATATCAGTTGCCTGTCAATAATTGATGTTATCTTTGAGATAAATTATAAGTGGTGCTGCCAAAACACTGATTCGGCATAAATATCTAGTTGTAGCGCCATAAACCAACACATCCAAACATCCTTGTTTGCTTCAAAGCCACAGATAAAGAATGTTTTATTGCAGACATGCTGTAGAAAGTAGGCACT
Organism: Olivaichthys viedmensis; assembly: GCA_028565825.1. NCBI lineage: Eukaryota > Metazoa > Chordata > Actinopteri > Siluriformes > Diplomystidae > Olivaichthys > Olivaichthys viedmensis. Next base: position 16,254,687 of record JAOUQW010000019.1, on the reverse strand, counting down.
CACAGGGCAGGCCGCACCCCAACGATGAGCAGAACTCGCAGTGCAATGCGTTTGTGCAGGTTCCAATGCTCTACAGCCACGGCTACCATCAGCCCACCCAAAAACAACATGTTTGTGTCTTTCAGGTACTGCATACAAACCTAGTACACACACACATATATATTTAGATATAGACATAATAAACCCTTCACTTTCAGGGTTTTGTAGGCTTATGCAGCCTTTATAAAATCATTTGTATGGATGTTCCAAAATACAACGTATTGGTGTGTATAATGGTGACAAAACTTACATCTTTAGACTCCATGATGCCAAACAGAGGGAAGAGCACAACAGGTAGAAGAGCAGTAACAGCCAGTGGCAGTACCTCTGTGCACCAGTACACTGCCATCAGCCCAATAACATAGGCACAGCTAGCTTTCTGCAGAGAGTTCAAACACCACAAAGAAAAGTAGATACAAAGATAAAGATAAACCAAGCACAAAATCTTTCTTGAACACCAGAATCCCTGTCAAGTATTGACAGACACCTACATGGCAGTCTATTTATTTTGGTGCAGTGCTTGTTGGCTTTACTATTGGTACAGGTTTAGGGTCACATTCAAATCACAGGATACATTTAAAACTGGATTTGACAGCAGAGAGGAAGGAACAACTGATGCTTTTAGTGCATCAGTTGATGCAAGAACTAAGACGAGCACTTTTTTAAATGGATTGTTTAACTTACAGCCCTGCATAATATTCAGATCCAATTCCAACCACATTTGATCCTTTTTCCCCCCACAGCAATCCATGTGCTTTCTTCTACTTTTAAGCAAAAGCAAAGGTTATTAGAATCATCATGATTATTATTATTATTATTATTATTATTAATAATAATAATAATAGGGATACTTAAAAGTACTTAAGGCATTTTTTTATTATATTAAATTGATTTACATGAGATTTACATGTAAATTAATTTACTATAAAAACTTTTCCATTAGTTCTTTAAAAAAAAAACTTTGACTAAACAGTAAATGGATCAAAAGGTGCAAAGTTCACCGTTATTCAGTCACTTAATTACATACAAGCTCGAGTAAACCAAATGTGATGCTATAAACTAATCGATCAATTTAAATCAGCACCATGTCTAATGCAAATCTTGAAAATGAGATGAGCCTTCTTTTCCCAGAGACTTGCACCTGTGTGAGAGAGCAGAATTGCCGATAGTGGCTACACACTGAGCTTCCAAAAATTCCGGGCAATAAGGACGAGCTGCTTACGGACTTCCCACCATTTGGTGCGGAATTCACGTTTCTATACTACAACAAAGCGTAAAGACAACAAGGGGGCTGCGGGAGGCATTGCTGAAGCCCCCTTAGAGAAACAGTGGAATGTTCGAGCCAGCGTCACGCAAGCTCCTCACCCTGCCAATGCCCTTAAAGCCAAAACGCATGTTTGGAAAAGTAAAAGTCAGTCTCATTTATCAGTCTTTGCACCTTATTATTCCTGAATGTCCATGTCTTAAATGCTCACGTGCTTTCAGGCTTTAATGTTTAAACTAGAATGACAGAGTGTTCTAAGTGCACTGTCTACCCTGTGCCATTTGTGCAACTTCCATAACTTTCACTAAACGGAGTAAATGTTCGTCTACATACCGTTGTTCCAATAACCAGAGGCAAGGGCAGTAGAAGAAATGGAGTGCAGAAAAGGATAAGTCCATTTTTTGATCCCCAAATCGATTTAAACAACGGTACAACCATTATTCTTCAATGATGTTACGGATCGCGCTGCCCTAGTATAAAAGAAATGCGCCGAACGCACACAACGACTGCTGAGACTGTGCGCCAATGGGAACACGCTCTCTCTCTCACCTTCACTCTCTATATGTCTCTCAACCACTCATTCATTCTCTCTCTCTCTCTCTGTGTCTCTCTCTCTCTCTCTCTCTCTCTCTCTCTGTGTCTCTCTCTCTGTCTCTCTCTCTGTCTCTCTCTCTCTCTCTCTCTCTGTGTCTCTCTCTCTGTCTCTCTCTCTCTCTCTGTGTCTCTCTCTCTCTCTGTCTCTCTCTCTGTCTCTCTCTCTCTCTGTGTCTCTCTCTCTCTCTGTGTCTCTCTCTCTGTGTCTCTTCATGTCAGTGTTAATGTTCATGTCAGTGTTAATGTTCATGTCAGTGTTAATGTTCATGTCAGTGTTAATGTTCATGTCAGTATTAATGTTCATGTCAGTATTAATGTTCATGTCAGTGTTAATGTTCATGTCAGTGTTAATGTCAGTGTTAATGTTGGTGCATGTTTAGTCCGTGTGTTTAAATAAATGCGGCTTGCATTTGTTTGCCGCCGTCTCGTCTCCCGTCTACTACAAAGCCTGACAGATACGTGTTTCATTGAACTTATTCTTAGCTTTGTTTTGACTTTCTGATCTTTTATATGTAAAGCACTTTAGGATTTTGAACTCAAAATGAAAAGTGATGTATAAGTAAATATATTATATTATAAATATTACTTACATTTCCTGTTAGCCAGCTACCTTTGTTTGGCTATATCCTCTAAAGTTAGCTAGTTTTCTGGAAATTCTCTAACCTTAGCTAGTAACAGTAGCTTAAGAAGGAATTTTCTCGTTAGCTCGCTACATTTTTCATGACAGAAACAGTGCACGGATTAAATTATTTCATTATGGAAATTGTTAATTGTTGTTTAAAGTGGACTTGATATGAGAATCGATTTCCTTCAGTAGTTTATCTAAAACAAACTAGCAATACAATTGAGTCACTCTGTTTAAAAATGCTATAGCATATTTGACCTAGAAACAACATTTTTGAGACCCCATCAGTACTGATAAGATAACCCGCTAATCACTTATAGCTGCTAATGTTTCCAAGAAAATCAAGAGTGGCCTTCATACTGAGCAAATCTCAACGTTATATATATATTATATTAACACGTAACATTAGCTCGAATAAGATCACCAGCATCCCACAACAGTATTAGCTATAGCTTACTAGCTGTACAGATTTTAACATTAGTTTAGCTAATGTTGGAGAAGAAGGCAGGTCCCCAATCCGTCTGAATAATTAAGGATCTAGTATTAGAAAGTATTTATTATTTTAATACTATTTAATAACACGAGTTCAGTCACTTTGACTCGCTGGTACAAGACATTTTTAGCTCAAAATGATTCGATAATTTCAGTGTCTCGGCTTTCATTGCTAAACAAAAAAAAAGAATTTATGAATGCAACAAAGAAGGAGAGAAAAAACTTGAAATAAAAAAGTAAAAAGAAAGAAGGAAAGAATTGATAGAGGGATGTAACAAAGTCAGAAACAAAGAAGGATGGAAGGACAAAGAAAAGAAAGAAAGGAAATTTAAGAATAGATGGATGCAACAAAGAAGGGGAGAGAATTTTTTTTAAGTAAAAAAAGAAAGAAGGAGAGAAAGAAAGATGACTTTTTTCTGCACCGGTGAGTTTTGGGAACACATGAAACCACAGTGATTCAGTTTAAAACTGTTTATTTCGCAATTTTCCAAAATCAGAGTTATTTTAAAGCTCCGACCCTCTTTATAACGTTCATTATAACGTTCTTCAAAGAAAGTAAAGAAAAGCTTCAAAAAACCCAAAAATAAATGAATCAAGTGAAATCCGTCACGAACAGGAAGTTCTGCAGTAACACGTTTATCCAGCGTCCCAGCTGTCCTTCAGAAAAACAATCAATACATCTTCATTACATCAGTTCACTTCCTGTTTCTTCTTCTTCTTCTTCTTCTACACATCTCTCCATTCCTCCATAAACAAACACACACACACTTCCTGCACATAACTCTCGCATCTCCTCCAGTCCATCACCACTTCATGGTGCCAGTCCCATCATGCAACTTAGGGCGCAGGTCAAGTGCCCTTTCCTGATCCACACTAGTCCACTAGCTTGCTCTCCGTTTGCACTCCTGCAGACCGACACACACACACATGCTGTTCGGGTTCGGTCCAGACGAAACCCCTCGGGCTGGACCACTTCACGGCCACAACGCTCGCCTGGTTTACTGTTGGTGCGATTGAGACACAGCCGCCTCATCCACTTCATCGTTCAGGGAGTGTGATGGTGGGAACCCACTCACACAAGGTTCTCCGTTCCTCGCAGAACACGGCGAGCTTCTCCAGAGCTGCGTCCTTCCACTGCGTCTCGCTTGGCCTCTGGGGGGGAAAAAGGTGGGAAATAATTAGTGTTTAATTATATCATAAGGACTACGGCTTCATTCCAAACAACACTGTACTCCCTTAACTGAAGTGCACTACCTAGGCTGTAAATAAATAACATAAAAACGGAGGGTGAATCCTAAATAAATGTTGTACTTCCTGTATAAGTGCATTACATCAAACATCATAAAGACTAAGGTCTAATCCCAAATGGCTTCATTCATAATAAGTGCACTACTTAGGTTATAAAATAAATACCATAAAGACTAAGGCCAAATCACAAACTGTACCCTACTTCCTATCCAAGTGCACTTCAAGAGCTATGAAATAACACCTTAAATGACTTCCTGCGTCCTATCCACTTTTATCTAGTGCACTACATGTCCAACAAGTAGGCATTTGGGATTCCTACTCCCTATATAAGTGCACTGAATACACTGTGCAATAATGGCCCCTACACCCTAAGTATTGCTCAAAATGTCCAACAGGGAGTCATTTTGGAATTCAGCTCCCTACTTCCTATACAAGTGCACTAGATAGTGTATGGAAATAATGTCTCCTTCCCCCTCAGTCTAATACGGAGACATTATGGGATTGAAATAAGGGTGTGGAAGCCCAATCTAGTGCACTACATGTCCAATAGGGAGTCATTCCCTACTCCCTACATAAGTGCAGTACATACACTATGCAATAATGCCCCCTACACCCTATGTAGTGCACTATACGTCCAATACGGACCATTTGGGATTCACACACCATACAGTATACAAGTACACTACGTAGGGTATGAAATAAAAAATAAAGCATATAGTGCACTACATGTCCAACAGTCCGAGTCTAAACAAACAAATGCACTAATAGATTTCACACCCTATCTAGTGCACTACACAGCCATTTGGAACAGAGTCCAAACTTTAAAAAAATGTTTTTGACTGAATCACACATTTATTCATGACGGATGCAGTTGTGACGCTCACCGTGACCAGAATGCAGTGCGCGTCGGTGGTGTCGCTCGGTGCGGCTGCGTCGCTGACGATGTGCGTGAGCCGCTCGATGTCGTTCACGCGCACGATGTGGATGTCGTTGTCGAAGCAGAAAGCCTGGATGAGGGTGAAGTGGATCTGCAGCGCGACGTCCCACTCGTACTGATCATCCCGGGCCAGGACACACAGAGCCACGCTGTCCGGGTCCCTACACACACACACACACACACGAGCGCGCGTTAGACACGGCTGTGCACCTGCACGGGTGTGTGCACGAGCATGAAGAAGACACAGACACTTACACGTTCATGACTTTGGCGGACTCGTACACTCCGACAGTGAGACAGTCCTGCTGTTTGGAGGACACCAGCAGCTCCTCCAGAGCCTTCCCCGCACTGCGCATGCTCCAGAGAGGAACAACAGGAGGAGGATTTTAATGCACACAAATAATACACGTATATATATATATTATTATTATTATTATTACCTCTATTGCTATAATAGCAACTACATAACATATAACTACATGACACTACACCCATACAAGCGCTGAAAATCATCAACTTCATTTCTGTGCGCTTAATAAAAGATCAATAATAAAGAAATAAAACGCGGTTTCCGAGTGATGAAGGATGAATTATTTCAACAACAGACCAACAATAGATTATAATAAGCAAGGGGAAAATACAGGATGGCTACAAAATAAAGTAAACAATAATAAAAGTCAAATAAAGAAAGAAAGAACGAACAGGTTTAATTAAGTTGCAGCTGTTGCAGGTTTTATAAAGGCATTTGGAGAATGCACTCCTAAATAATAATAATAATAATAATCTAATAACAGATTAATACACAAATAAAAGAAGAAAAAGAAAAGGCAATGCATTAACAAAGAAAAAGCCTAGATCATTCAAGATTCAAGAACTTTATTGTCATATGCACAATCAGTTGTACAATAAAGTTCTTCATTTGCACGTTCTCCTGGAATAAATACAAATATATATATATATATATATATAAACAAAAACTAGAATGAATGATTATTATTATTATTATTATTACCTGTCGCTCGTTTCTGTGGTGTTTTCTTGTCCGCAAACCTCCTCAAAAGTCATGTTTAAAGTCCAGCTCGGTGAATAATCCAGTACAGCGGTTATAACGCCGGTTATAACGCCGGTTATAACGCTCTCTTCTCTGCGCGCGCTGTGTCGCTCAGCTGCTCTATTCCGCCTTTTATACTCGGCAGCAGGACGGAGGGTCCGCTCACACTCGCTCCTGATTGGCCAGCGGCTCCGGCATATGCAAATCGGAACGACGCGCAGAGGCTCGGATACGCGCTCCTGATTCGCTAGCCGTTGTGGAATATGTAAATGAGTGAGGAGCTCGCGGTCTGCCCCGTAACACCGCCCACGTGGGTGCTGACACGCTCACAACAAAGCGGGGCGGCTTTTCACTTTCATCTTCAAAACATGTTTGTGTTTGTGCTGTTGTTGCAAAAATAATCCTTTTCGTGTTGGGATGAAAGGCACGAGCACATGAAGTGAGTGAAGGAGAGCAAATAGGGCTTATTAGTGTTGATATGTATTGCGATTCAATGCCTAGAAGATTAGTCTCAATTGACACCCCATTGCCATTCCAAGTGCACTATGTAGGGTGCGAAATAATATCATAAAGCCAAAGGGTCAATCCCATTTACTCCACTTCTATTCAAGTGCACTACATATGAAATAATAACAAAGATTAAGGCCATATACCAAATGACGTTGTACTTTTTGTATCAATAAGTGCACTTTATAGGCTATGGAAATGACACAATAAAGACTAAGGACGAATCCCAAAATGACTCCTTAATAAGGGCACTACATAGGCTAGTGAACAATATCGTAAAGACTAGGGTTTAGTTTCAAATGACTCCCTGCATTACATCCATAAGTGGGATTCATTCAGCTCTCCAGTCCCTATACAAGTGCACTACATAGCCTACAGTATGGAATAACGGCTCCTCCTCCCTATCTAGTGCACTACAAAGAGTATAAAACAATGTCTGTGCATTTTGATCACATCATAAATGACTTGTAGAATTAAACCGACAGGTGATAGTTTTGCTCCAGCTGCAGACCTGGTGTGTTTTTTTAAAAAGAAGTATTTAACACTGTGTGTGTCTTGTTTGTCTTTGTGTTCACTCCGGACAGATGTTCGTGCACCTGTGCAGGCACGAGCCGCTGTTTTGCACCTGTAAAGCGACCGCATGCCGACTCTCACGCGCATTATTGCTTTCAAACGGGAACAACGGGCACGTGCCGCACCTGCGCCCGGCCTTGTGCTCGCCATGTGGTGGAGCGCGTGCACGTGTGTGTGCGCGTGCACGAGCGTGTGTGCGCGTGCACGAGTGTGCACGCAGAGGATGTAGTAAAATGACAATAAGATCATTTATTAACCCGATTTGGTATCAGAGAGCGCGTGTGGATGTTTAACCTGCAGGAACGTGGTGTTATTCCTGCACGTGCATGTGTCAGAACTATAGACCGTGTATAATGTAATATATAATAATATAATATATATATATAATATCAGATACGGTCTAGGGTCAGAAGTGTCAGTGTCATTATTTCCCTAACTGTTATAATGCAATATGGTGTAATTGCGCCACCTGCTGGCGGGACTGTGTCTGTGTGTGCATGTCATTATTGTGTGCCTTCAGTCCAGCAGTGAGACATTATGGCTTTATATAAATAAGTGTGTGAGAGCCATGTGTAGTGCACTATATATTAATAGTGGGGTTTGGCTCCCTACTTTCTACAGCTGATAAGTGCACTACATTGGGTATAAAATAATGCCATTCACTTCTTATATAGTGCACTTTATATTCAATAGAGATCATCTTTGAATATAGAGTGCATCTATGACAGTCAAAAGTATTATATTCTGCACCCTATCTAGTGCCCTATGTGTCCAGTCATTTAGGACTGAGTCTAAATAAGAACAATGATATTGTTATAGTTCTATAATATGTTATAGTCATTATTATAAGAGTTATTGGTAATGTTAGTATTCTTAGTGTCATCATCCTTGCTGTTATTATTGTATTGTTAATAACTGCGTAATAGCTCTTATTACTGCTATTACTGCTGTCATTTTTTTTTTTTAAATAAAATTGTTATTATAGAGATTTTTGGAAATGCGTTTAATCCGAATTTCTGTCCCTTGATTAATTTAGTTTATAAAGCAGGCTGAAGGCGCCATCTGCTGGTATGTGGTGGAAAAGGCTGTCGATCAAACTAACGAATACACAATAAACTGTCACGCCGTAGCAACCGCGCATTACGTGCAATCCAGTCCCGCCCTGTCTAATCCTGTCAAGTGCATCCACCTGTTTCCTGTTTCCTTCCCCTGATTAGTGTTTGCATCCACCTGGTTCCTTCCCCTGATTAGTGTTTGTATAAGTATCCCCATGTTCCAGTCCTGTTTTGTCGTTCGTTGTTAACGTCGTTACAAAACAGAATCAAGGCTGTTCTGGGATTTTACCTGCAGAGACAGAAGCAAGTGAGAACCAAAGTTCTGCAGAAGAAC
>JAOUQW010000019.1:16228195-16239440 GCA_028565825.1 Olivaichthys viedmensis | reverse complement strand
TTACTATCTACTTAGCATATACTTACCTATTAAATAGTCGCTACTTAACATACTATAAAATAAAGGAATACTGGTATCACTTTATTTTATAGTATGTTAAGTAGCGACTATTTAATAGGTAAGTATATGCTAAGTAGATAGTAATAATAGGTAAATATTTGGAAGCTAGTATTAACAGTTAAGTATGGGGTAAGTAGTTAGTAATAGTATGTAAGTATAGGTTAAGTAGCTAGTATTTAATAGGTAAGTACAGTATGTGGTTAAGTAATTACAAGTCATTTCTCATACATAACTTGCATGTTGGATATTATCCAAAAATGGATCTGGTAACTACGCAGTAAATACAAAGAAATAACTAAGACACAGGTGTATCCTAGCTGGTTTGTTTTTAAATGCTACTTGGTCATAATGGTTCTGATAAGTAGGTAATATTTGCATTGTATTTTGACAAATTGTGAGGGTACCTACCAGTGAGTACCTTTCTTCACGCCATTATATTCTTCTTTCCAGAAAATGCAGTAATTTCCAGTAATTTATTTCCTATTATTGGTACGTTTACGAGTAAGTTCTATGCAATAATGTGGTAATAGGACTGTAAAATAAAGTGTATTTTTGTACATGGTAATTAATCAGTAACTATAATTGTCTTTGTGGTATGCAGACCATAACCATACATAAATAATACTACTAGGTACATATACATATAACGCCTTTTGTAATACCATGAAAATAGGACTGCAAAATAAAGTGTAGTTTTGATCATGGTAATTAAACAGTAATTATTCTCTTGTTTTTGTCATAAGAAGGACATAAAGCACAGGGAATAACACCATACGTAATTAATCAGTAACTCTCTATTTGCCATATATGCAGAACAGAACCAAATTTAGACAATATTAAGAAAGAACAGTCTCGAATTATTACACATATAATTATTTCACATATTTATTTCACATATATACACATGCGTATCTCTGTTTGCAAATTCTCATTGTAGAAATCGCAAATTATCCCCTTTTTATATACACAAGAAGACTTTTCAAAGTATCAGTGTCAGTACTGGGATATTAGTCTTGGTATTACTCGCCCATGCCTACAAAATGTTGTTCCAGTGCCTGGTGATGGTAGCTCTGATGTCTTCTGCTGGAGCATTTGGGTTGAAAGAGGTAGCATCCAGGGTGAGAGGGGTAGCAGCAATGACATGGAGACAGACTAAGAAGTGACATAGGTGATGCATCGAGCAAAGGGGAGGAATAGGATTTCATTATAAGTTCATGTACGTGGGCTGGGTCAGTAGGAGCCAAGTAACTGGGGTGACCTGGTTTTGCACAGTTTAATCTGTAAAGGCAAGAAGGTGAAGTGTGGGGCCAGTTTTTTTTTTTCTTCCTGCAAAAGAAACGTTAGCTTAAACTGCGACTTTTAGGCTGATCAAGGATGCACTTCAGTGTGTAGATTAAATGAAACCTTTCGATTCGATCGTGCTTGCGAATCGATTCTCCCTTGAAGGAGTCGTTCAAAAAGAAAGAATCGTTCACGAATCGGCACAGGACTCGTGAGGCGTGAGGACAGCGGTGCGCTCGTAAGGAACTTTGGGATACGGTTAGTTTGTAATAACTCCTAATATGTTAAAATGTTAAATACCTGTTTCCTTTCGAAATCTTGCACGGTTTCCTTTTTTGCTCGACGTTTGGAGTGTAGCCCGTTTTGTTTTAAGCTGATGTGGGGAGTTTGAAATGCTCATGCTTTCATCCAATCGAACTGCATTTGTTCATTAATTTTTATTATTTTAATTGACCCGTTAATACGACGATAACAATGCTGTGGAAAGCTTTTACTGCACGAATCGTGTTTATTTACTGATTTGCTTTACGTGAAGCAATAAGTGCACATTTGCCCATACACTGTCTAGTAAGCTGTAAAGGTATGATGGACTGCTTTAATATTTAACAAGCCATATGTGCAGAATACTTCGGCTATTCGTTCTGAGAGCCACATCACAAATACAAGAAACGTAAAGTAAGAGCTGATCACGGACTGTGTGGGCAATTGTTTAGATCTTGTGTGGTCAAAGCCTGCAACTGGCTTTTATAATGGCTTTTGTAAAGCCGTATAATATATGCCTATTTAAGCCATAATAAGGCTTTTCTTGAATGCCTTTGTCCCCTGAGCTACAATCATACTCTGTCACTGGGATTGTAGGGATTTTAACCTGTTCCATCTTGCTTTCATACCTCTGCCTAAATGTCCAGAGAAAAATATGCTGCCAGTCACTTTCATAAAATTCAATGGCAATGATAGCAGTTGGACGACTCCTGGTAGAGTTGGCGCTGATAGCAGAGTTCATGTGGTGGTGAAGGAATGAGCTGGGTTGGATGGATGAGATCAGGAGAGTGGTATGTGACTCCTGTTTCTATGATGGACATTCTCCCAGAAGAAAACTCTTAGCCAACTTCAATGACAACCAGATGTGCTGTTATAAAACAACGGCATTGAGAGAGGGGGTGTGTGTGTGTGTGTGTGTGTGTGTGTTGTGTTTTGTTGTGTTGGAAACCGTTGCAGAGGCACCACCTTGACCTTGTGCCTAAATCAATTATCAGCATCAAAGCTAATGCAAAAGCTAGACTAGACCCTTATCCCTCGAATTCCAGACTTTGGGGGTTCTTTTTAGACTTTTTTTCAGACTTTGGATTTTTCTTCTATTTAAGATCAGATATCTATATGAATACTATGCATTTCTAATGTGCATAAAATTACATATGTGCACAACAATATAGTGTAATCCAATTTTACAAATATAAATTATCTTCCAATCCGCCTGTCCCGCTCTGCCTTCATACACATATGCACACACACACACACAACATTCACTGACCTGCATATGAACTGTTGGTCTGTATTTATCCAAGCAAGCAAGAGAGATTGCAATGAATGATTGGAAATGCAGATTCTAAGAAAAACCTTGGGCCAGGTATATACAGCAAATAGGTCTGCTAAAGCTGCTAAGCCATGTGCTTAATATGTTTTTACTGTAGTGCTTGATATGAAAAGTGTATAGTGTGTCATCTCACAGATGTTTTTGTATGTTTGTATGTGTAGCATTTCTTTACGTCTTCCAATATGGAGAGGATAGCCTTGCTGCTGTGTTTATGGGGTCTTCTCTCGCTCTCCCTTGGTCAGCTGGTAAGACCCACCTTTCAAATCTCACCCTTATCTCCCACACACATGCTGTTCCATAACATCGTGACTCATCTATCAGTCAGACACAGAGGACGGTGGAGGTGAGGAGGAGGTGGTTGACCTCTTCACTACGTCTCGCACTAAGCTGGCTGCTGCAACCTCAGATTTTGGCTACAACCTGTTCCGTAAGCTGGTTGCCCGCGACCCCAAGGCCAGCGTCCTCCTGTCCCCCATGAGCATCTCAGCTGTCTTCACACAACTCTCCATGGGTAAGCCTTGCATTTTAGAACTGTAGGTCTGATTAAGGAAACCAAAATGATCTCCAGCAAGTTTCTCCAGCAGAAAGTTTGGCATCTGAAAGAAAGGCATCTGGTGTTCACTATCCTGTAAGATGTTTATTAAAGTGGAAGAAAAGAGAGAAGCGATAGGTTATGTGCTAAGATACATTTTGTGAAACATTGGCTTAAAAATGGTAATTTAGACTATGTTGACGGATAATGGAACTGAAGGGGAGCATGTAGATGATAAACAGAAGGGGACCTAAAGCTGAACGCTGTGGGACACCATGAGAAACTGGTGCACTGTGGGATTTAAATTTACTGATGGAAATGAAGCACTGCTGTCAGTGAGGTATGATCTGAACCATGCTAAGGCAGTGTTGCAAATGCCTAGGTGAGATTGGAGATGGGAAAGTAAAATTATGTGATTACCTGTACCAAAGCACTGAAATCTAGAAAGAGTAAAATGTTGATGAGGCCTGAAAGCGGTATAACTATTTCAGATTTCATTAGCAGTGAGATAATGAAATCTGAAATTATATCGCTTTCAGGCCTCATACCAGAGTACTGGATATAATCACCTACTGTATGTCACCACCTGATGGTATGTGTGCTGTATCAGGAGCGTCTGAGCGTGCAGAGAAGCAGCTGTACCGGGTCCTGTGCTACCACGCCCTGCATGACACGCAGCTTCATGACACTCTACGAGACCTGCTCTCCTCGCTCCGAGCCCCTACCAAAGGCTTCAGTTCTGTAGAGCGCCTCCTTGTAGGCAAGAGTAAGTATACTTGAGAGTAAACTTGATATTTGTCCGATTCAACAAGACATGTACTGATGAGTGGAAAAATTGTTAGTGGTTATGACGTTGTATGTGTGTAATTTATTTTTAAAAATCACATGTTATTTATACTCTTTTTAAAATATTTTTCATCTTAAGGACTACGTCCTAACCCAGAGTACCTCAACGCTGTACAGAAGCAGTACGGACAACGACCCCAAACTCTCATGGGTGGGGCTCGAGAACTCAAGCCTGTCAATGACTGGTTCAGACAGAAAACGGGCGGTAATGTGGACCGTGTCCTTGCAACTGCCCTCCCACGTAATCCAGAAGTGGTGCCTGTGGGAGCAGCCTATTTCAAAGGTCAGTGGCTTTTTAAATTTATTTTCCCTGCAGAATTTTTTTATCAGCTTATGCAAACTTGCAAGTAACTATTTTTTTTTAATATTATATTATGAACTAATAATTAGACAGTTATATAAAAAATAAAATCCTAATGTGTTTTGATTGTAGGAAAGTGGATAACTAGGTTCAGTCAAGCCGGTAAGATGGAGGACTTCCAGTTGGATGGAGACGCCACAGCTCGCATTGCCATGATGCAGGGAGACCATTACCCAGTGAAGATGGGTATCGACTCAGACCTTGGCTGCACGGTAAAATGAATACTCCTAGTTCTATAATGCAGGCAAAAACTGATGTGTATTTTGTTGTGGTTTTTATAATTCTGGCCAGGGAATATATTTTATAAAAATATTGAAAATGTTTGCATGATACCAAACCTAAGTCTAATCTTAAACATCCAAAGTTTGAATGAAAAAAAAAAAGCAAGATAAAAATAAGACCAATCTGAGAACTGTCCAGGCAAGGCTTAATATTCTAATGAGCGCACTTGATTGACATCCAGCTTTCTAGGACTTCCTGCCTGCTACATCACTCAAGCTGAACTATACACAACTCTGGAGACGGAGAGAATCAGGCATTGTTCAACCATACACCAGATGTATAAACATACCAAATCATAAAATTCTTACAGTGTTAGCTTTCACTCGCTAGTTTGCTTTTGATCGCTCGAGAGCTCAAAGAGACGGTTCAAGCCTTAAATGCTTTGTGCCAGTGCTTTGATGGATCTGTATTAATAATCTGGCTTGGTCTGCCCCTACCTCACCCCACCCCACCCCACCCACCCATTTTCACCACAGATAGCGCAAATTCCAATGGAGGATGGAGTGAGCATGTACTTTTTCCTGCCAGACGAAGTGACTAAGAACTTGACTCTGATCGAGGAAGCGCTGACGGCAGAGTTTGTGCAGGACCTGGCCAACACTCTCCACCCAGTACAGGTGCAGCTTGTTCTCCCCGTGCTCAAACTCGGCCACAGCACGGACCTCCTGGATCCCCTCTCCGACATGGGTAAGACACAACTTTTTTTTTACTTTGGGATGATTAGATAGCAAAATGTGGTCTGGAATTTCTTGGCTGTCTTTAGGTTGAAATTGAAAAGCATTGTTGTAAGGGCACAACTATGGTGTATGTGTTCAATTGCATGTTTCTGATTCATTGTTTGCAAACTCTGTAAATGTGGGCCAGGAAAAACTCAAAACACTTCACTATGGTATTGTGCAATGTCAACCCTCTCTCTTTCTCCTCCCTTTCTCTCTTTGTAGTATTGTAATATGTTTTATGTATGGCATTTTCTGCCCCCTCTTGTCTTTTTAATTAAAGGGTTGTCCGAATGGCTGAAGGACTCTGACCTTATCAAAATCACAACTCAGCCAGTAAAACTGAGCACAGTCCGTCACAAGGTTGTCATGGAGACGGCACCAGAGGGTAGCCAGTATGCCAGAACAACCAATGGCCAGTCACTGGCCCTTTCTTACCGCGTGGACCGCCCCTTCCTCTTCTTGATTCGGGACGAGCCATCGGGGGCACTTCTCTTCATCGGAAAGGTACTGAATCCACGTGACCTGGCGGGTGTATGAAAGCAGCACACATGCATAAGCAGACATATATAAATGTCAGTATACCACAGAGCTGCAGGCTTATGTAATAACATTGTTAACCATGTTCAAAGCTCCCAATATGAATACTACAATTTGCTTTCATGTTTTAACACATTTACAGTGCATGAATATCCATTATATACATTATCCATAGAGTTCTAGCAAAGCACATTCTTACAAGAAACATGCATATACGAACATTCGTATACAGAAGCCCTTTTTTCAGACCAACAACACAATTTCATGTCTGTACATTTAAAGAAAGACATACACACAGGTTTTCAAATGACCAAAGGTTTAATCTTCAAGTGACCAACAATAACAACTCCAATCCAGAAACTCTGGATTCTTATGGAAACTGATTCTTATTTTTATGCAGTGACACTCAGCAAAAATCAGTGGGTTTGTTTCATGATATGTTTAATAACAGCCATATATGCATTATACTGCATAATACTTTGTTCATCAATCTCCCTGCTTTTGCCATGTTGCCAAACCTAATCAAATCCCAGAAATACCATTTGCGTGCTTAAATGTAATGCCACATAATGTATAATTATGCCAAACTTCATTTCAGCGGTTGGCGATTACATTTGTATATTTACCTGCAGAAATCATCTGAATTTGTATATTAAGAAAAAATATAAAAAAAATTATTAAAAAAAACATTGTCTGAATTATGTTCTTTTGTTGTGTTTATGATTTTGTGCATTTTGTGTGGCCATATAAATTACTTGAGGCAAGGCACATCAACCGCTCCCTGTGGTTTTGTTGTGGTTTCTACTGCTTCTGTAAACATAAACACTGAGGAGATCTCTGTCGCGCTGGCATTGTCTCTGCTAGGCACTGTGAGTTCAGTAAAAGAAAGAAAGAGATAATCAGCGTGAGTGCCATCATGGCTTTATGGTTCTGGGAAGTTAGTCTAGTTTCAGGATCATATAGATGTCACAAGCTAACCATCAATTTTAACTAAAAACATAGGTTTTGTCACAAGGATAAAAAAAAAAAAACTGATACGTGTATGATTTTTGGTGTGCAAATAAGTGAACATTTCAAATGAGTGAACATGAAATGTATATTCTCAGAAATGTCTGATAAACACAAATGCGTCAATATGAAAAAATAGTGCATTTTGTAAAATGCACTAGAGACATTGCGTCCCAAGTACTTATTACCAAGACATCTACCTCACTAATACAGTACATCTCAAAATTAGAACCATTAGACCAGTCTGGCTGCCTGGCTCATCGTTTATGTAATAGTCATTGAGAGATTCCAATGTCCTCACAAAATGAACATCAGCCAAATCATGAATAGAGGGTTTTAGATAAAAACATATATTCAGAGATGTTTCCTCCTAAAGGAGAGCTACCATTGGCCATGATAATTTTAAATAATGATGTGTGCTGGTTGATTCTTCAGAGAAAAACCAAAGTAAATCATAGTCTTGAAGAATCAGCATGTGCTTTTCCGGGCAAGCCTGCAACTGTGTTTGTTCTGGAAAGGGTTTCAGACATCTCTGGAATCCTTTTCCTGAACCGTCTGGGAAATCCATAAAGGCCTGTGGATTCATCAGGGAAATGAACCCTAACCCTATAAACATGTGGCCCAACTTCAGGTTTAAAATCCACTTTCACATGAGTGCTTCTTCTCTACTTTATCTGAAAGTTATGTGATTTCTTCTACAGTCAACTTAAGAATTGTTAGCTCCCTTTAAGAGAATAAATTAAATATAACATTACACACCATGATTAAAATTTTCTTTGACCATGTCCTGTTTTTCTGAGGTATAAATATGAGCTTGCACATGTAGATCCCTTTGTCATCCATTACCATGGGAAAAACCAAAGGGCTATCAACACAAAAGAGATTGTTATTGACCTGCATTAGTCACTTAATGAATATTAAAAATATAAAAGCTGAGCTGTTAAAAGTACCATTAATTACAATCAGAGTCATAATAAAAAAGTTTAAAAAGTCTGGAACAATTTAAATGTTCCAGGAATTGGACACATGAGCAAACTGCCCCCACACACAGGGAGGAGAATGGTGAGGGCTCAGTTAAGTTGATTCTTAAAAATAACTATAAGTCACTACTTTCATAACAACAAGCTGTTTGAAAAGGTTGCACAAAATGTAGCGACTGAACTTCACCAAGTGCCATAGGAACTACAATTGACATTGTGGTCAGATCAGACCAAAATCAAACTTTTTGGTTGTGCACACCATCAACACATATGTTGGAAAAAGAGTACTGTATACTGTATAAGCAAACGCCCCCATACCCACTGTAAAATATGGTGGTGGATCATTGATGGTTAGGGCTGTTTTGTGGCTACTGGTTCAGGGGCTCTTGTAAATATTTATGTACCAGTACCAGGATATTTTAACCCAAAACCTGGTTGCCTCTGTCAGGAGATTTCGACAGATCCATAGATGGATCTTTCCCAAACATACAGCCAAATCAACATAGAAATGGTTGCAGAATCACAAAATATTTAATATTTAATAAACACTATTGAAAACCTGTGGTCTGAATTGAAGATAGCATCCACTTGTGCAAACCTAAGAATATAAAGGACCTGACAATGTTAAACTGTGCTTAAAGTGTTCTTCATGTTCTTAAAAATATTATAAATATTCATTTCTGCTAATTTTCATTAAAGGTGCCAGTAATTCTGGAGTTGACCGTATTTGTATGGTAACTTCAGTGTCTTTGGACTGCATGTACAGAATACTGAGTTTCCCTTTTCCCTACTAACATCACTCTTTATTAGCCTGTTTTTTTGTTCTTAATGTCATCTCTCAGATTCTTCACAGTACATTTTTATATCCCCTTTTGCTCCTCTTTCCTGGCAGTCTGCTGGACTATTTCAGTTTGTGGAGGTCTGTGTGTGCTGTTTCAGCTTGAGTGATTTGACTTGTTGTAGCCACTTGAGGACTGGCCATTTTGTTTGCACATAATTAGTTTTAACAAAGAAGTCAAGTCACTCAGGCTGAAACAGAACACAGATCTCCCCAAATAGACATGCTCCAATAAGGTCACAGAAACATGCAAGGAACTGTACCGCAGAGTTACCATAAATAAAAAATTATGAACAGCATGGCCAGAAGAATTTAGCCCAATTTCAGTAAAAGTGCAGTTACACAAAAGCAGAACTAAACAGGGAATAAACAGTTGGTCGCTTTGTTTGCCGTTGCATCCAATTGCTAGCTTTGCATCCAACAGCCAACCCAGTGTTGCCAGTTTTGTGTCAGTACACCTCAATGAGTGTATGAAGACTAGAGTGTGTGAAGTGTTTAAAGACCATGTGATAGGTGGGGAAAAAAACAGTGAAATAAAAATAAACTTAAACAAGTCAGGATACTAAAACAAAGTGCGCAGAAACCACTTTAATATGGGAAGAAGTAATGTCTTCCATGACCAGCATGTGGCGCCAAGTGATGGGCTTCAGGCCCTCTTCTGTCTGGCTCTCTTCTGTCTGAGAATTCCAAAATGGCCATAATGCAAAACATCTGTGACTGGGAAAGATTATCATAACTCCAAAACCTTCATTGCACCTTAACATTTTGACAAATAAGCTAATATTTTTGCTGTTGTACAGCATTTAAGCAACTTTTATTAAATTATGATCTCTGGAGTGAAGCATTTCATTAAGAAGCTTGTGAAAGCAAAATCTTACCCTGGCTCTTTAAACTGAGAGCCAGTGGGACTTCATTGCGAAATGAAGCTGAAAAAAGACATGCAGATAAAGAGTTTTGGGGGAAAGGAGGTTCTGGGGTAATTGCTTACTGCTGGAGAGCCTTGTTGATTTAGCGAGGCATGTAGGCTTTCAAGCTTGTCTAGGACCAGTTTTGCTGGGTTTAGTTCAGATAAGCATTGAATCAGGGTTGCTTGTCTTCTGTCTAAGGCTGATGAGCAAAATCCAAGGTACAGATAACAGCTTATACAGGGTCAGTAAACTATCAGCAGACTTTAAAATAACATATCAAATGTTATTATGAATATTTGGTGGTGTATTTGAGTTGGTTTAGGATTATGTGGAGAAAAATGCTGTGTCCTTGACATTGTTCTTGACACTTGCATGTCTTTGTGATTTCAAATGGTACATGCTTAATTTTAAAAACTGTTAAGTGAATTTAGTTCCGTGCAACCCTTGGAGTCCTTAGATCCATATAAGGAAAACTAGTTTAATGTCTGTCATTAGAACTAAAAAAAGACAAATTGAGTGCAGCCAGCTTGCAAATATTTTCACAAGTCTTTTTTTTTTTTTCCACTACAGTGTTCTCTGGCATTCAAATGTTTTCCAGACACTTTGTCTTTGTCAAAGGAAACATGCACATTTTGTTCTTAAGCAAGAAGCACCAGAGGTTCCTCATAAGCCCCATTTCACAATAGAATTGAAGAGAGGAAACGGAGTGGGACAAACTGGGTAGAAGACAGAAATTTATTTTTGACTTCTTATTGTCACTTGTAACTCTTCTGTTTTTGCTGTTTTTGTGTTAGCACTCTTTAATTTGTGGATTACATTCGATGCAATAATGGATTAATGCAATTAAATTAGTATTTATTAAGTGCAATAAAATCCAACTGGTAGCTTCATGCTATCTCATGCTAGCTTATCAACCTTAAATGAGATAATTAATTTGTGAATATATTATTTATAATTTAGGAACATTTCATATACTAACTGAATCAATAAATAGAAATCCTGTTAAAAACTAGGATGAGTAAACATGTTCTTGTTCTGAATATAGTTATGCTATGCAATATATTAACTTCATATTAACAACCTCCCATACTTTCATTCATTCACCATTTGGTCTACTGTCAACTTGACTTTTTTTTAGAAATTAAAGTTTGAAATAAAGACAATGTTTTGAGGGAGATATAGTATATTCATAATGACATTGTGACATTAGGGGGCAGTGGTGGCTCAGTGGTTAGGGCACTGGGCTACTGATCAGAAGGTCATGGGTTCAAGCCTCAGCACCGCCAAGCTGCCACTGTT
>JAOUQW010000019.1:16208810-16221124 GCA_028565825.1 Olivaichthys viedmensis | reverse complement strand
TATGTTTGTAATATCAAATAAAGTAATGCTATGCTTTTTTGTGAAGTATATTGGATGTTTACTATGTGCTATTTTTGTACTTTAAATAAACTACAAGAGTGACTGAGTATACTATTAGGCTATGTTCAGACAGCAAGGCAAATCTGATTTAATTGTCAAATCCAATTTTTAGACTGAGTGTTCACACTGCAAATTATAAGTGACCAAATCCGATTTGTCTGTTCGCACTGTAGTCACGTTTGCTTGCGTACCCACATTGGTTGTCATAGTAACAGCGCAGGCGTGCGTCCTAGTAGTGTGGACAGGCGAAATAAAATTTGGTCATTAAAATTTGAACATGGGATCTTAAACATTCAGATTTATTTTTTTTTTGCCCTTGAAAACAGATTTTTATTTTATTTTAAATACAAGTATTCAAAATACTGAAATTAATTCTAAGAGACCCATCACAGATCACGATTAACATAACGGCCAGTCACGTGTTCAGAGCAGACACCAACAACAAAAACTAAAGAGGGTGGTGTATGCCGTTAATTGCTGCCGCTTTCACGGCAGGCACTACAGTTATGGCGAGATTCTCCCTAATAATTGTATTTATACAGTCTATTTTCCTTTCCTGACCTGCTTTCATGCTGGTTTTCTTCCGCTGTTCTTGTCGCAAATGTCTGACGTCGAGAAACGCACCGAACGATGAAAAAAACACATGAAATCCGATTTGACCAGTCAGACTGGACTGCGTGCCAAGAAAACCGATCTTAATCGGATTTGAAACCACATACAAATGTGGCTTAAATGCGATCGAAAAAAGTCAGATTTCATGTGTTTTTTTGCCGTTCAGACTGCCCAAAATCGGATATGCCAAAAAAGCGGATGTGAGCTGCCTGTCTGAACTTAGCCTTAGTTTCATGTAAATTTATTTTTAGTACATTTCTAATATACTCAAGGTGCAATAGTAATGCAATCGTAATACTTATAAAATGTATTTTAATTTCACTCTAAGTACATGTGCGTCATGGATTAAAATACATATACCGTAGTATATTTAAAGTCTACCAATGTATACTTACAATAGTTCCATTTTAGCACGGTTAACTACACTTAACACAATTAAAGTTAGGCTTTAATACAAAAAAATAAAAAATGTTGACAATTTAAGTATATCTAGTACAAAAATAGTTGTTCCAGTTTAGCACACTTCAAGTGTATTAATAATTAGTGTGGCTGGAAGTTCACTAAAGTGCATTATCAAGTTTAGTGTACTTTTGTTAACTTTTTTTTACTAGGGAAGAAACTAGGCCAACAAACAACCTTGAGCACTTTTCCTACACCAAAGCAACATACAATAGCTAATTAAATAAAGGTATTTTACTTTTACTTGTTGATTTTTGACCTTCCAATAATCAAATTATCCTTCTCCAGGCCTCCTTCATTATGTACTTACATTTATATTTTGCAGATGGAACTCATGAGTACCTTATGAAAATCTAAATTTAGGCAATCATGAAATTCCCTTTGTTCTACATGCTTGTTTAAGCTTGCATCACTACTTCTTTTTAAAACAAGACATGCTATACTGTACATGAGATATTGCCTTTCATCATTGGCAGGGTTGATCCCAGCAATGTTCTGCGTTGAACAACCGAGGAAGAGGAGTGGCAGGGCGAAGATGATGGCCATCAACACAGCACCAGTGCACAAGATCGCAGAGGCCTTAACGGACAGATTCAGTCTGCGCAGGATCATGCCTCCTGCCATGATGCCAAACATGGCTGATGGGATGCTCAAACCACCTGGGGGAATACAGATGTGTTACTACAAGAAATCTGTACATAGGTAAAACAACAGCCCATAGCACAGTTCAGTTTGACCTACATGTATCTTTAACAAAGAAGTCTTTGTGCAAGCATCTGGTAATGATTAAACATTTAGTTCTACTTGGCAAGGTTATTGTTTTCATATGAGCTGATATGAGTGTTGAACTGACTTTATGTTTAAACAAAGAGCTGGGCTGTGGGAAACAGCTGTCCTCCACTAAAACTGCAAATGCTGTGTGTGTGTAGCTTTATATTCCAGTGTGATCATCTCAAATAACCTAGTGTTTGGCCATAATATTCTTGTTTTAATTAACTATGGGATATATTTTGTTGCTCTGCTCCTGGTTCTTTGGTTGGATCAGTCCATTTTTATTGCATTCAGCTTCTAACAATCAGGGGACATTCTTTATGTTTTTATTTCTTTAAGGAATGAATTATAGAAGACCCAGGGAAGATACTATATTGCATTACATTTCTAATAACGCTAATTTAACTAAAATACAAAGTTGAAGAGTGAAATAGAAAGTGTACTGTAACCTGCTGTCACAGTGTGTTTATGATTAAGTAAAGGCACTTTTTTGTGTGTTTTTCATAATCTTACCAATCATCATGTTGGAGAAGGAGGCTGTTTGTGCAAATTGTCTCTCAATGAATTTGGGCATGAATGTGGCCAGTCCAGCAACCATAGCTGCTAGACTGACCTGGGCCAGTACCACCAAAAGGTAAATGGGGTTCCTCAGAGTTCGCAGCATGATGTGTGGGAATTCTGTAAAGGGAAACCAAAAATATTCACGTTCACTTTCTTTTTTGCTACGTTTTGACACTGAATTTTTGTTAGAATGGAATTGTTAGTGTCACCATCCAAGGTGGACACTTGAGAACAATTGTGCCAATAATCCAAAAATGTCATTGTCAATGTCAAAGGTCAATAAATTACATAATAATGACACTGTTTTTCTCTTTTTCATGTTTAAAAATGACAAAAATAAAAATTTAAATGTACACCTATATGAAACAACCTGCATAATAGCAGCCTGTGATTCTAGAAATAATTATGGCACACGGTAAGAGACATTACAAGTAAAAGGAGAGAAGAATGTTTTGAATTAGTTGTTTAAAAAAAAAAAAGAAGCTGCTTTAGTGATACAACCAGTGGTACTGAATTATGATCAACAGTCATTTTTTTAATATTAGTACATTTGTACTGAGAATAAAACAACAAAATAATTATTAGTATGACTGTTAATATTTATGTCACATTTACTGCTGTAGTGTGGCGCAGGGCCGGCCTCCGTGCCGCAACCCAGACAGGGATGTTGGCCCCACGGGCCCGGGGCCCCCCTGGACTGCCAGTTGCGCCATAGAGGGGGGGGGGCTCTGTCACGCGCGCGGCTGTGCGCGACCACACGCTTTTGTTTTCATTTTGTTCCCTGTCACGTGAGTTCTGTTAAATGTCCCCAGCTGTTCCTCGTTCGTCTCCCCTTGATTACTAAGTGTTTAAATACCCGCTTGTTTCCGTCCTGTGTCGTCTCTCGTTGTTTGTGTGTTTAACACGCATGTCGCGGTGTGTGTTTGTTTGTTTGTTTAAACCCGGTTTCTGTTAGATAATAAATATGTTTAAATCAAAGAAGAGCCTCGCACTTGTGTCCGCACTCCCGCGCAAACATTCCGTGACAGTGTGTGGAATAAAACCATTTGTTTTTCACCTGTCATAATTACTGTATTATAGGTGAATAGGTGTGGGAGTTGAGGTGAATCCTTTTGGTTGATACTTCAATTAAAGTCAAAGAGCTGAATGCAAAGTTGCCCCCTCCAAGATGGCGACTCCAGTGTTGTTTACCGTGTATGGTGCCAAAGTAGAACGGAAACGATTACGTTTTAACGACATTTGCGTGCAGAACAATCGAGCGGAATTCCCTTTTTCTTAGTCTTGGTGGCGGTTGAGTTAGAAATGCGGGAAGCAGTGCTGAAATGAGGAAGCAAGCAAGCTCTGCGAAGCTTTGTTATCTAGACGAGTGTGGAGCTAATGGGAACGATGGCTGGCTAGGACGCGGTGCTGCACGAAGGTCTAGAGCAGGGAAGATCGGCGAATGCTAACGGTAGGAAGCTCTTCGTCCGATGCGTCAATATTGATTTCCGAGGTAAGCGTGGAAACGTTTGATACGAACGGAAGCGTTTGCATTTAGTGAGGTGGGAGCGAGGTCGCATCATGCGGAAACTCCGTCACGAGCAGAGGAAGGAGAGAGATGTGAATTTACAGGAAGTTGGATAGGAAGAAGGTGGAGCTTCAGGCATGGTCTTTCTCCCAAACTTCAGTTATTTCATAACTCCATTTAAAGACAACATGAAATGGAAATTCGAACACATATATTGCTATATAGTGCTTTATATAAAAAAGGCTGAGTAGGGGGGGATTTCAGACAGTGACAGTTGGAGCTCCCACCAGTTTCTTCCCCCCATTCATTCACAAGTCTCTACTGGCCAATCACTGCAGAGGTGGGCGACATTTCCGATGCTCAAAAGGCTTCAGAAGCCTGTTCGGTTGGAAGCATTAATCAGGCTTCATGCTTTCAAATAAATGTTTAGACGATGCGATTCTATATAATCTTCTGTATCATCCTCATCTCAGTCTAAGAGCTGGACAACAATAAAACATGCGCTTTCACATATCAGACCTTGCTGGTTAGGCCTACTACCCGCCCCCTCGTTTGATGGACAGCTAAGACAACTGTTGAAAACACTCGGGGCGAAGTTTGTTTTGGACGCTTCCCAGTCCTGACGAAGCATAAGTCTGTAACGGGGTGGTCGCCTATGAGGGTAGAGGTGCCAGATGTTAGCCCGTTGATCAGAAAATGAATAAGATGAGCCCAAATGCAGAACTTAGCCAAGTCTGAAAGGACGGGGGAAACCAAAATAGGGTGAAACGGGTACGGACAGGGCTGCACAGGACTGGTTTGAGGCATGAGACATGAAAGGTGGGGTTTATGCGCAGGGCCCTGGGGAGTTGCAGCTGGTAGGAGACAGGGTTAATTTTCCTGAGTATTTTGAACGGGCCCACATATCTTGGGGCTAGTTTCTTGGATTATAGGTGCAGGGGTAGGTAGCTGAAAGCCAGACTCGCTGACCCGGGCGGAAGGTGGGTCCCAATCGCCTTTTTGGATGAAGCCAGGCACCGGAGAGTGCCCTCTAAGTCCTGGTTTACCCTCTCAGTCTGGCCATTGGATTGAGGGTGGAACCCTGATGACAAGCTGACGGATGCCCCCAAAAGTCGGCAGAAGGCCTTCCAGAAATTACTAGTGAACTGGGGTCCCTGATCAGACACCAGGTTGCTAGGTATGTCATGAATTCTAACCACGTGTTTCAATAACAGCTCTGCAGTCTCCTTGGCCGAGGGGACTTTACGCAGAGCTATGAACTTGCCAGCCTTGGAGAAGCAATTTACTATGACTAATATCACAGTGTTGCCTTGAGAGGCGGGCAACCCTGTGATGAAGTCTAGCGCAATGTGACACCAAGGACGTGCAGGGATGGGCAGGGGTGGAGCAAACCTGTCGGCAGCGTTCTGGGGTCTTTGTTATGAGCGCAGACCTGACAGACTGCCACAAAGGCCCGTACACCCTTGTCTATAGAAGGCCACCAAAAGTGTCTATGCAGGAATTCCAGGGTCCGGGCAACCCCTGGATGTGCTGTAAAGGCGGAGGCATGCCCCCACTGCAGGACCTGCGTTCTGGGAACATAGAGGGTTCCAGGAGGACCCCCCCCGGGTCAGGCTCTCGTTGGAGGGCCTCCTGAACAGCCATCTCAAGGAGGTGTGGCCCGGGGACTATGGACTCAGAGGAGGGTTGGGCGGATGGAAGGTCCCACTGCCTGGAGAGGGCTATGGGCTTAAGGTTCTTTGAGCCGGGTTGGTATGACAAGACAAAGTCGAAACTGCCAAAGAACAGAGTCCATCTGGCCTGGCGTGGATTAAGATGCTTGGTGTCCATCCAGACCAGAAACTAGTGTTTAGCCCCCTCCAGCCAGTGTCTCTGTTCCTCCAAGGCCAGTTTGACTGCCAGTTATTCCCTATTCTCGACATCATAGTTTCATTCGCTGGGAGTGAGACGGTGGGAAAAGAAGGCGCAGGGGTGGAGCTTCTGGTCTCGACCAGAGCGCTGAAACAGAACTGCCCTTACGCCTACATCCAAAGTGTCTACATCTACCATGAACGGCATGTTGGGGTCTGACAGCAGGAGGACTGAGGCAGAGGTCAGGCAACATTTTAGGTCCTCAAAGGCTTCCTGGGCTTTAGGTGACCACTGAAACCGACCCGCGGTTTTCTTGGTGAGGGCAGTTAGAGGGGCCGCTATGGTGCTAAAGTTCTGGATGAAGTGCCGGAAAAAATGAGCAAAGCCCAGGAAGCATTGGACCAGTCAAACCAACGTTGGCTGTAGCTTATCCATGATGGCCTGGGTCTTGACTGGATCCATTCGCAGGCTTCTTTTGGACACCACAAACCCTAGAAACGGCACAGAGAAAATGTGAAATTGCGATTTCTCCACATAGAGGTGGTTATCCAAAAGTAGTTGGAGGACACGTCTGACATGGACTACATGTTTGTCTAACATCTTGCTATAGATGAGGATATCATCTAGATAGATGAACACGTAGTGGTTCAGAGCCTCTCGGAGGACCTCATTAATGAGGCATTGGGATACGGCCGGGGCATTCATCAACCCAAAGGGCATCACTAAATACTCATAGTGACCCGAGGGGTTGATGAACGCTGTCTTCCACTCGTCCCCCTGCCTTACCCGAATGAGATTATAGGCACTGGGTAAATCCAACTTGGAAAAGATGGACCCTTGCTGCAGCGACTCGAAGGCCAAGTTCATGAGGGGCAGTGGGTAACGATCCTTGATGGTGACTTTATTGAGGCCATGGTAATCTATGCAGGGACAGAGGGTCCCATCCTTCTTCTCTACAAAGAAAAACCCCGCCCCCACCGGGGAAGTGGAGGGTTGTATGAACCCAAGGGCTAAAGACTCCTGGATATATTTCACCATGGCTATTTGTTCGAGGCCACAGAGAGAAAAGAGTCTGTCACAGGGCAGAGTGATACCTGGGAGCAAGTTGATAGAACAGTCATAGGATCTGTGCGGGGGGAGGACCTGGGCCTTCTGTTTACTAAAGACCTCCTGAAGATCATGGTAGTCAGAAGGAACTTGAGATCGATAAGGTTTATTAAGAGAGGCTGTAGCAGTAACCGAGGGTTCTGGGGATGTTTCGAAACAAAGGCCCCTGCACTGGGGTCCCCAAAGGGACACAGACCGGGCAAGCCAGACAATGCGGGGGTTGTGTTGTTGTAGCCAGGGGAACCCCAGGACGAGTTGTAACTCCAGAGTGCGGAACTCGATAGCGTAATCTGCCACAGATCGATTGCTCTCCCGTATATGCAAAAGGTGCGGTGCCGCCTCCTTGCTACCAACGGGGTTGTCGAAAATATGATGCAGGTTGGTCGTGAACTGGTCCAGGTTGGAGCGCAGTGCCAGCTGATGTTCCCACACTGAGGTTGCCCACGTGAGAGCCCTGCCAGTGAGTAATGAGATCACGTGAACCACCTTGGAATGCTTGGACGGGAAACGGGAGGGCTGCAGCTCAAAAGCTAGCACAAACTGAAAAATAAATCTTGTAGCGCCCCGGCTCACTATCGTACCGCTCAGGAGCTGGCAGGTGAGGCTCAGTACGACTGGCGGCGCTGGGGTGCTCCTCAGGAGTCACCGTTGACTGAGCAGGCCCAGGCTGCACATGAATAAGATGAGCCCAAATGCAGAACTTAACCAAGTCTGAGAGGACTGGGGAATGGGGGAAACTAAAACAGAGAGAACTGCAAACTAAAACCTTGAGGAAAATAAATCAGGGAACAGGGATTAAACCTGGGTTGTAGAGTGTCAGGAATGAGTGCTCTACCGACACACTATGGGGATGGGTGGTTGGTATTGTGGGGAACACTACTTAAACTAAAGCACCCAGAACGGAAATTAGAAATTAAAAACGATAAAGCAGTTGGGTGTGACTTAGCCAGCTACTCAGTCCACCAGCTGGTCACATCCCAACAGCCTTCTAACTTTCAACTTTCACACTTTCTTTTCTTGAGAATTCGAAAGAGAGAGAGAGAGAGATACCGTTTACTGGATTTGTCTAGGGAGTAGACTCAGCACGTGAGCTGAGTTGTCCGCACGCTTATAAATCCTAAGCCCAGGTGCAAGGAATTGCGCTAATCAGCGCAAGGAATGCTGTGAAGTGTAGTTCTCAATGAAAAGCCTGCGTCTCCCTCTGCTGGCTGGCCGTAGTGGGTATGGCGGGTCGGGACATTACAAAATCAGGCTTCAATCAGGCTTTAACTCTGCAAACTGCTTGAGTCGATATTACTGACGCCGATCCACCTCGAGTAGCCTACTATCGATTAGTCGTGACTGCGGTTTAGTTGATCCGATCTGATCTGACGTTAGATTCCCCCCACTGGTTTTGATGATGTTAACAGATTTAATTATTTGAACCAAGGCCTCAGCATGAAATAAATGAATAGCGAAATAAATACTTAAATGGAGAAATAATTGAATAGATGTTGAAATAAACAATGAAATATATTCCTATTCATTATTAAAGTTTTTATTTTACATTTTAATTAATTATTTATGCGTATAATTTATTTATTTCATATTGGCGCCCTCAGCGCTCCATATCTAAGAGGGTAGAGTTCCTGCTCTTGCCAGAGATTTGCCCTCTTGCAGGGTTCAGGAGGTACCTAACATTCCAACTCACTTTTCAGGAATTGGCTGAGTGAAAGGTCATGGATAGTGTCTGATTCAGCTTTTTCCTTCTCTTTTGGCTTTTCCGCATTAAGCCCTGCAGGGGCCTCTCTGGTTTCCTGAAAAGACAAACAAATGAATTATTGCCAAAATAAAACAAATAAAGTAAGGTGCAAGGTTTGTAAAGTAGCAAAGGGAATGTAAAATACTTTTTATGATTTATCTTTTTGTTTGATGAATAATCTTTGTGGAATTTATGTTTATCTCAGTTACCAGTAATATAGCCTATTGTCAGTTTCACTGCTAGATGTGGCCTTAATTTCATATCCTGGCCAATATTTTGGGTTTTCTATGGGTCACCAGCTAATGGTTCCTTAACTGTATGGTGGGCTTGACCCAGGAATAGACTATCTGTATTAGGTGAGGTGGGTTATCTGTATCTAGCACATAAGACAAGTTAAGCTTTTAAATGTGTATTTTGTTACTCGCATTTATAGGTGATTACTGTAAATGAAACGTTTATCTAATCTCAGTAAGCAGTTTCTTGATTATTTTATTTTATTTTTTTATTCCTTTGGTTCCTTTCTTCTGTCTTTATCTCTTTTCCTGTAGGGATCCTATCATTTGCTTGTAAACTAAATTTCTTATTTGTAAATACGCCATTGTGTGATGAATTTCAGTGAGCAAGTTCAAATCCCATGATTGCCAGGGAACCACAGTTGGGACCTTAAGCAAGGTCTTTGACCTTCAAACGCTCCAGGGGAGCCGTACAGCGCTGACCCTGAGCTCTGACCCTTTTCAAGTTGGAAAGATGAGTGCGAAGAAATTGGGATATGCAAAGAAATCATTTTGCTGTATGGTACTTATTTGTATATGTATAATTACAATTAATTGTAACTAAATTAATGAAATAAGCCTAATACAGCATTATTTATTTTTCTTATGGGTTCAACTTGTATGGTGCAAATGCAAACGAATAATCAGAAAAAATAGCTTGAGTATGTTAAAATGAGTATTGAAGAATAGGCATTCAAATATGCGTGGACATTCTACTTGTTTCTCCTCCTTCCCATCTGTCCCTTTCGTTCCATGGGAAGTTAGCGTGATATTCAATCATGCATTCTGTTGAGCAAGAGTTGCCAAACCAAATGTTTGTACACCCACCAATTTCTCATATTTCCTTTTATGCTTTCACTTTTCAAGTGTGTGCAACTGATCTGAACGAGGCTTATGCAACAGATCTTTCTTATTCACCTCAAATGTTTGTCTGGCACTAAGACAATTGCCAATGTGTTGGATCGGCAATTAGAATAACACACTAATGGTTCATAGGTCATTAGGCCTCTAGATTCTCCATAACAAGCCTGGGGTCCATTACTACACTTTAGAACTACTGTCTTGCACTCAGTATAGCCATACTAGACATACTGTGTGCAGCAATGAGGAAAGAACTGGCATAAGTGAAAATAGCATGTGAGTGACATTGCAGACATACCTCTGTTATCATGCTTCTGGGGAAAAATAGGTATGGCAGGGAGGTAAGGAAGAGGAAGGTACCAGCTAGAAGGAAACCCAGCCACCAAGCTCCAACCCATCGGGGATCCTTTCTATCCAAGGCGATTTCCTCTAAACACAGACAAGTAATCATTAGTTTATTTTATGTATCAAGATGAGCATTAAAAATGCAAAGACAATGAACAGTTGATGAGCAGCTTCCAGAGCCTCCTTAAGCCTCCTTTCTTGATCTGATTCTCCCACCCATCAAAAATTTGTATGAATTCAAACAAGCAGGGGCGATGTGGTGAGATTTTGATCAATTTCATACAAAAGAAGTTGTAAGATAAGATACGAACGCTAGCCCTGCCCCTAACTCTAACCTTAATCTCTGTAATGCATGAGACCTTGTTTTTGAACACACTGTGTAGATATGTACAAAGGCCCCACAAACTCATCTCTTGTCTGCCTCAGTTCAGTATGAATATTAGTGTGCCAATGCAGCATTGAATCTTGTTCACTCTGTCCCAACCCTCGCTTACAATGCTTAAACTTGTCAACAATCAAGCACTAAACTTGTTCACCCTATTCACTCATACTGGCATGGCCTTTGTTCACACTGTCCTGCCCTTTTTTATGGATGTCTTACGAAATCTCTGTAAAGATAACACTAATGTGAAGGTGTTTGTTCTGATTAGGCTGTTTTTATACCATGTAGAGTACAGAGGTCTAAGTAGTCTATTACATTCCCAGAATTTCTGCTTTATCCCAGTGTTATTAATGTTTTGGTTCAGGTGAATTGGGACTAGGTTGGAAAGCAATGATCTGTTACACTGTGGTTGGAAATAATGTCATCAAATGAGGCTTGCTCAAACGTTTGTGCAATGCGCCTCTATGTGTGTCCGGATACATTATATGGGATTGCATAGAATAGAGAAAATCTGTTCCTCACCAGGAGACATTGTGTTGAAGTCGACATAGAAACGGAGCAGGAATGACCCCATCAAGTAACCAAATGCTGGTCCAATCACTGTTAATGCAAACAGTATTCCTGTGGGGAATGGACAGCAGTGCTATACGTCATCATCGTAATAACACTGTAACAGAGACCAATGCAGACATACATGAGTGCTCTTACCAAGATAGAATGGTGAATTCTTCTTATTTGCATAGTCATCTATGTAGGAAATTCCAAAGGGTTGTATAGGAACCCCACCAATGCCCAGTAGCAGCTGGCCCAAGAGCAGAATGGGAAACACTGCATGGTTGGCTTGACTCTCATTTTCAGAGCATGTTTGATTGGATGGTGCTGCCTGGAGAATGCCCGTTGTTTGGCAAAGACTAGAGTCATTCTTTATGGTGCCTGCCAATCAAAGACATCTCATTCAACAAGAGGTGTTTTACTTTAGTTGGAATAACTAGTACTAAATAAAAACAGAATATGATCAATGTTGTGTGTTACACTTTATACACAGAAATGCTCTTGTTAAAATAATGATATAACAAGATATTTTATTAAGATAAGTAGACTAGGTAAGATTCAAAATGCATAGGCAAAGAGTGTCACTTACCACTTATGTCATTTGTGTAGTGATACTTTCTACTGATAAAATGGGGCAGTGCTATGAGAAACGCAGCCATACTTGCTATGATTGCTCCAATCCCTATACACCTGGGTCTGTGTACTCGGCTCCCAAAATAGCTTACAAACACGATAAGAACCGTGTTTCCCACCTGCAGGCACAAAAACAGCAATGGATGTACCCTTTACTGCACTAAGCAGGGGTTGA
The DNA here is from genome assembly GCA_028565825.1 of Olivaichthys viedmensis. NCBI lineage: Eukaryota > Metazoa > Chordata > Actinopteri > Siluriformes > Diplomystidae > Olivaichthys > Olivaichthys viedmensis. The sequence goes on along the minus strand of JAOUQW010000019.1, from coordinate 16,209,235 downwards.
CTAGGGTCAGCCTGAAAACAGAAGTCACTTATGGTTTATGAGCAAACTTTACCAGAATTAGACAGTTCAGAAGACTCAATTTCAGATAATTCTTTTCAGGCTACATAATCTGGATATGACAGTCAGAAAAATTATAGGGCAGATACTTTATCTTAAAGATTGAATGCTGTGCCTGCTAATTGAGATTAAGAGCTCTATTGGCCAGATCATTGTTTGCATTACTAAGCTAGCCCATTTCAACAGACCTTCCTATACTCAAAACACAGTTGACATCCTTTGTCATAACTACAATAATGTCACACGCGCACTGCCGCTCGAGGCAGTTGCCACGGAAACGAGCGCGTGGCACTCATTGTTGACCTTGTCTGTTCCCTGTCACGTGTCGTAAGTGTTTCCACCTGTTCCCTGTTTGTTTCCTCGTTAGT
>JAOUQW010000019.1:16187578-16208710 GCA_028565825.1 Olivaichthys viedmensis | reverse complement strand
GCTGCTGGGCTTTCTTGGCTAAGCTGGTGGTGTTGAGGGTCCAGGTGAGGTCATCTGTGATGTGCACACCAAGGAACCTGGAGCTTTTGACTCTCTCCACAGTTCTGCTGTTGATGTGCAGTGGAAAGTGATCACCACGTGTCCTCCTGAACTCAACAATCATCTCTTTTGTTTTATCAACATTAAGAGATATATTGTTGTCTCTGCACCAGTCTGCGAGCAGCTCAACCTCCTCCCTGTATGCTGACTCATCATTGTTGCTGATGAGGCCCACCACTGTAGTGTCACCAGCAAACTTGATATGATTTGAGCTGTGCTTTGCAGCACAGTCGTGAGTTAGCAGCGTGAACTGAGCACACAGCCCTGGTTGTCAGACAACTGCCTGACTTAGGGAGGTGCTGAATATCTCTGTTAGGACATTCGCAAGCTGAATTCCCCACTGACATATAATTTTCCCATAAATTTAATACAATTTCACTACTTGACCTCTACTCCATTTACCCCATTTTATTAAATGGTAATCACCCACAGTAGGAAGGTGCATTTGCCTGTCTGCTAGATTTCATGTGGGATCCATAGAAGAATGCATTGAGTTACACGAAACTGGTCACATGATCTTCAGCAAAGCTGTGCCTTATTATTGAGAATATCCAGGTGATATGCTTTTTAGAACAGAAAATATCAGTTGATTAAACAAAGTGATTTGCTTTTAAAGACCACTACGATTTCAGACACAAAGTTCAAATACAGCATAGTGTTTTGTCGCTGGTATTCAGCAGTACCTTGGGAACATTTTATAAAGGTCTAATTTGTTATGAGTATGTGTAAAAATAGCGGTGCAGGTAAACTGTGGATCAGTGTTTCATGTTAACTATTCTTAATTATTTATTAAAACACAGGGCTGGGCGATATGGCCAAAAATCCTAGAATTATTGGCACCTTTTGTAAAAATGATTGCATTAAAAAGATAGCACACAATAATTCAAATTTTACCCTCAAACAATAGGAGAAACTACTTACCTTTGCTCTAACAAAAATCATTCTGATAGGATTTTTATTTTTATTTTATTTTATTTATTTTTTAGTAATGGTATTTTCTCTTAAAACATAGAGTGCATATGGAAAGTTTTCAGACCCTTTCAAGTTTTCCACATTTTGGTATGTTTCAGACTCATCTTAAAATGGATTCAGCTCATTTTTTTCTCATCAATAGTCCACAATGACAAAGCAAAAACAGGTTTTTGGAATGTTTTGTAAATTTATTAAAAATAAAAGACTGAAATATGGCATTTACATAAGTATTCAGACCCTTTATTATGATACTCGCAATTGAGCTCTGGTGCATTCTACTTCTATCAATGGTCCTTGAAATGCTTCTACAACTTCATTGGAGTCCACCTGTGCCTAATTGAAGAGATAATGTTAACACACAATAAGTAAAAGTTACAACAGAAAAGTTTTTTTTTACATAAATAAAAGTTACAACAAGAAATGTCATCTCATTTCATGTCAAGAAATTATTAGACATTATTTAGAGTAAGGGGAAAATGTCCACGTAGTTAGACCTACCTTCTTTTCACATTGCAACTTTATTTCCAATTTAAGTGTTTTTTTTGTATTTGGGGTTTTTCCAACACACATTCTAGCTCCAAAGTACATATTTACAGGGCCCTGGCAGAGTTTGTTTCCACCTGACAAAATAAAAGTTAAAGTTATACTGTAGGATCTCAAACACAATCTATAAACACATCAACATGTGGTGACCTGTTTAGAGGTTAATGTTTTACCATTTTCGTTTGTTTTATGCATGTGCTGGAGCTAGAGTCCACAAGTTCAGGGAGGCATAGAAGAATTGATTCTTCCTAGAATAGACATACAAGTGAAACAGGCTACATTAAACCCGCTTTGTAAGACAGGTACCCAGGAGCGCCGCCAGAATTTTTGGGACCCATGACAAGTTATCCCCCCACCTCACCCCACCCCATACTAGCATATGCCTAGGTAAAAAAAATTAATTAAAAAAATAATAAAAATTCCTCATCAACGTTTGTTCTGTTGGGTCGCGAAGTTTGTTGTTTTAAAAAAGTGGGGTGCCTGAAAAAAAGTTGGAAAAACACTGGTCTAACTGACAGTCAACACATATGGGGATGGGGTATTTTATCATGAATGCTAAAGGTTTGCCTGTTATGTTATTGGTTATAAGACTAGATTAAAAGATGTAACAACACTTAAAGTAATTTTGTAAGTGAAAGATATGAATCAACGTGGAAGCTAGCATAAAGCTTATTTCAGTATTCTATCATAGAATACTGAAATACGATTTGCTAGGCCAGCTTCCAAGTTCGCTTGTTTGAAGACTAAAATAAAAGATGCATGTAACACTTAATTTTCTAAGTGAGGATTTGAAGCAAAATGGAAGCTAACGTTAGCCTAGCAAAGCTTAGCAAGTTCACAGGGTCGAAATGAAAGAATCCTGGAGTAAAATTTCTTCTTAATCAGGATTTTGTCTGTTATATTATGATTGTCAGATTTCTGAGCCATTTTGACAATCAGGAGATAAAGCCATAGCAAATAAGCAGAAAGTGTCAATACCCCACACTTTATGGTCTCCTTTTGGATTGCGTTATAGTCTGTTATTTTATGCCTCACACCTAAGTGCCATTTTTGACAATCAAAGGTAGGGCTACAGCTAAAAAACAGTAGGTTTAATAGCCTTGCATTCGGTAGTGTGACATGCCATGTTCAGAAGGTCACAATAAATACAAGCAAAATATGGTACAGTCAAATTTCATAGCATTCGAGATTTTTGTTATATTTTATTTCACAAGAGAGTCATAGAAATCAGACAGTTCAATTACTACCTACTGTGTACTCTGTTATGCCATGTTTAAATGATATGAGTCATGAAATCATTTAGTTTTGGCCTAGGTCATCAAATGCAGTATTCATTTTAACTGAAAGCTTAAACAATATTAGAGTATTTAGCAGAATTCATAAATGTACTCAGGCGCTGCACTTTAGTGGGTTGCTCTCAGGAAGTGTTTATTTCCTTGGAACCCTTCTAAACAGCCTTACAGATAATCTAATAGATGATTTTAAAACTTAACCCCAATAATTAACCTAAACTGTGCAATTCTGAAGCTGTGATCTTTGGGTTCTGCTTTGCCTCCGACACCATCCTTCTCACTGTGCGGGAGTATGTCCTCTTCTGGGCACATTTACAACTGTCAAAGACTTTTGAACCTTTTTTTGTTTTGTTTTGTTATGGCCCTGGTTGTATTTTAACTGTTTATGTATTTTTTCCTATCCATTACCTGACTTGTGCAGGTCAACAACCATCAGTCTCTTTTGTGACGAAAGCACTTGTTTTCCCCATGCTGATTAATGATGAAGGGATTTTTGCGTGTGCAATCTCATATTTGGTCAAAGGCAAGACTAGATTTTTAAAGGATAGCTATTTGTTTGCATTTATTTTAAATATTCTTTAGGAGTATCAATAAAGTTGTGTGCGCAGATAACTTCGTTTTCCTTTTTTTTTTTATTAAAGAAATAGTTACATCCTATTACTACAGTGAAAAAAAAAAAACGTAAGATGGAAAGCATTTTTGATGTTGTCCACTTATGGTTTATGCTTATTGCCAATATTCTAAATCCAAGTTTCTAAGACAGCTTTGTATTCATTTCATTCTTACAGGTCTAGAAACACAAAATGCCAAACTGTATCTTTAACATGTGCCTTTTTCCAAACTGAATTACATTGTTTTGCCTGGCATTGTTGATTGTAAGCAGTGAGGCAACTCCTATTATGAATATGCAAATATGCCTGAATGAGAGGACTTTCATTGGCTAAGAGAATTTAAAAAAACATTAACATGAAATTTTTATAACAGGCAGCGGTAATGTGGTCAACAACTTAGGTACTAGGAGATACAAGTTATAAATCTAGGAATGTGAACAGAAAATAATTTTTATTTTATTTGTTTTTTTAGAAAAGTAATCTGCACAGGCATGCTTAGCGGAGGGGAAAAAAAAGCGGTATGCAACAAACATCCACACATTAAAGGAACAGAGCTGCTGGTCAGAAACAAAAGCATTGCAGTCTGATACTTAACACTGTTCTGAAGAGAATTCAAACATACATTTAGGGGGAAAACAGCATATTTATGGCAGGACTGATATTAGTAACTAAGCGCTTAACAAAATGTTTATAAATGTTCATTTATATATATATAATTAAAAAAAAACAAAAAAAAACACAAAAAACCCCCACAATGTAATTATAAACATGCAAAACTTTTGTGCTGACCAAACATCTTTAAAGAACAAATGGCAGAAAGTAGGTTTTACCTCAGAATTGTTAAATAAATCCTCAGATGCACCCATTTTGCAGCTCCATCCATTAATTTATACTTTGTTTGTTGAAAACTTTAACAACGCAGTTTTGCTGGTTGGCATATGTACAAAAGCTTACAAAAATAAAGATAAAAGATATTTCATGGCCATTTTACATTTTTACTGTGTCACCATTGTTTGGTGCCAAGAGAGGAAAATCCCTTGATGAAGTTACAAGCCACCCCAATTCCTCAATCACCTTAAAAAGACCAGCACTTATTCCAAATCACAAAACACCTTCACTAACAGGTGCTCATTTGCTTACATCATATGCACAAAATATGTAAAGAGGGGGGATTTAAAAAAACAAACCCACACCTACATACACTTTAAATTACGCATCATCTCTACACATTCTCAAAGCAAAAACATGTAAATACCTAATTCCATGGTTTCCGTCCTGCCAGATCGGATGTCGTCAAATCACTCCAAAACTACACTTAAAAACTGAACTGAATGTGGATGGTGTTTGATAGCAAATGACATCCTATAAAAGCTGGTGAGGACAGCCACTGCAATGGGAATTCTCTCTTTACTGATCACCGACCAAAGAGGTTTAGCAAGCAGACTCCACCAGCAGCGAGAAAATTCATTCTCAATTATGAACACTACCATACACATAATAAGAGTCTTCAAAATGTAATACTAATACTACTACTACTAATAATAATAATAATAATAAACACACTCTCATATCTAAGCATACAAAACACACAAGAATGACATCCTGAAGATTTGTGCATGTTCGTGTTTATGGGACACAAGTCTGAAAGCTCTCAAAAGACTAGCGAGAGAGTCGAGAAAAGCCCTAAAGTTCTGCAAGTTGTCATGATTCTCAGTGAGTAACAATGTACTCGCGTAGGTAAGACTGGGTGAGGCTGCGGAGTTCTTCTAGAGCATAGTCCTCAGGCATGGGCAAACGTCCAATGTGGGGTGCGAGGTGGCACAGGGGGATGTGACGGGGGTCCGGCGTGCCCTCTCCACCCTGCTGAAGGCTTAACACCACACGCAGGATGTTAGCCAAACGCTTGGCCATTTCTGCAAATAAAATGAAATGGGTAAATAGTCAATAAAATAAAAAAAACAAACACTTTCTAAAAAAAAAAATCCAGAAGAAAAACACAAGGTTGCTGCTTGCACCATATGTGCATCGCTAGCCAAAATGAGTGAAGCTAAGACATGGAGGACTGTGTAGAATACAAGTCCCTTACCTGACTGGGCAAGTCTGTCTTTGGCTTTGGAACAGGGAAGGAGTTCAATCCTGCTGCAGAGGGATGTCACATCTGTGTGTAGCCGCTCCAGCTCGTAGCCTGGGTTGTCCATCTAAACAGACACGGGGGGGGGAAATTTTACATTTTTAAAAATGTACATCATTTAAGGACAGCAAGAATCCAACACTAATAGCTGGGCTAGGGTTACACATACAGTGTTAATTTCATTTTAGTAGATAAACTAGGGCCAGCACGATTCTTGATGAAATGGGAATCATGATTTTTTTTTTGGGCTTAAAATTGAGATCACGGTTTCTTACTCACGATTCTTTGGCACACCAATTTTGGAAAGAGCAACGCGTATATTAATTAAATTATTAAATTGCACCAGTTCCATTACTATAGCCGACCGTGGTAGCAAAAAAAATGTTTTCTTCTAGCGGTGAGTGACAGCTTGTCTGCATTTAGAGAATTACTGATTTACTAGCACATTTGTACCAAAATAAGCCTAAATCCTGAGCACAAATATCTGCTGTGGGTGCCAAGAGCACAGTGTGTCCTCCCAAAGTTAAAGGAAACCAGCAATATTAACACCTGGTTAATTAATTAGTCATGCCAATGTTTCTGTTCTTCTGGCGACAGCAACTAATAAGCTACTCGTGGGTGAAAATCGGTCCCTTTTTCTTCTACAGACTCATCACGCTTGAGGTGTGTGCGTGAGGTCATTCGGTACAACGTCTATGGTCATTGGTCACAGCAAATAAGGGGGAATAGTGGCGCTCCGTTTTATGCTCTGGTAGCCCGAGTGCAAATGCCGCACAATCTACGCTGTTCTTGAATCGAATTGCATTGAGGAACAAATCTAGTTTGTGATTTTACATTTTTTTTTTTTTTTTTTTTTAATTGTGCTCCCCTAAGATTAACCCATGTTTAAAGTTTTGAAGTACCTGTTGAATGGCTTGCAGGGTCTGAATAACGCGGATGTAGTCCTGGTAGACGCGCCCTGATGTGTCCCAGTCCTGGATCTTTGTGCTGCGTTCGGGCACTGCTAAGCCTTCCAGGAACTTCATCAGGTAGTCGTGATTATCATTAATGATGCAGTCTTGAAAGGCACAGCAACAACAAATGAGGATACGGCATTTTAGAGTAACTGAAGGTAATGACAACGGTTGTGTGCGAGTTAGTTACACGTTTGTGTATGCCTATGAAGGTCATCACTCTACGTGTCTAGTAGTAGTAAGTGAAGCCAAGTGGACAGCTCTAACCAAGTCCAGGCACCTAAATTACTATTACTACTGCTTCCCGTATTTGTGCACTAACCTGAGGCCAGGTTCTGGATGACGAGCCTGTGGCAGTGGTTCCAGTGGCCGGCCCTGTAAAGGTGCAGTGCTTCACGGTGTTTGTCTCCATTCGTGCGGGCCCGGGTGGCCTTGGCTTCGTGAATCCACTGCATGGGGATAAATAGCTTGCCAGTGAGGAAACGTTCCTTCTCTGCAGACTCCTCAGTCTCCTCCAGGGGGCAGTGCTGGTTTAGCATCTCCCGCACAGCGTGCTCGCGAAGCCTACACACCCCGGTTTACAGACAACAATGCTTAGCAAACACACAGGTGTCATTATAAAATACCAAGTATGTGACTTTCAAGATTTTGAAGATAATGCTACCACTTGGCAGTTTACCATCTGACAGATTTAAAGAAATTATGAAGGGACGTGGCAACTAGGAACAGGGATTAGTGAAACTTTGCAGGTTTCGGGTGGGACTGTAGTTTGTCAATACTAAAGAATTGGAAAGATGGACTTGCTTTACTGGAAAGAATGTTCTTCTGTGCTATTTGCTAGGAAAATCAGCCAGGTTACTCACGAGGAGTCAGGGATGTGCAGCAGAACAAAGACCGCCATCTCCCAGAGGCCTGCACTCTCAAGCTGGGCAGCGTAGCTGGTGTGCAGGAGGCCCTGGCGTGGCACTGACAGGTGGGTGTAATTCAGAGCCTGTAGCACGTTCCACAGGTGCCAGCTCAGCCTGTAGTCTAGCTGCTCCGCAGTCACTGTAGTGGGGTCCAGCAGCTGCTGCAGGCTGTAGTGCCTGAAAAAGTTAGAAAGAAGAATATTACACTTTAAACCCTACATTACCGATTGAAATATTAAAGCAGAATGCTATTGTACAATTCCAAGACAGAACAGTCCTGATCATTTTTGAAAAAAAGTGTTCTGAATTTTCTTTTTTAAATGATTACGTGTTTTATTGCGTCCTTTCAAGGATAAAGGAGTGGTAGACTTGCTCTACTTATACCTACAGATATTCAAAGGCTTGGAAAATTGGAAAAACTCTACTTACTTGTCACTGTAGAGTTTGAGCAGGTGGAAGCAGATATCATGGAGGGTTTTTTTAGATTCTGTGTCCTCCATCTCATCCAGATCCACCTGTTCTGCATCATCTATATAAGGAGGGAGGGGAGCGCAGGCATATTTCCTCCCCTCTTCTGAGCCCTAACAATACACATTTGTAAAGATAATTAATATGTGTGTGATGTTTATATATATATATATATTTAGTGAATAAAGTTCATTTGTCTGACTCTTACTATGTAATAATGCAAATCTCTTAAATTAATATAGATGATATGCTTAAGAAAAACGTCATTTAAAATGTAGCCGTTTAAGCGCGCTGGCCGTTGTGCGCTTTGATGATCCGCCGCTAGCCTCGAATTCACTGCTGTGGAAACGCTTCCTCCTTCCGGGATGTCTTATGAAGCTAACGCCGCTCGCTACGGGGGTTTGTTTGAGGGATGGACTCAGTGTTTCCAGACGGTCTTATAGGCGGAACTTTCTGCTGATAGCTTACGCAGAAAATCCAGTCAGATATAATTCATTTAACTTGGTGTCATTCTGGACACATCAGATGTCTCCACATGAGTGTTGCGCAGATTCGAGCAGAGAAGTGTGCGCGCGTGCGTGTCTATGCACACAGAGCGCCCGTACGCACGCCCCTCACCGCCCGAAGCAATTGCTCATGTTACCTATGCCAGGAACCGCTATTGCTTGTATAGCCCAAAATTGTTTTTTGAGCAACAGCAGTAATAGCATAGGACTGGAATTTTACCCATTTGTCCGGTAAACTGAATCGCTCCTGGACACAGTGATATTTTTTAATTTTTAAAAAATAATTACAAGCGCTGTTAAACAGTTTATGTTTTAAAGTACCTCTACACTCAAAACAAAAACATGTTTAGATGGCTGATTCAAATAACAGATTACACAAGTGTTTGGTTCAAATTTGAGCTCAGATTGTGATCTCCATCATGGTTCAACATGCAAAATTATTAGATGAAGACGTTGTACCCAAAAACTTTTAGCTCCAGAACCTGTGTGCCAAGCAAGATAGCTCACTAATGTTAGTAACAAATCTACCCATGAAAACGTGAGCTTTTCCTACGAGCCGTTAACAAGCTGACTAGATATTTGGACTGTCAGGATGACATGGGGACGCTTCCAATGTGCATACCATGTACGACGATAGATCCTGGCATATTTAGGGTAAATGTGTGGAGATGTTTCGAGGCCTTTTTTTGTTTGTATTTTTGGCTTTTAAAATGAAAATGTATTCTAGATAGATTTTAATAGTTTCAAATTACATATTAAGGAGGTGCTTCAAACAGCAGTGTGATGAAGCAGCTTGACTTCATCCCATTAGATTAGATCTTGAAACTAAGTACCTAATAGCAGATAGTCCTTGTGCTTGTTTATGCACAGTTCAAGCAAATAGCTACTAACCGTATGGTGCATGACAGGAAATGCTATTATTTCAAATTCTGATTTTTATTAGGCCTGTTGTAACCTGTCCTCACTGTGCATGCTATGCAAAAGCAAGCTTAAAGACCAGAGTGTCCAAATCAGACAATCAAATGTGAAATCTCTCTGGTACTTAAAAGGGTGTATATAGGTACACTGGTCCCTGGTTTGCTACAAATATTGCTTTGAACATGATTATTATGCAAGATTCTTACCTGAAAGGCAGCTTCGTATTTGGCAAGAGCGTCTGCTACAGAGGCTGTGGGAGGCAGCATGTACCACAGGTGCACAGCCACGCAGCGCTTCCAGTCCAGCTCAGAGCACACATTTATACAGCAGTCTGTTGTTTCCCAAACCTGAGACAAGAGATACAACAAACTCGAATTAGTGCATGCAAATCTAACAACAAAACAAACAAAAAAAAAAAAACACAGAAAGGCAAAGCCATGTCAAAGCTTTTCCTGGCACACACACACGTCATAGACTTACAGGTTTGCCTCCAAGTAGGGCAAAAATGCGCAGTCTATCCTCCTGGATGAAAGAGTCGGTCTGCATTCTGTTCCAGTCTGCCAACTGCAGAGCCAAAAGGTCTCTGCTGATCTGAGAGCCCACCGCCTGTGAAAGCAGCCAGGACAGACGATGGTCTCCTACAGACGCACACAAAAACCAGCTAATTACCAAACATGGTACACTTTGCACCAAAAGTCACATGCACAAGAAATCAAAGTACAGCTTCAATGATAAGCTGGGGGAGTTTTTCCCTTCTTGTGCTCACCGTTCTTCTGGGCCAGTCTGCAAGCCTCACTGATGCAGTGGCCAGTCAGGTAGCTGAAGATGGCATCGACGTGGCGCTGTGTCTGACCCTGGCACACTTCCTCCTGGATCCGTTGGGCAGCGCCCTCAGCCAGCCAGCGGGAGAAGCTGCGCCTTCTCGCACGCTGCTCCCGATAGGCTCCGCTGCCCTCCAAGTCTTGATCTTCCAGCCTCCCCCACAGAGCCTCACACAGCGTCCACACTTGATGCCAGTTACCAAGGACAACTGACGGAAACAAGAGGAATGGTCAGTTTCATTCGTCACAATATAACCTAGGTCTCCAGTTTTACTCGGTTAGTAAACCTCATTGCATGCAACGAGTAGCATCAAGTCTGGAATTAAAGCTGGTATAGACAATAGTTGAGAGACATTGGCTGTGTTCACATTCAAAGATTTGTCGATTCAAAAAGAAAAACATTTCCAAAAGAAATGTTTATGTTTACATACAAAATCTGTTTCCGTACATTACATGTAACCCGAACAGAAATTACAAAATTTATGTGAACTCGAGGAGAGGCATTTCGTATCAACGTTACCATAATAATAAGCTGCTTGTGAGTCCTGTGAGAGTGTAATAAGAAATTCATGCTAGCTTTCAATGGAATCATTTAGCATCCTAAGTCTCATCAAGGTCTTTCAAATAAACAGATTTAACAGATTATTAAAACGGATCACACACCTTGTTCAATTGGATAAAAAAAAAAAAAGAAATTCAGATTGGCCTCACTCAGTTTACGTGATTCTCTTTTTTCGATTGAGCCATTAGTCAGAATTTGAATGGATTTTAGACTGCATGTAAACGTAGCTATTCTCAGCATTAGTTGGTATTCTGAGTTGGCAGAAGAGATCCGCATCCTACCATCGCCAGCTCCTGCCTCTTTGTTAACCTCCACAATCCACTGGGCGTAATCGTGTAGGGCATCCACCCCTTTCTCTGGCTGGATGAAGGGGCAGGCATCTTCAGTGCTGATCGTGCTGTGCTTGAGCCTGATCTCAAGTGGGCGGTGGTACACAGCCAGGCTCTCCGCCGTCTTCTTGGGCTCCATGCCTACCACCTGCTCGATATGTACTTTGAAGGAGGTTTCAGCGATCCTGCAGCAAACATTGTGAGAAACAGGATGAGGAAAAAAAAAAAAAAAAAGGTTTACAGACTACTTATTTATGAAACACAAACGCTATGTATCTTTTATTAATCTTAATAGCCATACATTTAAATCTTCCATCAACATAGTATCACTATAGAATTTGTTAACCATCTGTCTCTTAATGAACACTTGCCAAGGGTAGATTCAAGATGCATATACACACACACACACACACACACACACACTTCTCAAATTTAATTATTATACTACAAACACTACAATTTTTACACCAAATCAGAACCATCAGCAAACATAGGGTAAAAAAAAAATTTGTTTTGTGCGTGCTTGATTGATTGGGCACCGCTTCCCATGTCCAGTCAATAGTAAATTCACCACAGGCGCTACAGCTAATAGTAAGAAGCTAATCATGAAAATAAGCTGACAGTACACCAAGGAACCCAGTACACAAAGTACTTGAGATACAAATTCCTTAAAGCAAGCTCAATTTGATTACTGTTCATTCAAATATTCCACAACTCACTGCCTGCTCTTGGTAGGTCGGGGCAAGAAGCCAAAGCCCATGATGTCTGTGGTCTGATCCCTCGACTCTGGCAAAGTGCTGAGTGGATCCCCACAGTGCACTAGTGTCCAATTAGGCCCCCAGCCCACCCTGAACGAGCGGCCCATGTACAGCGCCGCATCCATCAACAGACGGCCTTTCGCCAGAGTGACTGAATTCTCAAGAGGCACGGGGCCCCCCAGTCTGCGTGCTCCCACAGTCCTCAGTGTGACCTCTGGGGCCGGGGGAGGCAAAAGGATGGAGGGGCCCAATGAGGGCCATGAGGCCTCCGAGATGGCTGGCTTACTCAGCTTTTGAGGAATCGTTCCAAACAAAACCTCTGGCAGTTGTGAAAAGAGCCCTCCACCTGATGTGAACTTGCTCTGCAGAAGGCTGCCCACTTTCAGGGAAGAGTCAAGAAAGAATAATTAGATTTAATGATACATGTAAGGTCTGCTGATATAACCAACATAATTGAACATAGGTCTCCCCTTCCCCCTCATCCCCACTGCACAAAGTAGTGGAATTTTTGGCACTAGAAAACTGCCCATTGGCCACAGGGGTCCAGTACCCAAGGTTTCCGGTTGTATGATTTTTGGTACATGCTCAAAATTGGAACTAATGGCAGTTTTTCCACCGGATGGTGCGGCGCGGCAAATTACCCATAGTTCTCCACGCTGAATCCATTTCCACCGTCAAGCAAGCTGTGCCGTACCAAAGTACCCATGCTAAATTTGGTTAACCTTCTCGCCCAGGAACTAGCAAGCCAAGCTTGGACGTATGGGTGGAGCTAAAAATAGTGCAGACAATTGATTGGTCAAACGCGATCGCACAGAATCGTCCTGATTAATGTCTCTGGCTGGAGTCACTTCTCTACCGGCACAAAAATCTTCAATAGTAGGCTAGTGTAGTGACTGTCTGCCAAAGTTTCTTACTCTTTTCTAAAGTGCTTTTTCTAGCGGATTTAAGAGGAATCGTCACAGTTTTAAACAGCAATTTAATGTTTCAGATTCATTTTGATTCATTTTCCCCACAGTAATGTTTTCTTATCGCTATTTAGATTGAGCATACATTACTTCACCGTGAGCCAGTAATTCCACCATCTTTTAGTTAGGGCAAATTCCAAATGGCTTCCTATTCACTTTGTTTGCACCCTACATAGGGTACAACAATGGAGCTGAACGCTCTACCTAGTACCCTCATGATTAGTGCAGAAGGAGATTCGCGCACGATTCCGTGTGCGTCTTTCACTCAAACTTCTCTGTATTTTCACTAAAGATTACAGTATTCACACGCTTGTGTTTGCGTGCACACTGCCATTACAAACTAGCTGCGTCTCGTGCTTACTAGTTCATTCAGAGAAATGCGGCAGCGCCACAAACATTTTACCATCAAATGAGATATGCATGATTTTTTTTTACTTTCGTGTAGGGTTTTACTACTCATGCACATCAAGTCCCCACCCGATAACCTCCAGAGAAACTCCTCCTACTTTCACGGGTAGAGTTATGTGATGGGAAACCGACACACGCACTCGACCAGGATACAAATAGACCGGGGGTCGGATTTGTTGCCGAGCCATGCTCTTTGGTGGAAAAACGGCATAATAGTACTCATGGGGAGCTAGCAGCACTATTAATTACTGATTGGTTACACATCCAGCATTACACAGTTGGCAACACCATACACGCAGACAAAAACCATGTTGGACTTAATGACGTTGTTGCGCATCGTAATAATGACGCAGTCGCTTTTACTGTCGTCACTGTGACCATTCCTGTTGTCTTTTAATAAACTAGAACTCCAAGTTGCATTAGGTTCCTGTTTGAGCCAGTTCTAGTTTTTGAACGTGCAGTGGAGAAACCAGCCCTAGTGTTACCTGGAACTATATAAAACCATGTCAGTAGTGATGGTGTCTTTGTGCCAGAATTTTGCTAACCTGATAGTCTTCCCTGGGATTTACCAAATAAAACCCGGGGAGACATCTCCTCCAAGAGTTTAGGAGGGAGTTGCTCGTGGAAGAGGTCACAGTCATCATCACCCGCAAACAAGGATGCCTTCATAATCTGTACAATTTACATGAATGAAATGTAGATAAATACATATTACCGCCATCAGGTCAGCCCTCGAGTGTACAAAAGCAGTAAGCTAGGTTAAAGTGTGACAGTTTAAGTAAACACAGTTTAGGGACAGAGTTGATGATCAACAACTAAACTGACATGCTTGAGTATGCAGAGGTTATGTAGTGTTATGGTACAAATGTTTGCATCACATGAAGGCTGCTAAAAGCGTGTACTACCTGAAGGGTGTGAGGGTTGATTCCTAACGAGGCGGCGATCTGGCTGGAGGCAGAGATGGGGTCTGGCTCAGCAGGGGTTTCTGCTCTCAGGGCCATCCTGGTGTCATCCTCCAGCACGCTCTCATCCTCCTCACACAACACTCCATCTACCGCCGGCTCCTGAGTAATATCCGCCATGTCACTGTCCAGCTCCGACACGCGGCTCAGAAGCTCCAACACTGCCGTACTCTACACATATGTGCAAAGACAGACTGATTGAGATGTACATATTTATACATATGTACATTATATATGAGCTCAGTCAAAGTATTTTCTGTGCAATTAATGAACAACTATACAGTCAACACATTGCACAGAGGGATATTACTTAAAAAAATAAAAAGTCCCTTTATACTACTGCATCGCCAGTGGGTTAACAGGGAAAACCGCATCTTTAGCATTTCTATGCACACATGAATCTGACTGACACAAATGTTTATTGCAATTTTATTTCTGTTGTTGGAATACATGACAAAATTTAAAATGTGCACATTAATAACGCTCCATTCAAATCTTAAGCCACTGAAATTGGAGAATGTTTAAGTAGCATCACAATCTCAAACATGTTTGTCAGCAAAGGCACCACAATTAATTAGCAAAACATTTCTGTTAAAAAAAGAAAAAAGAAATCACATTTGCATTTATCTCTCGTGTAATCCAGAAACAGCAATGTAACAAAGATGCAAATAGTTTTTAAAAACACATTCATTAGTGCATGTGCAGTTAAGTTAATACTCACAACCCACTCATAACCCTTCAAACACAGACCAAATTTCATGAGTGCAATAATGCGTCAAACAGACAATTACATTATTGAAATGTCTTATGTTCGTAAATATATTCTATACTCCATGACTACGCTTTTAATATATTCTTAAAAGCAAAACGACTATGCTCCAAGAAGAACACAGGCCAACCCACTAAAGAGTATTGCTGATTAGGTACGTGAAGGTGATACACTAACTATAAAAGGTTATCAATAATTGTGGATAGACATCAAGTCGCACAGCTCAGCTTTAGTTATCGGCATCAGCAGCACAGGTATATAGATGAACCCAATGTGTGTCTGACGCAGCATGTTCCTCAGTCTACCTGAGCTTGTGGCACCATCTGCTGCTGCTGTGACAGTGGAATTTGCTGCAGTCCAGCCGGGATGGTCGTCTTCATCTTCTTCGGCTCAGTCTTGGCCGGAGGAACCTCTTCTTCCTCATCAGAGTCCTGCAGGCCGTATTTGGAAAAGTGGGCCACCTGGAGAAGAGACAACAGGATTAAAACTAAATTAAAATACACATCCGAGCAACAGTGGCATATTGCCCAAGTGTGTGTGTGAGAGAGAGAGAGAGAGAGAGAGAGAGAGAGAGAGAGAGAGACACCAATCATTTTGAGCTTTATATGAAACAATGAGTACTAAACAAATTGGGCTCCCATTCTAAAGGCCTATATAATCTTATAATTCCCAGTTGTTTAAAGAAAATGCACCATGCTAAAAAAAAATTAAAAAAAATTACAAATAAAAACATGAATACAGAGTGAAAAAAAGAAAGAATACTTTTTCCAAAATGGGCTCGTACCTCAAACACCCAGGAGCCAGTCTCAGGTCGGTACTCCAGGAAGCGAGCGCCCTGTTTGCGAGAGGCGTTCTCCAGCCGTTCCTCATAGTTCATCTCATTCAGACGTTGAGGACTTTTGATCTGAGCGCAGGTGGTTTTGTCGTTGGGCCAAACACCATCAAGGGTCACTTCTGCTCGTCTGTAGACAGAGACCAATATGTGTATTCAATTATTTATATATTAAACAGATGTCTATAAAATTGTTTCACAGAGACAAATTGATGAACAGTCAAATGAAAGCGCCTAAAATTCAAAACCGTCAATGGAAGAAAAAGAGTCGTGGTAATATAGGCGCCTGTGCCACTTACTTGTTAAGGCCCTCTCCCACAGAGGGTTTATCTTTGTCATCAGGGTAGATGATTACTTCCTTCCGTCTGAAGTGCACAATTTCATCAAGATTTAGGTTTGTCAAATTCACCTCACCGGGGAAGAAAACTGATCCATAGCCTGCAACCCACGTTCATGGTTACTCAACTACATTTTTATCCATCCCATTTATCTGTATTTAAAAAAGAAGCAGTAAATTCAGGGGGCACCATCCATTCATGTGTCGTGTACCTTTCCTTCCAATGGTGAAGTTCTCGACAATACACTCTCCATTTTCATTCAGCATCTTCCCCAGCTCCTCCATGGACGGGATGGTGTAGTAGCCCACCCGAGTGAGAACTATACCTGCAGACATGAAAGAACGGTTCTTCAAATGAACAAGCGATCATGGACCAAAAGGCTTTTAAAGCTCGTCTAAAAAAAAAAAAAACTGGACCACCAAGATGAGCAGCAGAACAAAAACTACCAGCTGGGTGAGGAGGTTTCTGGGCCTCCAGCTCCTCATCTCTCTCCTCCTGAACTGACTCGTCTCCCAAAGAGATCTCCTCACTGCTGAGGTCTAGGCCATTTCGGGAGCTCATGGCTCTCCTCATGTTCAGCTCACTGATGGTATCTTGCAGTGAGGGACTGGGCTGACTGTGTGGGATGGGTTTAGCAATGGGGTTGGTGTAGAACTTGGAGACTTGCAGATCATCCTCTGCTCCTCCCTCCACCTCTACATCATGTGTTTCCTCTGCATCCATTCTCAAACTGGAGACATGTTTAAAATAGGGGGTTACTGAGGATTTCCCAGTACTATGCCACATCATTAAGAGCAACGTTTCACAAAAATGAAATACATACAAAAAGAAAGCAATGGCTGACTAGTAACATTTTAACATGTTTTAATGCTATCAAACTTTCCTGGAAGCAATATAGTGTGGCAATACATTATGAAATGCCATAAAGCTAGAAGTTGAACCAATATAAAAATCTGACCCGAGGCCATTCTGTGGGTACTCTGAAGGAGAGGTCAAGTCATCAGCTTCCCTGTTCAGTGGGCTGCTGTATAGACTGCTGCCATTCAGGTTCTTCAACACCAGCTTCTTTATGCTCTTCCTAAAAAAACAAAACAAAAAAAAACAGCACAGGTGTAAACACTTCAGGTAGTGCACTTTCACAAGCCATCACTCCATTCTGGGCAGTAATACATACGCTCCCGTTAAAAATACAAAATCAAGCCTTTGAATAACTGTCCTTTACCTGGGCATAAAAGCGCCATTGGTGAGAGAAGGTTCATCGTCGTCTAAGCCATCAAAGAGCTGAGATTTTGCAGAGCCTGAGGAGGTGAGGGCCTTGGGACGCACACGCGTGGCAGGACGAGGGGTCAGCTTGTAGTGTGTAGGGGTTGTCAGGGCTTTCTGGGCAGCAGGATTTGTGGGCTTGAGGCGCTAATTAAAAAGAAAATAAGACTCAGACATCACAAACTAAAAGCACAGCAGGAGTATCACAAGCTACCATCACCTACACAATAGGGGTTTCCAAACGACGGCCTGCGGGTTATAGATCATTTTAAAGCTGTCTATTAAACTTCCTGGTCTCATCACTGGCTGTCGCCATCACGTAAAAAATTTTTTTTTTAAACAGGTCTGCAACCAATTTCTTCCCCTCTTCAAAAAAAAGTATATATATGCATCATTACAGATACCCTGCGGCCGATGTCATTCTTTTCTCAATTAGGGCCTCAATAAGAAAAGTTTGAACACCCCGACCTTACAATGTGGTCACAATAAATCACATTTGGTTTATGATACAAAAAGAAAAAGTGGAAAAACATGGAGGAGAGCTTGCGAGAGATATGGTTACCCACCTCTTCCTTCTTCTTGGGGTCAGAAAGCGGGTTTCTAAAGAGGGGCGAATCTCCAAAAGGCGCATAGGCAAGTGCGTTGATCTGCTGCTGCAGCACTGCCTGCTGGGCCGCAGCGTTGGGGTCAGTCAGGGCTGAATGGGGGAAACATAGGATGGAGCATTTTAGAGGAAAATTTAAAAAAATAGGATAAACCTCTATTTATCCACATACTGTACACTAAAACTGCTCACAAGTCCAAATATCCTAACAGTTTTTTTTACTGTGAAAAGTCTTTAAATCATGAAATCACTAAATATTGGTTCTTATATAGTAATAGTTAATAGTTGCTTAAAAAGTAATACTGACCAACAGGTTGGTGCGGTGCGCCAAAGTTTAGTGTGCTGGCTCCTGTGTTGAAGCTATTAGCCCCAAACGTCCCCACTGTGCCCAGAGTGGAGGCCATCTTGTTCTGGTTGTTTCCAAACAAAGATGTTTGCCCTGTGCCTACACCTGAAAGTATGAGGGAAGAAGCTATGAAGACAGATTTCTGCAAGAGCTTTAAACATTACTTATGCATAACTAATCTGCTAAGACATCGCTTATACCTGCTCCAAAACCTGTCCCGAGACCTGTCCCTAGAGCACCGGTGGCAGGTTTGTTTCCAAAAAGACTGCCTCCAGCAGGATTGGCACCAAACCCTAAAAGACATATTTAGAAGTAACCTTTAGCTGTGGCAAACAAAATCACGAAGAAATTACAAAAAGGTTTAGTCACACTCACCAAAGGTGGAGGTGTTTGTGTTCGTCCCCAAAGTGAGTGTGGGCTTGTTGCCAAACAGCCCAGTGCCTGTGCCAAAGGAGGGAGCACTGGTGGTGGTGGTGCCAAAACCAGCAGGCTTATTTCCAAACAAGTTCTGTAGGAACAAGAAATTAATTTTACTATTGTAGCTATGAAAACTTAACAGCATGTAGCCTATCAATAATGGCAATTAACCTTTACTGAACTACATGATTACAACACACAGACTATAGAAACACAGTACATCACTCAAATGGACAAAAATCGCTAAATTTTTGGTAAGTTTAAGGCCTTCCACCAGTCACCTGTGTACCCACATTCCCAAAGCCGGTGTTAGGCTGCCCAAAGAGCCCAGTGCCCGTGCCAAAGCCTGTGGCCGCACTGGTGTTGGCTGTGTTTCCAAACAGCCCCCCAGCCTGCGAGGCAGCAGTGTTCCCAAACAGGCCCTGTTCACAGAGAATTAAATTAAATCAGTGAGCATCCATAATCCACAACTTATAAGACAACTTCACAATTAATCAATGTCGGTGAGATCATCTACTAATTCAAAAGTCATAAGCAATTGTGTGGTAGCTATGCCAGTACTAACCATAGTGCTGGTATTGGCCTGGCCCATGGTGTTGGTGCCACCAAAGGGGAAGCCTGTGTTCTGGGAAGTGGTGGCCTGGCCGAAGGGCTTGAAGAGACTATTGGCCTGCTGCTGCTGTTGCTGCTGCTGCTGTTGCTGCTGCTGCCCCGGCCCAAATAAGCCACCTGGGGTTGTACCAAAGCCACTTGCACCTACAGAATAGTTTCATTTTATTGTCATTCAATTTGAGCCACACTGGTTACAAAACTGTGATAAGCATAATATTAGAACAGATGTATACAAAACGTTTGCATATCCTTATTTTTTTTTATTAAAAAAATAAAGAAAAGAAGAATAGACATTTAGTGCGAGTATGTAAATGGGGATGCAAACTTTAAAGCTTGCTAATAAAGAGAACTGCTATTTTAGACTCACTTGTTGGAAATATGTTTGGCACTCGAATGTACACTCACCGAGCACTTTATTAGGAACATGTACACCTTCTCATTCATGCAATTATCTAATCGGCCAATCACACACAATTTTCACGCGCAACAGTCTCTAGAGTTTACTCAGAATGGTACAATAAAGAAAAAAAACCATCCAGCAGTTCTGTGGATCTTGTTGATGAGAGAGGTCAACGGAGAACACGTTCACTTACTGGTGCTGAAAGAGGGTTTGTTCTGGTTAAAGCTGAAGCCGGTACCCGAGGAGCCGAAGAGGCCGGGAGCAGTGCTGGGAGTTGCAGTGGCTGCAGCCCCGAAGAGGCTGCCTGTGTTGGCTGCCATTGGGTTGGAGGGGCCCTTTCTCCCTGCCTGGTAGTCCTCGAACCTTAGCTCCTGAAAAGCAGACACACAATCATTAAGCCCAACATATCAAAATTCTTTACCCAATAGTTATCATGCTCTAATACAGAACACTAGACACCAGTTACAATGAAACCAGTCTGGGACTGCTGCTCACCTCCAGGGATTTGTTTTCATACTCCTTCATGGCTGTGATGCACTGGTGCTTGGTGTTGATGCTGGTCGTCACGCCACTCTTTACCATTGTGTCACTCCCTGTTGGCGGCTGAAAGATAAATTCAGAAAGGGATTCATGTTTCTTAAAAAATACCAACTATGAAAACCTGCTACACATTTCTTACTATATTAAAATGCTGCATAAAGTAGAACACACAATATTAGACATGACTAAACCTACATTAAATTTGATGGTTGTGCCAGGCTGGGTGGCGGTGAAGCCCGATGAACCAAACAGGGATGAGGCTCCTCCAAATGGATTGGAGGTGGTGTTGGTTGTCCCAAACAACCCGCCACTGTTGGTACTAGTCCCAAATGCTGCAAAACAGATTTTACAATGGCTGTAGTTCATTCCCTTACAGTTCTTTTCCAATTTATCACATTCCTGTGTTCAACTCATTATCCAACCAATTAAACTGAACTTACTGCCAAAAGAGGCTGGTTTGGTGGCACCGAATGCATTGCTCGGCTGGGAGAAAAGACCTCCACTTGCGGTGTTGGTACTTCCAAAGAGGCTGTTGGAGGTGCCGCTTGTGGCACCAAACCCAAATCCACTGCTTGTGGACGAGGTGACGGGCTGACTGAATGTGCTGGAGCCAAAAAGTCCACCTAGGTAAAGCAGAGATCACACCAGATCACTTGTACAAGAAGTCTAATTAAGAACAAGTTCTGTTCACCATCAACGCATAAGCTCTGACACATCACATCACACTCTTTGACAATTGTTTGCACAATCTGTACAGCTCTTTTTATCTCATAAACAGATATATTGTACATTGCACATTTGTATA
>JAOUQW010000019.1:16167355-16180466 GCA_028565825.1 Olivaichthys viedmensis | reverse complement strand
AAACGGATCCTTCGCAACTTGCAGCATGATATATTCATTATTTATACTTCTAAAATCCTAAAAGAACAAAATGACTCAAATTATATATAAAAAAATATGTATTTTATCAAAATATGCATGTCTCACACAGCAAGGGTTCTCGGGAAATCTATGTTATTTGGCCAGTGGCGTTTCAGACTGCTAACTATGACGTATAATTATTGAAATCCAAACAGGTAATCCAAGATAATTTTATTAATTGAAAGTAATTTTTGTATGTGGGGCCCCCATTACATTTTTTTTGCACTGGGGCCCATAAGATCCTAGTTACGCCACTGACGTAGTGGTTTCACACGGTAATCACTTTGAATAATCATAACTTAAGGAAGTGATAGAACTAAGTACTAATTAAGAAGTATGAGTGTATATACAGTATACACACCTTTCAACACTTCAGATAGCATCTTTGACCGCAAGGCAGATCAATTTGAGTTGCATGGTTTATAACCATTCAAGAAAATCCGTATCTGTACCCAAGAGGGTTCATCTGTAATACCCCATAGCGTAAACTGTCTCAGACTTATATTGAATGTGTGTGTTTGTTTATCGAGCCTGTGCTTGTTACTGAATATCCCACCCGTTTCCTTTTCTTCTCTTAGTTCCCTGTGCCTCCAGAGTCGGATCACTGCTGCATGCTGAGGAAGGTGCGCTGCTTCCCCTATGAGATGCCCAGAAACATCTCTCCTCCTTTTGCTCTTCTGCTCACCGAGGTAAGAAATAAACACTCCCTGGAGGTCAGACAGTAAACAGTGTTAAAGTTAGCAGCATACCAATTACTGGAACTTGCAGTAGATTTCACCCTAAAATTATAGAGTCTAAACTAAATATATTTAGACTCCAAGGCCCATCTAATAGCGGTGTCATGATCTCACCCTTACTTGCACTTTTCTTCTCATCCCGGCCAGTTGCTGTGTAAGACCCCGACACGTCGCCTGCGAACGCTGGAGCGCTTCAAGCGCCAGACCTTTTTCCGCGGGACTCCGTTCGACTCGCAGCTGCTGCAGAAGAGCCCCATGGAGCTGATCCTGGAACTGAAGAAGCGGCCTGACCGCCCTGTCAAGTCCTGCCGAGGTCTCACGCTAGAGCCCTTCCCCAATTTTGACTGTGATTCACTCGGAGACTCCACCGCCACCTTCACCACTGCCCGAGAAACCCAGACACTGGCCAACGTGGAGCTAGTGGAGGCCCTCATCCAAGGCCAAGTACCTCAGGACAATGTTCCACAGAAAGTGTTTTTGCAGCAAGAAGCTAACTGAATAGCAATTAGTTTGAGATCTATAGCACAGAACTGTTCAAAACCGCGCATGAAGAATCATGTATTGCTTTTACAGGTACCCAACAACTAAATCAATGGGTCAATTCTTAATGTGTAAAGGCACTGGTTTTGTACATTGGCATACATGAATTGTGCAAGATATTCTTCTACATTCCAATGTTTTGCAGCGTGCTATTATCCCTTGATGTTGTTTAGCACTTTTGAGCAATACATTTCGATATACTTTTTATGCCAGAAGTAGAATGCACCTGTGTTCCCCTGCCAAGGTTTCTTTTTGCATTTTTGAGGGCTTTTGTCAATAACACATTAAAACAATCAATTTTAAGGTCAACAGCGT
Organism: Olivaichthys viedmensis; assembly: GCA_028565825.1. Taxonomy (NCBI): domain Eukaryota; kingdom Metazoa; phylum Chordata; class Actinopteri; order Siluriformes; family Diplomystidae; genus Olivaichthys; species Olivaichthys viedmensis. Next base: position 16,178,814 of record JAOUQW010000019.1, on the reverse strand, counting down.
AAACGAGGAACGATATGCTGATGACTCGCCGATAACACCTCCACCTCGTAATGACATTCTATTTAAAACTATGTATTTTCATAGGCCTTTTGCCTAAATGCCCTTTTGTCTTTTTAACATGTTTATTACACCACAAATTATATTTGTAGTAATGTTTGTTATATCACAATCTGGAGGAACTAATCAATGAGCACAGCAAGTGAAATGTACTAAATATTTCTGCTAAATGATGCAGTTCGCTTATGGCAATTTCCATTACCATTACAGTCTCCATGGAGCAGTCCGGGGTTGAAGCCCTGCTCAAGGTCATATTGGAAGAACCAGAATGTGATGCACTGGGGGTTGTTTTTTTTGTTTTTTTTTTTGGTTTAGAGCCAACAAACCAAATGTGAAATCACTTACTGCCTGAGGATATTTTTAAAACACTTGTTGTTTCAGGGAACAGAACCTCTTTGCCCAAACCTTAATCAATATATGCATTCATTCTGAAACGATAATACGGTTTACCTCACACATTTTCCCCTTTCTTGTATCTTAAATTATAAAAATCTATAATGTTCAGAATAAAAAGGCTGTTTTTGGATCAAGTTGCTTCTCGTCAGGTCTCTTTGTAACCAATTTTGTTTTTTAATACAATATAGGTTCATCGAAAAGCTACAAATCCTAGGCTCAGTGTGATTATTATAATTAGCAAAAAAAAATAAAAAATCCTTTGTACAGAACAAAAACGCATTAAAATACAGTGCTGCGTGTGCACATGCAGTGAAATTCAAGACACGCCTTTGGAAAGTGGCCTACGTGCCCCAAAGGACGTGCCTCGAACAGCGCGCCATGCTTACGTCGTGACGATGCGAGTGACGCAAGGACGTTTAGGAGGACGTCACGTGAATATTTAGCAGGGGGGGTTGTTTTTGTAAGCGGTCACGTTGCGTTGCGGCATCAGAACGGCAGACTGCGACCACTGCGCATCCTCTCCGGCACATCACGGACAAGAAACTTCAAAGCTTTTACAAAATACCAATAAGGTAAGAGATGCATAAACGCTGTAAGGTAAATAAATTTTTTTTTTTTTTTTTTTACAATATTTGTTGCATGGATAATGTTAATGTAAGAGAGTTTGGTTGCCATCGACGGTTTACTGCCAACCTTGAGCTAGGACGTTATCCGCTTCCGCATTCTGGTCTCGAGTACGGGAAAGATAAAGAAGTAATGTTAACGCTAAAAAAAATAAAAATAAATAAATAAATACTTTAACCCTTAATTTAATAGCCTTACTTTTAAAATCTCGGTTTAAAAAATAAAAAAGTGTGATTATTATAATCCCTCGCGCAGGTCGATGTTTGCAGAGGGGTGTGTGTGGGTGGGTGTGCGCGCCTGTCTGCACGTCCGCATATCCATCCGCACGTCCGCATATCCATCCGCTGTGAGTGGTTCGCTTAGCCTCTCCGGAAAGAAAAGAAAAAAAAAACTGTTCCCAAGAGGCTGAGTAATTCACACGCGCCTTTTCTCAGCTTGCGAAACGGGAAATGAAGAAAATATGTCGCCAGGTATCTCGGGTTGCTGGTGTGAACGCAGACGTTGGGCAATGTATGTAGGCATTAAATAAATAAATAAATAATACGCAGAATGCTGCGTGGATGTGGCGCATCTCGGGTGCGCAAGGCTTTAGCGTGCTTACGTGCATGCGTGCTTACGTGCATGCGTGCTTACGTGCTGGACTCCACGTCCCACTGCGCATGTCCTTACCTGTCCAGTTCATACATCCACCTTAATCCACCCTGATCCAGTCTCAACCTTTTTTCCTTTACGTGCTTTTTATATAGTCAATACTCATGACCTTGTGAATTTGTTTTGTTGACGCAACAACTAGACTGTTATGTGTAGATTTGAATTCCTCCCAACAGCAGAAACATTAGATCACAGCTCAAAAAGTGACCTGCAGACTGTGGTGCAGGTGTGCAACGACTCCATTCGCAGGGATTTGCCACGCAGCTGCTACGGAAGACGGGTTTCAGCCGTTATGGCAGTGCTGGGATGGATGGGACGGGTACACGAGTTGGGAGGTGGCCTGGCCACCTGCATGACGCGGTGCAGGACAACGGATCTTGTTAAAGACAGGACGCGGCCGGAGTCATTACGCTGGCCTGCCGTCGTAACCTTTTTGTGAGAGCTTGCCCACCTGAAGATTGCCATAGAATAAGGGAATGAAGTCAACGACTGGAGACGGCAATTACTTTAATATGGTCTTGGGTGATTTGAGCTTTGATGAGTGTAAATGTATATATAACATGGTATACATCTGATGTGTTGGTGGATTTCCGAATCCTTGTAGAATGCTCTATGGTCTTTTGAAATGTCATGCTCCTTGAACACACTGCAGTAATTTGCGCTGCATAGGCGAAGCCTTCTACCCACCTTGTATAATAGGTATATCTGCTATATGTAGAGTGGCCTTTTATGTGAACCCGAACCTGCGTTTCTAATCTCAACGAAATCACAAGAGTTGACACACGTTAAAGATGTTTAAAAAAAAAAAAAAAAAAAGCCACAAATTATGTCTCTAATAATATCACTTGCATTTGAGCTCTCTTTATATTGAGAGGTGGTGCATGACCTCATGATGACCTTCCCAGGGCCTACATGATGAAGGGTTTGTATTACAAGTCTGCAGTCAGCAAGTAGCGCCATTTTTTTTTAGCTCATGCTCCAGTGCATCACAGAGCTCATTGTCCTCTTCCACCATAATGACTCAGCTATGTGATTCAGCTGAAAGCCAGGACATGCAGTCAAAACTACAGCATCTGAGCTCATAAAACATTTAGCACATTGGCTATATAACATCTCTGCCTTTTTTTTCTTTTTTTTTTCTTCCCTAAACCAATTTTCAGTTTTTTTACTTAAACAAGTTGATCCTTTTGATGAGAATTGTATTATAACAATGACACTGAATCTGCTGAATAAATTCATCATATTTTCTTGTAATGTAGCCTTGATGCAATAGAGCCAGGATGTTTTCCCTTCATGCGCAGGCTGTACAACGTGCGAAAGAGGCATTGGTCAGGAAGCTTTAAACTTTAGATTAATCTAACACACTGTGTGGTTTGCCCTTATACGCTCCTGTTACTGAGCGGGCTTGTCATTCGCTTTATTGCTAGAGCTCCTAAACATTTGGAGCCACCCGAGTTGCTATGTTAAACAATATAAGTTAATGATTAATTTTTCTTTTGTTTATCCTAAATCTTTTTACTGACAGACGTGATATGATATGGTATGAACATGTGCTAACCTTTCCAGGACTGAACTAACAGTTCCAGTGTGGAATATGTAACCCTAACCCTGTAGATATACTACTACTACATGCTATACATTTAACGAAATCCTACCTAAATTTACCACACATAAGTTGGATGTACAGTTTTGCTTTTGTTTGCATGTTAATAACTGGTGCCCCTCAATTTTCTAAACGCAATGAAGTTCGATTTATGAGCAAATCTTCAACTACACGTGGGGTTTGAGTAAACATAAACAAATACGGTATTTACTGTATTTTCCTACTTTCAGGTTTTTTTTTTTTTTTTGCTTCTTTCTTTTTTTGTCTCATGCAGTGAAGCAATGTATAGTATATGTTTTTTTTTTTTATATATTAGATATAGATAGATAGAGAAATTTTGCATTAGCCTAATTCTAGTATGCCCATTTGTTACTATTTTTACACAAATCCTGCTACTACAGTAGTTATAGGACTACTATACATGGTGCTAAATTAAGGAGTTAAAAACAGGAGCACTTTTTTTCTTCTGGAATGAAAGTGCTTTGGCACGACATTTGCAGTGGGCCAATAGCAGTGTGATTTCTTTTAAAACCCTGTAGGCCGCTGTTGGCAGGGAGACGAGTGTTTCTTGAACAGAGGACGCTGAGGTTTGCTCCCATATGTGTCTAGTGTGTGGTGATGATGAATGAGGGAGGCAGGGTTGCCTAGGCTCAGGTTTTGTTTTTCAGTGGAAACTTTGTTTGGTGAGCAGAGCCGCTGATTCACAGCTCCTGTGCTGCATCAGAGCTAGACGTGATTTCTGCACTGGTGGGAATATAAGATGGCTGATACTTGCTGCATCATTGGCTCGTGCTCCTTTTAGCGAAATGTGCGTAATGGCATTAAAAAGAAAAGCAAGATTAAGAAAATGCTGCAACACTGAAAAATGAGCTTATATATGAATATGCCACTTTGCCATCAGACTGTACTGGAATAACGGAAAGACAAATGTATGTTTATCATCCTAAGCCTATGTAGGAAACATTTTCGGTCACATTTTAATGTGGGCTAACTTTGCATACTGCTAAATGGTTATTAATTAATTAATATGGCCATTAATTTCTTTCCAATTATGATATTGTTTACTTTAAGCATCAAGTGGAATGAGATGTTTTCACCAGGCCGTGGCATCCCACAGTTATTCACACTCTGTCGGGTCTGTGCCGGTTTTAGCCAGTTCCATTGGACGCAGTTGGAGGAGGGATAAGCAATCAACAGAGAACAAGTGAGGGGAATCAATGTAGCTTAGAGACAAAGAAGCAGTGATTTATGGCTGGTTTTTCAGATAAAGGTTAAGCCTAGTCCAATACCTTGTCACTTTGTATTCTACGTTGAAAAGCTGGCTGCTTGAAATGCAAAAAGCAAGAACAATGTGAGTGTGACAATTTCCACAATGGCTGAGAGAGAGAGAGGAGAGATTCAATATCCAAGTACTTAACACTACATAAAATCTTTATTTGCCTTGAGGGGGGTGTTATAGTTAAAAAAAAAAAAAAAAAAATTCTAGCTAGATTCCATGCTTGGCACATAGGTCAGTGAGACAGATGTAATGAGCACTGACCGCATAGTTTAGACAAGCATAAGTGCATAACCCCTCTTTGTTAATCTCTGTGCTGCTCAGCAGTTTAGCAGCGGGACTCCGGCCGCGGCCGTTATGTAATCCAGCCTCGTTCTGGGTGTTGTGCAGAGCCAGAGGACGAATTTTTACCAGAGCTCTTTTGCTCTTTTGACACATTTTTGGATACCTTCTGTCAGCAGTCGAGTGCTTGCTTGGAAACATTTCTTTTCTCAGGTGACTGGATCATTTAAGCTTTTGGTCCTTGCTGGTTTATGCTTCTTGTGTTTCTAAAGCAATGCAAAAAATTTGCATCTACACCCCATAGGTGGACTGCAGTGTAGCTAGGTGGTACATTGAGTAGGGAACTGCAATGTTATTTCATTAAAAGTCACCTAGCTGCCAAAAAGTAAAAACTTTAGTCTCTCAGGGGACCCTGTTAATGGCTTGAAAACAACCAATGACTGTTGTATTTCTAAGTGTGATGACAGGAGCCTCTCCACCCTCTCTCTCACAGGTTGTTTTGAGCAGCAGGTAGCATGACGCACCAGTACCCAGCACTTACCACCGAGCAGAAGAAGGAGCTGCAGGAGATCGCCCAGCGCATCGTCGCACCCGGCAGGGGCATCCTCGCTGCAGATGAGTCCACAGGTCAGATTGAGGATATAAACATGACCCATTTAGGAATATTGGTACAGTCTGAATTACTCTCAGGACAGCATATGGGATATGGCTGTTTGATATGATCGTGCTCTGTCTGTGCGAATACATAATAATATGAATTAACAGTCTAGAATTAGTAGCTAGCTTGGTTTTATCAGCGTACACGGTAAAGCTTAAAAAAAAGAAAGAAAAAAAGTGCAATATTATTATTGGCACCCTTCAAAAATTATTGTCTATATAATAAACGTTACATGCATGCAATGATTACAATTTTCCACTCAAACAATTGGAGAAACTTTCTCATTAGACATTTGCTTTTTATAGGATATTTTTTTGCTCAAAGAAATGGGCAAAATTATTGGCACCCCTACAAATACAAATTTTGAAATTGCTCACAGTAGAGGGTTTTGAAACCATTTTATTTATTTATTTTTGCAGGAAAAAATGCACTATTTCAGAGCTTGTTTAATATATTGTTTAAAATAAAACTTTACTGTGTCCCCATATGTTTACGCTCAAAATATCACTTATTGCATGTGCTGTTTATTTTATATATTCATTTTCATGAATATATATAAGGAGTTAAACTGTTACAACACCTGAGGCTTGCAATAATTCCTTTGACAAAATATCTACTGTTCTTTACTTATTTTTGAACTTAATTATGTGTTTGTGTGTGTGTAGGCAGCATGGCCAAGCGCCTGAACCCCATTGGCGTTGAGAACACTGAGGAAAACCGCCGTCTGTACCGGCAGCTTCTCTTCACGGCAGATGAGCGCATGGACCAATGCATCGGCGGCGTCATCTTCTTCCACGAGACCCTTTACCAGAACGCAGACGATGGCACGCCCTTCGTCAAGATGATCAAGGACAGAGGCATTGTCGTAGGCATCAAGGTACAAGGTCCTTTTTTATTTACTACAGATCAGATGGCATTAGCACATCAAGCCTTTTACATGTTGGCTCTGGTGCTGATTATAAAATAAATGGGATTTTCTCTGCCCTTTGCAAACTCCTGGAATCCCAGTAGCTGTCATTGTATATAAATAACACAGCCAGTGCAGGATTAGGATTAGGTGACTGTACAGGGAGGCCACTTGAGTGAAGTGCCGCCTCCCTGGCATGTGTTTCTTTAAAGGATTTTTGGTTGGTGAACCAGCTGTTTGAGTCTCTGTGTAAATGTATAAGTATTAGGGTTGTTATACGCTTGTAGTTTCTGAGACAATAATAGCAGCAAAGGCAATTTTCCATCAATTTTCATAATGCTTGGTGTATTATATTTCTCATTACATTGTTTGCCCTTACCCATGATAGATATAGGCATTTTATTTTCTCACTAACATTACCAGTAGCATGTAACAGCATTTAGGGTAATATATTTTGGTAAGAATGCTAAATAATATGTTTGTTTTTTTCCCCTTTCTTCTGAATAGGTCGACAAAGGTGTTGTCCCTCTGGCTGGAACCAATGGTGAAACCACAACACAGGGTACGGACATTTATCATCTATTGTTCAAACGTGTTAAGTAGCAAAACACTGGTATGTTTGGCCCAGTGGCGAGACTGATTTGTCACTGTTCTGTGTGTGCAGGGCTTGACGGCCTGTCAGAACGCTGTGCTCAATATAAGAAGGACGGAGCTGACTTTGCTAAGTGGCGTTGTGTGCTGAAGATCAGCGAGACCACGCCCTCAGAGTTGGCGATCAAGGAGAATGCCAATGTCCTGGCCCGCTATGCCAGCATCTGCCAGCAGGTGAGCTCTGAAACCTTCCCACTCTAATTGGCACACCATTTAGTCTGGCACATGATCACATTCACATTTGTCAATTTGGACACTGAAGGTAGTGTTAATATTAAACGAGATGTAATGCTCTTTTTTTCGTTGTTCTGTTTTGTAGAACGGCATCGTGCCCATTGTGGAGCCAGAGATCCTGCCCGATGGTGATCATGATCTCAAGCGCTGCCAGTACGTCACAGAGAAGGTAAATATCTCCTGACCTGTTATCTGCATGTGATTGGGTTCTGCATATTTTAATGTGGACCTTAAAGGATCTAATGTAGTTGTAGAGTATTTTGTGTACATTCACATGTTCACATCTCCTGAAACGTTGACTTTTTCTGGATTTTTTGTTGTTGTTGTTGTTTAGCCAGCTTGTTATGCGTACAACATAATTTTGTGTTAGGCCCATCCCCTCGTTTGATTGTGAAGTAAAAGTAAAAACAATGCCATCTCTGCACCTGTTTGAAATCCCATTTTGAACTTCAGGGTTTCTGCATTTGTGCAAATCCCCACTCAATGTCATGGCGGTGTGTTTTCCTTTTTTTTTTTTGTTCTTGTAATGTTACTGTTTTCAGCTGTTCGGCATTGCCATGCTCCGATGTCAATCTCCGAGACCTCCTTTCTTGTAAAAATGTGTTCCACGTCACCCTTATGTACTTGGTATCCCCGGTGACGCGTTATACACAATTATCGAGGACCTGCTTTATCCTTTGGTGCTCTACAGTGCCAGTAATGATCAGAAGCAACAGAGACCTTCAAATCTGTATAAAGACAAGGCAAGTTTACAATGCATTTCTGTGCACCAGGTCCTTGCTGCCTGCTACAAGGCTCTGTCCGACCATCACGTCTACCTGGAGGGGACACTGCTCAAACCCAACATGGTGACCGCTGGACACTCCTGCCCCACCAAATTTGCCAATGAGGAGATTGCCATGGCAACAGTCACTGCCCTGCGCCGCACCGTTCCTCCGGCAGTCACAGGTAATGGATCTCTTATGTGTACACTTGAAGCCGCTAATCAATAGTTGAGCAATTTTACTCTTTGAAAACCAGTCTTGTTGTATATTTTATGCTAACAGAGCTACACCTGACCCAAAATGCTAACTGCTATTGCATTAAAGCTAATAATAACCAGTTAGCATTGCGCCACTTGGCAATATTACTTGGTTCCCATTAGCTGTCACTCATTGCCATCTTCTTTACCATTTTTCAGTGATCAACCCCTTTAAGCTCGTAGAACACTAGATTAACTCTACACTCTCAGGAAAATTGTTCACCAGTATAGACTTTTTTTTTTTTTTTTAATGATTTGGCTCAACAGTGTGGCTAATGTAGTCTAATCCATTGCCTTTCCTTGCCCAGGCGTAACCTTCCTGTCTGGAGGGCAGAGTGAAGAGGAGGCGTCCATCAACCTGAGTGCCATCAACAAATGCCCCCTGACCAAGCCGTGGGCGCTCACCTTCTCCTACGGCCGCGCACTACAGGCCTCGGCCCTCAACGCCTGGCGTGGGGCCAAGGAGAATATGAAAGCCGCCACCGAGGAGTTCCTCAAGCGCGCCGAGGTCAGTTATTGAAATTCTTCCTGCCATTGAGGGCTTATTACCACACAGAGGCTTGTTTTTTAAAGGATATTGTTACAGGGCCTCGTTTATAAACCATTCTGTCAGAGGACCATCGCCAATGGCACATTACTCAGGGAGCATGTTTTCCAAAATCAACTAGACTTTGGCCCATGATGATGAGTGGCTTATGAGTCGTCATTAGCTACCGAGAGCCACCCTTTTGGACCATTTTAACAGAGAAATTGCCATGACTAATTACGTAACCATAATTAAGATTACTTGTGTTCCATCATATCAGTGTAATTGAGGGTGTTCTCTAAGGTGGAGTCAATGCGCTTGTTCACGTGAGCTTGATTTTAAGATGATTAACAAACAGGCCACGGGCAGGAGGGATTTAGGAACGTATTTATTTGTGCATATGGACATTTTATAAGTTGTTTGTAGGAACGTTTAGGAAATAATTGAATGTTCACATTTAGGATTGTTCTGCGCATGTCTTTAAAAATAAGACCCCTTGACTTGTCATGACTTTTGAAGACGTTGAGCTGATGAGAACTGATGAAGCCCCCTTCGACAACTGGCAAAATGTCTTCAAGATTATAACACAAGTCTGGTTGCCTTGACTACTACTAGATAGCTAATATATCTCTTGCAATATTTACATCTTGTAATCAGTATCTTAATGCTTCCATGACTCTTGTCCTTGTAGCCAAAGGCACCCATTGCTAATAAAACCGACAACAGCCATACAATCTATCTCGTATGTAGTGAACTTGAATGTTGTGTTTGTCCTGCCTAGTGATGTTTCTGACGTTTTTGCTTTTCCACAGGCTAACAGCCTGGCCGCTCAGGGAAAGTACGTGTCCAGCGGAACTGCCGGCGCTGCAGCACAGTCTCTGTACGTGGCCAACCATGCCTACTAAACACCCCATCGCCCGCTTTCTCCAGCTTCTGCCGACCAATAGTATCGTCCACAGCTGCTGCCCTCAATGTCACCAACCAATCGCAGGCCTGCGTCGTCGTCTGTCGTCTGTGCAAGAGTTGTCAATGAAATCTCTTCTAGTCTATCTTGTTAAAATGTATTCAACAGAGTAGGGAAGGTTGGGAAGCAGAGAAGGGAGAGCTTTAAAGGGCATTTTGTGACAATGGTTCTAAAATATTAATCAAATAGTGTTGCCTGCATGGCCAAATATTAACACCTGATTTAAGTTGTATTATTTAATTTCACAGAAAAGATTTTCCTTACTTTTTTCTTCTTCTTTTTTTTTGGTCTAAGTATTCAATTCTGACACGCCCACACCAGGTTCTGTGGTTCTTAATGTTTAGTGTGTTACGTTGTAGTCATTCCTGTAAAGTACAGTCTTTACTGAGTACAGAATGGATGAGACCAAAAAGATGTTATCCAGACATTTTATGTCTCATAAGCATTGCACAGTACAGGAGCATTCCTTCAGAGGGAGATCGTGTGGTGTGTGTATAGGTCAATACCTCTGTGTTAGCATCACAACTGTTTTAGCGATCAGTCAACTTGCACCAACTGAGGAACGTTATTTATATATAGTACTGAGTGTTCTGGGTTGCTCATCTACTGTTGAATAAACGTAGGATACTAACTATATATTGGTTTGAAAGTCATGCAGTTAAATGTGCTGTTTTGTGTAGTGTGCTTGAATGTACTATGCTCCCCCTCCCCATCTGTGTAACATAGTGCTATAGAGAGAATTTATTGGCTTAACACGGTGGTAAGGACCAAACTATGGAGCATTTTGGGCGGAGCAGTCACTGCTGATTTTGGATAAACTGTGATGTTATTGTGGTGTTATTCTCTAAGCACTTGGTGTGTCAAGCAGAAAACTAAAATATAAAATAAAAAGAGATTTAAAAACCTAGACACATCTCCTGTAAATTCTTTGAATTCTGATTAATAATGTGGTTTTCAAATTTGCTGTTAAAGTACTTGATCTATTACAGCACAATATATTTCATAGATACTCCTCTTATCAGGCCAACTTCCTCTCGTGGTTCTCGTAACCGCATACCCAGAAATGGTGCTGTTTAGTTTGTAGACGCACAATTTGAAATGTGAAGTTGATGTTAACGTTGCGGTAAGTATTATAGGTCTATAAACAATCACATAATTTCAAAAATACCTTTAAACAACTGATTCACAATATTTCCATGCAATGGATCTTGCTATAATTTTTTATTTTGTTATTTATTTCTTCAGGCTTTTGTAATTAGCTCCACCCCCAGTTGAAACAAAGCCCATGCCTTATCCTTAAAAGGCAACTCCCCTCCCAAGGCATGTGTGGGGGGAAATATGGAAGTATACTAAGGGGGTGGGGTTTGGTTGACAGGAAGGAGAAGGCTTCTCAATGTTCTTCTTTTTATAACAATTTTTCACCACTTATTTATAAGTGGCGAGGGGACTACTGTTTTTTTTAGGATATTACTTATTAATGGGGGCAGTGGTGGTTCAGTGGTTAGGGCGCTGGGCTACTGATCAGAAGGTCATGGGTTCAAGCCTCAGTGGTTAGGGCGCTGGGCTACTGATCAGAAGGTCGTGGGTTCAAGCCTCAGTGGTTAGGGCA
>JAOUQW010000019.1:16076774-16089296 GCA_028565825.1 Olivaichthys viedmensis | reverse complement strand
GTGGTGGCTCAGTGGTTAGGGCACTGGGCTACTGATCAGAAGGTCGTGGGTTCAAGCCTCAGCTCTGCCAAGCTGCCCTTGAGCAAGGCCCTTAATCCTCCCTGCTCCAGGGGCTGACCCTGCACTCTGACCCCAGCTTACCAACATGCTGGGATATGAGAAGAATCAATTTCACTGTACTGTACTGTACTTGTATATGTGACAATAAAGGAGCTTTCTGTTCTATAGCACTGGGCTAGCAATTTCAGCATGTTAAAAAGGATGTATCCTTCTAGGGCACAGAGAAGGGAAATAAAGCAGAGGGAAAGAAGAAGCAAGTGGAGTTCATGATAATTGTTTTGGTGGATTAGCAGCAGATGTGTGTCAGTCAGCTAGTCGCCAAGCTTTTTTTATGTCATGAACAAAGAAATAAAACTGTCAGCACTAAGCATTTCAGATTGTATATTTTGATTATCAGCACCAAGTAATTTGGCAACCAAGCTATGAAAGACTAAAGATGGTTTTGGAGACAGCATGACTGCATTAGCTAGCCAGCTAATGGTTGTTGACTGTGGGTTCGAGTGGTGCAACAGAAAAGTGTTCACCCTATTGTCAGGGGATCGCGAGTTCGAATCCCAATGATGCCACAGCCATCCGTGGCCAGGAGTCCATGAGAGCATTCCCTGCTCTGTGGAAGGATGGGATTACTCTGTACCCTGTCAATTACAGCGACACTAGCCAATCATGGGCAGTTACTGCTTTCGTCCAGTTAGTGCAGTTCGAAAAGTTGCGGTGGCTCGTTTCATGTGTCTCTGAGGAAGCATGTGCTATCCCCCCACCCTTCTCGGTTGGTAGCTGTCGTTCGATAGTGGGTGGCAATTGGCAATGACTAAATTGGGAAAAAATGGGGTAAAAAATGGGGTAAAAAATAGAAAAATGGTTGTTGACCAATGATTTCCCATGTCAATGTGGAGACAATTTCTACTCTGGAATTAAGTGAGTTTCAATATATGAAATACTGAATTCACCCCATGGCTAAGACAGCTACAAGTTATTGTAAGGAATACAAAAAAAGGATAAAAACTACATATGTGTGCTTCATCATGATTTTCCCATGGTACATCTCGTGTACCATCTTGGGTACCATTCAAGTTGCATCTCCTGTTCTTTTCAGATCACACACACACACACACATTTGTTTTTAGCAAGAAATTGCCCTGACTACATGAGAGCTGTCACTTTAACTGACTGTGCTCTTAACTTTTGTCAGTAAAGTAACCATGTTTAACTCGATTACTACAACATTGAGACCAGACAGTTTGTAAGTGGAAGAACTATCATGTCCTAAGCTTTACCAGGCTAAATGGCACCTAAAGGACAGGGGGAAAACCCCACTGTCTCTTCAAGCATATAAAAGGCGAATACAATGAAGGGTCCAACTTGGGTGTTAAAAGAAAGGACGAAGTGACATTGTGGATGTGTGATTTTAAAGCTCAAATCAGAGTCTAGAGAAACTAATTGGTTACCACAGGTTTGAACTGTAGAGCCATATTCTTTAGTTTACCTAATACAAATAACACAATTTGATCATTCCCTGTTTGTACATGAAGGGATTCTGCAAGAGCCGGGAGCTCATAATCTCAGCAATAATTAATTGTAAGTTAACAGCCTAAGGATTTGTGTCTCAAACACAATTGTTATAAAATAGGTGATAAACCAATAGTTTATTCTTTAGCACAAAGTGCCTCCTTTTGGGTATGATAAAACAGAAATATCTTGATTGTACTTTATTTATAATCATAGTCATGGAAAATGACTATTTTCCCCTGTCATAGTGCAAAACAGCTCTGCATATCTTAATAACCAAGTTGAGGACTAGAGCACCAACAATCATGGGGAAAATTGATTTTTCACCTTACAAGACATTTCCAGAAAACAATTGTGTGTTTGAAGCACATGTGGAATGCACACCGAGCTTACCCACCTCTTGACGTAAAAATGACACAAAAAGGGTATGAAAAGAAAATTATTTTAATGACTCTGCCATTAGTAACAAAGTTGCTTTTGTACAAGTGAAAATTCCACTGCTACAAGTGGCCAATAAAATCCTAAATCCTGAATCTTGAACTATTGGTACAAGAAAAGTGGGATACACTGCAGTCCCTGTAAATGCTATCTCTGCCTTTGTTTTTGTTTTTTGTTTTTACAAAAGAAATTTTAAGAGAAAACAATTGTTAACTTTAGGACTGTATAATTACTCTGAATAAAACAATTAGAGAATATAAAATCAACCTAAATTATGTCAGTGACTAATTTGTTTTGGACAATTGTTCATTTGTGTCTCAGTCCCTTCTCTCACACACAAATACACACAGACACTTCATTTCAATATACACTGCCTTACATCAAAGGCATTTGAGTATAATGACTCATTAACATCCAAACAACTTAGATGAAGTGCGTAGGCTTGGGCTAAAAATTGGGCCGGTTGAATTCAATATCTGTAGACAGCAAACATACGTGTATTTATGAGATCCTGATTTTGTTTGATTATGTCAGTTTCCTGCTGTATAATGATGCACAACAGAGGCTACTTGTGCATTAATAGCGCCCTCGTGTGGAGAATCTTCAGCTTGATAAACATGATTGAGGGAGTGTTACAAAGAAAGATCCATGACCTGCTGTGCTTATAAAAACAAACAACTAAAAACATTCGTGTTGGTAGATGGCAGGAATTGCAAAGTCAGAGTTTTCATAGCGGCCATGGTAAAGTAGTAACATAATACTCTGCCTAGTTCTTTTTTTTAAGATTAACCTATATCCAGTGCAATACAGTGCACAGATTTATATTAAATGCTTTACAATTTAAAGGTATGACTAAACTGTTGGAAGAGTTTAAAAATGAATAAGTCCACATTTCTTTTGCTAGACTCACCCTTTTGTCCCCAAACGTTCTTATGTAAATCTGATAAGCAGTCATTGTTTCCTTTGACTCCTATTACTCAAGTTCGGCTCAGTTGATTATTCTCTGCACCACGTCTATGGAGGCTTTGATAAAGATTGCGTTGTCTCTGATGTAGTTCCTTTTCTTCATCTGCTCGTGCGAGATGAACTTAGGGTAGCCGAAGCCCAGCATGCTCTCGTCCAGACAGCCTGAGCGCACGGTTCCCACTGCCCCCGGCCGAGGTCTCTGGAAATTCTTCCAGGTGGGATCTGGGCTGAAGCTCTCGGCGATGTGCTGAGGTTTGGAGAGGGCTGGGTCGCTCTGGTCCAGCAGTGAGAAGGTGACGCGGTAGGGGAACGGCCACTCCAGCAGGCCGTCATACTCGCCCGGGAGCACTCTGATGTAGACAGACAGGTGCGTTCCCTCGCCGCTGCCATTCCCGTTGGGGAAGGCAGAAACTTGGAGACGGTAGCCATTGCAATGAGAGTAGAAAGCAGGACTGAAGAGCTCCGAAGTGCCGTTAGAGCTGCTTATGGTCTCCTGGAGGTGACGGCTGTAGTTGGGGATTTTCCAGAGCAGAGAGCCGTCCTGGCTTCCGGAAAGTTCCTCCACACGGCGCCGCAGCTCCCGCAGTTCGAGTCTCTGCCGATTCACAAGGCCGCACAGTAAAGAGAGGTGGGAGTGGGCAGCCTCCTCCAGGTGATGGGCCACTGCAGGCTTGGAACACTAGCAGAAAAGAGAGAATTATTAATTATCATGAGTTATCAATCTAGCGAACCCCATCCCAGTTATGGCTGGAAAGTGAAACATCAATCCATACTCTGTATTTGCAGCCAGCCTCTTTAAATGGGCAGAGCACCACGGCGGTCCCACAGCTCTCCTTAACATGAGCCATTAAATCTTCTCGGGCGATGCCATGCGTGCCACAGTTGTTGGGGCACTGCACCGGGAAGCATGGGCACTGGCTCTGGTGATGCTGTTTAAAAATGGGAAAAGACAATGATTTTTAGACAAAGGAAAAAAAACAACAATAATAAAGTAACCACATGAGGAAGTGATAATGAGGTGATAATAAATTACATCTCTACTTTTTGCTTATCATATAAAAAGGAATGGGAACACTGCATTAATCCAAAATACTAACTGTGTAATAAGGTAAACCTTAGCCCACAGACCTGAATGGTGTCACAGAGGAACTCCTTGCTGCAGTATTTGCAGGACAGCTTGCGTTTGGGGCATTCAGATACACTGTGCTGGGTCAGCAGTCTGCGCACCATCCGAGCCCCACACTTATTCTCACAGTACAAACTCTCTTCTGGACACATGTCCTGGTGCCTCTGTCGGAGAAGAGAGGGATTTATCATCCACATTTATCCTCATCGTAATAATATTCTTGTCTTTTTTTTTCTTCACTTTTTTAAAAACTTTACATTTTATCACCTGTGACGTCACCCAGCACCACATCATTTTCCAGACTGCTCCAAAACAGTCTGGTGCGTTTCTGCAGGTTGAGAAATAAAACAGCACAAATGCAGCAGATTGTTTGGTGTGATCTAGACTTTGATTCGGTGCTAAGTGGCATCATCACAGGTCATAAAATAAGAGTTTCATTTCCCCAAAACCCGCACAAACGGCGTGCTTTCGGGCACAAACACACCACAAATGAACAGAAACATTTTTATTCATTTTCTGATCATATACATTACAGACTTCACAGAGGTGTTTTGTGCATCGATAAGATCCTACTTTTCTCAATAGTTTTCATCAAAAATTGTGAAATTGTCATCGCTCATCTTAACTCGTCTGAATTGCTTGTGAGATCGGGTTGTCATGGCAACAATTTTTTAGCAACCACAGATTCACACTCCATACATCCTGCTTTACCATTAATGCCAAAATACAGATGTTATTAATGACTGAGAATAGTATAACTGTGACTTGTTGAACTGTGTTATGGCTGACCTCATGTGCCTCCCCGGTGAACTCTTCAGCGCAGTGGTCACAGCGGAGTTTCCTCTTGGTGCAGTCATGCTGCAAGTGCTGAGGAAGGTCACGCCGCAGCAACTTCACACAGCAGCGGTAAGGACACGGCACCACGTTATAGGCACATACTGATAAATGGGCCTAACGCACAGAGAGAGACATAAGAAGATCTCTGATGAGGTACAGCATTGTATTTTATCCAAGAAAGACTCAAAATCTAAACAGATTTTTAGCTCCCCCCTTCAGTGGTCCCTCTAAAGCAATGCCCCCAAAACACATGCCTAGGCTAGAACGCCTGAATGCCAGTGCAAGAAGGGGAGCTTTCTGAAATGATAGGTAAATGATTGACAGAGACGACTCCTTGTCCTGATTGTTTAGATGTTGGTGGTCCATATCGTTTGTTTTTTTCTCCTGTGTGCAGTAGGCTTGCTACGATGTCACTTACAAACCAAATGTTTCATGTATGCTTCAAATTACAGCCATATTGGGTGCTCATAGTCTAGGCCTATTCATGTCATGACTTGGTATAAATTAACCAAAATCTACAATCAGCAGTTGTTTTTTCTCATTCAGGAATAAGAAGGCTCACACACATTCTACCTTAACTGCGGTTCTTACCCACCTAATATGTTTTCAGCCTGCATGGTCTTCCCGTGATAATAACGTTAGCCCAATATATAGCTAGCGAAACAGCAAATGCTGGCCACCGTGATGAAACGTAATATCCTCCCCCCAAAACGGATCAAATCGACTGTGTGGGGGTATTTTTTGGATACCTTAAAGATGTGAGTGCTAAAGCTCATGTTGATTGGAAATCCTTTTCCTATCAGACTTGCCATCTCGGGTACTTTTTTAGCATTGGTGCCGATTAAGCACAGAAAATGTTTGCACATTTCTGCACCACAAACTTGCTTAAGCAAGAAAAAAGGAACAATTTAAGCATGGTAGGGGATTATTTATCAAGTTTATCAACTTTATATTACTTTAACTTTATCAATCTTTTAGTTTACAGGTATATTTTTCATAACTATACTGTGGCCCTGTTCAAACTTGGTATTAACATCCGATCACAAGTGGACAGCCAAGATGGAGACCCGTATACACCTGGTATTGTCTCGAATGTGTCTTCAGTGGCCACTTGTGACTGGATATTGTGATTTGTGATTGAATTACCTGAGACAGATGTTAATACCAGGTCTGAACGGAGTCTGTATGTAAGTTTTTTGTATAAATGTGTCTTTGTGTGTGTGTTTTACTTGAAGCTGTTTATTCTGCGCTGCCCAGCGGCAACCCTCCTCGCTATGAATGCAGCGGATAGACAGAGACAGAATTTGCTGCTCCAGCTCTACATCTGGAAAAATCTAAACACATTACAATACATTATTTTAGTGTGTAATGAACAATCAATGTGAATGACAGAATATAGACCTCTGCGATAGTAAGCAAAAAAACTTTTTACTACATTCATTCAATTTGATCCAAAGTGACTTACAAGTGAGGCAGAATATTATGGAATCCCCCCAAAACAACAAAAGTCATTAATAGATTATCCACCGAGTTAAAAAAAATATATAACTGAATACAAGAACAGATTATAGAGTGAGTTTAAAAATATAAAAAAAACGCTCTTAATTATTTCCTAAAGTCTCAAACAGTCAATAAAATATATATATATATTAAAAAAAAAAAACTTAATTCCTTCATTTCACTCCTTCTTCACTTACATCATTTACTTTCCCTTTTTATGTCCTTATTTATTTTTCAACTTCTCACTTTCCCCTACTTTATCCATCCCAGCACATGTTTAGTCATTTAACCCTTTCCTATTTCACTCATGCAACATTTACTAATCTCCTCACCGTTTAATATGGTAATGAGAGGCGCGTGTCCACACCTATCCAGGTGTTTGATTGGTTCCAGGGTGTTTGGGTCTGATAATCGATGGTTAACGCACACTAAAGCAATCGAATGTCAATATGTAATTATCAGCCAACATTAAGGAAGGGTCCTGGATAGGATCAGTGTGTAGATTTTGAAGCTAAAATGTCCAATAATTTGCCTGACGTTAAATTTGCTACTAAGTGTGGATGATATTATAACGTAATATAACGTTA
This sequence comes from Olivaichthys viedmensis, assembly GCA_028565825.1. Taxonomy (NCBI): domain Eukaryota; kingdom Metazoa; phylum Chordata; class Actinopteri; order Siluriformes; family Diplomystidae; genus Olivaichthys; species Olivaichthys viedmensis. The sequence continues at coordinate 16,082,276 of JAOUQW010000019.1, read as the reverse complement.
TAACACCTGAAAAAAATCTTTACAATTACATTGTGAATCAAATATGCATCACAAAATTTACTTTATTTTAGGTTGACAAAAAAATTTATGGAAGAGAAACAACACACTAGCAAAAACTAACTACACATTAGTGCCACATTAAAAATGGCTATGAAATATTACGAGTTCAAATATTTTTTATTCACAGTTAACAAAAAACAGCATTTAACAAGGAACAGGAGGAAAGAATTTACCACTGCTATAAAATAATGGCATAAAGGGGTCACATGAGCTTTGTATTATATGACAATTTCTAACACTGACAATAGTATAGTTTATTGTCATATCTCCCACCCACTAATAACTAGTGAGCAATATTATAATCATAATTAGGCAAAATTCTTTTGAAAGGCATCATGCTTAAAACCGAAGCTGTGCACTACTGTTGTTCCCTAGAAAAACAAAAGACTATACATTTTTTTGAAAGAATTATTATTTTTTTGACTTTGTATGCTAAAATCCATGGGAGTGATCTGATGCTGATAATAAAGTACTTACTTTAGCATAGTCGAGAGGCAGCTGATCTTCAGGGCAATTGAATATACCCTCACTGTAGAAAACATGCAGGAAAAGTGAACAACTTTAAGTGAAGGATTAACAGTGATGATTGTTAAAATATTGTTAAAACACACAGAGTTTGCTGTGGATTATGTTGTGAATGTTGGGTGGATCTATAAACAATCGTGGCTCAGGGTTATTAAGAAAAACTTTAAAAAATACAAAAACATTTCTGTAAACGGAAATATAATAACATACTAACCAGTGATGCATTGATATTAAAATTGTTGGCCAATACCAGTGGCTGTTTATAAAAAAATATACCAATACCAACGTTTGGTGGTTCTGCTCCTCTAGTTTCTAGCTCCACTTTCACAAGGATAAACATTCATTTTAAATAACATCTCCTCATATTACTCCAACTGACAGTGTATTGGTAAAATACGGAAAAATGTATTTGTCCAACTGAACTTGCATTCCTGATATACGTTAAATTATTTAACAAGCAAATTATTTTCCCTTAACCCCTTAAACTGCCAGGACCTGTCGGCAGGTCCAGCCTTACATTACTCACTCTCGTAACTGTATAAATTTCCTGTTATTTTTTTGTAGTTACTGAATAATCCATAGTAGTTACTAAATAATATATTTTAAGATCGATAACTGAATAATAAGCTGGGTCTTTAAGGGCTTAAACTTAGAATATCGTATCTCAGTTTCAAATGAAGCCAAAAAGAGAAAGAGCTTGTTTTTTAAACTGAAAACTCAAAAAAAAAACTCACAATACCTGTTCTTGGTTACAAATTAAGCCTTGGAAAAAAAAACGCACCTGTTTTTAAACTGAAAATGGCATGGTGAAAATTTGTTGAAACAACATACATACACTATATGACCACTAGAACTCCATTAGAGATTTAGTCACTGAAAAAGTAATGCCTGTTGGAAATCAATGATTTCAACTTTAAAATATGATTTTTTTGTTTTACTGTTGAATATGTAAATATTGTGGAATATTATAAATCGTATTCAAACAGTGAAATTTGTTCTAGCAGCAGTGTTTCTCACACGTTATACTTGGGTGGCGCGGCCAGGTATATCGACGACCGCCCAAGTACATTTCGTCCCTTTAAAAAAATTACATTTTATTTTTTAATCTGTTCCGAGAAAACAACGTTCCATTTACAATTTGGCGGTGACATGAAGGTAGCTCGAATGCATTTCTAACATCATCGTCATCCCTTCCCTTGGTGATGGCAGGTGTGTGTGGGGGCACGAGTGGGGGTGGAACTAGGAGATAGAGATCTCTTCTTTTTTTTTTTTACATTTTTGTTTCATATTTACAAAGACCAGTATTTTTAACACCTTTATTTCACCATGTTACTCTCACGTCAAGTAGGACTTTAGTATTATCTCTTTATTATAAATGTACATTTTTTAGATGCCTTTTAGATATCTTCTCACTCACTCACTCACTCACTCACTCAGCAGGCTGAAGATTTTCCACAAGGGAGAGCTATAGGCACTGTAGTAGGCTATCTTTTGTGTGCATCTGGCAACCAGCAGCACTTGTCACAGTGGTGCTTCACATCAATGACACTGTGTGTCCTTGTTTTTTAATTATACTTCAGCCTCATTAGAGAAACTGAGCCAAGTACATGTTTGAAGGTTCATGTTTGAAAAGCACTGTTATTATTGTTCTACTTTTTTATCATTTAAAGTGGATAATTTTGATCCAAACAGAACAAATGTGTGAATTATTCTTGAACTATATGAACAAAACAACAAATTTGAAAACTATATCACATCTCATCAATGCACAGATCGTCTGTAGGCCCACTCTGGGTTGGTGATACGACACTTTTCTCTATATACAGCATCTCTCTCAATAGGAGCCACGGCACTGATACTGAGCCATCATCAGATACATGTAACTCATGGTGTTTTTCCAAACTCCTTAAAAAAATTCTTCTGAAACATTGCAACAAAACATTTCTTCCTTGTGAAAACGTCATTATTTCTTGAAATGACATGTCATGATCTGTCCTCAACTGTAACATAGGCATGTCTTGCCTAAAACCTGTCATGAAGCATGGTGGAATTTTGCTGACCCTGTTAGTCAGTCACCATTAAGCTGTAGGATAAATCCAGCGTGTAACCAGTCGTGTACACAAATAAGAGCTGATAACCAACATTAATGTTTGTGGCAGGAAAATAAGAACCACAGACCTCATTCAGTCAGGATTTCATGTTTCATGTCTTTAGATCGTTTCATGTCTGCTCTTTAATAATGTTTTGTTCACATGCATTCTGCAAATACATCAATTATGTATTAAGTTGCAAGGGGCCAGCTCACATGAGCACCTTTATGAGCCTTAAAAAGTACTGTATTTTTTTTTGTTGCACAAAAGACTCAAGGGTATGAAAGAGGCGGAGCGTGTTTTGACTCATAAGCCAGCAGTCCTTCTGTTTACAGACTGTGTAAGGATAACAATAAGACTACTACTGAAATGAATACGCATCTTCACAAACAAACCGCCACTGCACAAACAACCCACACTAAAGCCCAAACCAGTTACTCACTCTCTGGCATGTGCTAGACTGATAACACGAGTGAAACTAGTCAAGCATAACTGCGATAACGCCAGCATAAACAATGAGCGTTATTGTTAGACAACAAAACAATTTAAAGAACTAGCATGACTGCATGTTTAAGAAGACTCGCTGATTGACTATAACATGAATCATAGCATTGAATGACATCATTCGGGGTCATGAGAGTTTGCAGGGTGTGATGGTGTGAAATTATGCGAAAGCAAATGATTAACTGATTCCTCTGGATGTTTTTCCTGAAGTGATTAGTTCTCAGTGATTTTAATTTAGAGTTTTTGGTTCTCTGACCAGCCCTTAGAAACAAATAAATAGCCTTCCTAAATTAAACCAACTGAGGTTGGAGATAAATGCGGTGCTTTTATTTCATTAGATAAAAGAATGCATTTTCACCCAGTAATGGCATCTCACTGGGCTCACAGAAATCAATATTGTGTGCGAAATGATTAACAGTCTGCTACAAAGTAGAGCAATACATCTTTGATCTTCTGCAGAGTCAGTTCCAGTCCTTGAAGGCCACAGTGCTGCACAGTTTAGTGTTTCCACAGTTTAGTGGTCAACTCATCGAGGGCCTGATCATTAGTTGATTAACTTGGTTAGAGTAGGGGAAACATTCAAATGTGCAGTTTTGAAACTGCACATTCTGGCTTTGAGTTACATTTCTGAAAATCTTTTAGTAAAAACATTTTAGTTTCTAGAATATTTTTATCATCTTTTTGAATTGCAAGCAGAATAATATTGCTGGCATTTAAGTACTTTTAAGGGTAAAATACAGTTTTAAGATTATACTCTCTTCCTAAAAGGTAGATTTCTATAAAAAAAGTGTTATAAACAGTGTTATAAAAACAAACATACTGTATATACTTATGATGCTACATAGTAAATGTGAAATGTTTTCTTTTCCTTCATTAAAAATAGTCGTAATTAAAAACAGTATAAAAACTATACTTCAGCCAGAGCAAACAGATGTAAGCAGGTTATTCACAGAGTAAAGTGCCATGAATATTAACGTCATTATTTGCCAACCTAATATCATGAGAAATTAGAACCAACAAGGGGGATGTGGTAGGATTTCGTTTGATTTCATACGAATCAATTCGAAAGATAAGGTACAAATGCTGCCCCCGCCCCTAACCTTAGTATCTTTTCATATGAATTAAGTCGAGCGAATTGTTTTATATCAAACGCATTTCTAAAGTTGGATTTGTTAGATGTGAAAAGCTGTTTTTTTTTTTTTTTGTCATCTTGCTCCAGGTGTTTAACTCTAATTTGCTCATTTCATTTCCTGTTGCGTTCATTAAAGCTCCTTTGAAGTGTGCTCATTATAACGTCACAAGTGGTTACGGTCACGTGACAACTGCGATCAAAACAAAAGACTTCTTTAGAAGTCGCATACTACCGCACTAAATAGTACATCAAAATAGTACGACGGCAAAAACGGCGTTCTCTTTTGACATACTGTTTAGTACAGTAGTGTGGGGTTTCGGGCGTAGTCAAGAAAAAAGGAAATGCGGAGGCAAAGCGAACCTGAATGTGCACCTGTGAATACGGCTTATGTCGAATGTTTTGATCCAAGTTGTGCATATCAGGTTAATTAGCAAACCTCCTGTAAACCTACCTGAGAAACTCCTGAAGGCAGGTATCACAAAACCTGTGTCCGCAGGTGGAGACCTGCACCGGCTCCCTCATCGCTTTGTTGCACAAAGGACACAGAAAGTGGCGCTTCGGTCGCTCCAGAAACTTGTAATCTAAACCCGGCATAACAGCGTATTTATCGCCCAATAATTCTAAACTGCTGAACACAGACTCGAGTTAAAAAAAAAAAAAAAAAACAGCCCTGGCTTTTAACTTTGGAAACACAGTAACGACAAGACGCACAACTTAATAACTCGTTTTGACGCGTACAACTGGCTGCGCAACTTCGGTCCTCGCGTCATCGTTGCTGTGACATTTCCGGAATCAAGGTGCCTCCAGAACAGGGGGATTTGTAAGTTGACGCCTGCGATTGGGTGCCGCCCTCCCACTGAAGTTGTGTTTTTGTCCTGAAATCCCAACACGTATTTCACCCTATAAACATGGTCAATGGTCTTGACAAGCCCACAACATACGGGCCCACCTGCTAAACCTCAGTGTTGAATTAACACTAACCGTGTTCAGTTAACACCTTCAGTGTCCAGCTGAGCATAAAGAAACACCAAGTGTTAATTCACTGTTGATGATTGTGCTGTGGGTAGGCCACCTCTAATAACAGCTTGCTTTCTTCCTTCCTAGGTTTCTTTCTCTCCTTTGCTTGTGTAAACCTATATATATATATATATATATATGAATGAATATATATATATATAGGTTTACACAAGC
>JAOUQW010000019.1:16050048-16076674 GCA_028565825.1 Olivaichthys viedmensis | reverse complement strand
AGAGCGCAGGGTCAGCCATGATACAGCGCCCCTGGAGCAGGGAGGGTTAAGGGCCTTCCTCAAGGGCCCAACAGTGGTAGCTTGGCGAAGCTGAGGCTTGAACCCACGACCTTATGATCAGTAGCCCAGTGCCTTAACCACTGAGCCCCCACTGACCTGGTGATGAGCAATGATGCCCATGGGAAGAGATTTGCATTCCCATGCCGAGAATGACACATTCACATTGACCACAATACCTAAGGGTAAGAATGCAGTGGGGGGTACATGGGTCTATGCAGTCAAAATCAACGCTGACGAGTCTGAGACATACAAGGCAAGATAGGTTGCAAAAGGTTACAGTCAAGTAGCTGGAATAGACTACCAGGAGACTTTTTATCCAACTGCAAATATTACATCAATACGAACCTTGATGCAAATGGCAGCTCAATATGGCCTTGAACTACATCAGATGGATGTTAAGACAGCTTATCTACATGCTCCAATTGATTGTGAGGTGTACATAGAGCAAACAGAAGGATTTGAAGTCAAATCAGAGACAGAAGAAAAACTAGTCTGTAAACTGAACAAGTCATTATATGGTCTGAAACAGTCAGGGCGGAATTGGAACAGAATGTTCATGATCATCTCTGTGAAAATGGTTTTACACAGAATCTAGCAGATCATTGTGTTTACACAAAACAAACTGAGAATGATAGGATAATATTGATAATTTGGGTTGATGATCTAATCATTGCAGCCAGAGACAATGATTCGCTCAATGATGTGAAGAAAATGCTGACAGCAAAATTCAAAATTAAAGATCTTGGGAAGCTTAAGCATTTTCTAGGCATTGATTTCAGTTAGAGTGAGGGAGATGTAAGAATGACCCAAAAGAGGTACATATCAAAAGTACTTGAGAAGTTTGGTATGTCTGATTGTAAAACAAGGTCGACTCCATGTGAACAGAAACTAAACTTTGATGGTGATGATGAACTTACTGATCCTAGGGGATATCGAGAAGTAGGCAGCTTGATTTATGTAATGACATGTACAAGACCAGATCTAAATTGGATTGTCAGCAAGCTGTCACAATACCTATTACAGCCAAAACAACAACACATGACAGCAGCCAAACAAGAGATACTTGCAAGGCACAATCAGCCATGAGTTATGTTATAAGAAAAGCAAAGAAAAACTCAAACTTGTGGCAAATAGTGATGCTAATTGGGCAGCAGACATGAGTGATAGACACAGCACAACAGGGTATTGTCTCAGTCTTACTGAAAACGGTCCGGCTGTATCATGGAAATCAAAGAAACAGCCAACAGTTGCATTATCTACTTGTGAAGCTGAATATATGGCTTTGGCTGCAACCACACAGGAATGTTTGTATCTTGTACAACTACTAAATGGGATGGATAATGAGGGTCAATATGCACCAGTCAAAATCTATGAGGATAACCAAGGTGCAACTGCTTTAACCAATCCTGTAAGTCGCCAGAGATGTAAACATGTCGATATCCGATTTCAATTTATTCGATCGGCACTCAGTGATGGCAAGATAAACATTGAATATTGTCCAACAGCAGAGATGGTGGCTGATGTTATAACTAAGCCTGTAATGAAGTTTAAGATTGAGAAATTTAAGAGTTTTATGTTTGGAATGTGGTCTAAGTTTATTCAATTGCCAGAGAATGTATTTGAAAGTGATCTGTGCATTATGAGAGCAAGTGGGGGTGTTAACCTATGTGATTTACGTGTGCTCTCATATAGTAACCTACATTGATGATGTTTACGTGTGCTTTGATTTGATATGCGTGAGTACTCAAATAAAGAAACCTCCCTTTTCCGGTTCAATAAATCCGATGATGACCACGTGTGAATTATTTCCTCCGTAAAGTAAAATTAATAAACTGGTTATCCTGCCCTAAGATGTCAATGTCAACACATCTATGTTGGTGTGGGCTAACTGAACACTCCTAAAGACCTAACTAATGAATGAGCTAGCTTGCCTGTATCTACCCAGACACCACTGAGAAAGAATATCCTGGTTGGATCATTTTACTTCTGGCATTAAATATTTAACCCTTTAGTTTTTAACTAAAACCTAATGAAATGAGACCATTTCTACCATACTTGCAGAATGAAATGAAACAGGTGTGATGATTGTCTGAAATAAAAATAAGCTAAAAATGACAGACATTTTTAGTCCACAAAAATAGGCCTAGAAGGCCCTCTGGGTTCCTAAGGGATATGGTCTATATATATGAATCACTAGTGTACTGTATCACTACTGTTATAATGATGCAAATTTTGCTGACCCCTGGTTTATGCTCAGAAAAAGGGATCAGGCTGATATGGGCTACGCAAGACTCTTCTTCATGCCCAGAAGGCACAGGCAGAGGGAGCAGGAGCTCAGCAGACACACAAAAAAAACTCATTAATACAAGGAGAAACACATAGCCATAGCTCACACTAGCACAAGTGCAAAGGTAGAGGAATATATCAGTTTTACATACGGTATTATGTGTGATTAGATGTTAACATATTGTGTGAGTTTCTCCTTAAGGTCTTTGTTTGGTGTTGCTTTTTATGTGCTGTTAAGGCTTGTTGGTTTATACACTTAGTGGTTCTCATTCTTAGGTGAGCAGACAATGAAGCCAAAACAAAGATAAACAGCAAAATTAATCTTTTCTAGTTCTGAACACATATGAGGACAAGTAATAGAGTGTAACAGACTATTGTTCGTTTGATTGTTTGCATAACCTTTGGATCCTGCATGTTTTTGGACAGGAAGAGAGGTAGAGAAAGTCATTTTACAGGATCTCCTTACAAGGAACAACAATTAACCACAAAATAATTGAATCAAGCACAAAACCTTTTTTAATCATATTCACAGGTTAATTGTGGACTTTCTACCTCAGTTCTCTTGCAGCCATGATTGGATATCAGTCTCACGTACTAGCTTCTCAATAACAAAGTATAATATATGATGTTTATCATTTTCAGCATTGAGTTCAAAGAGATTTTCTTTTATCTTTTCTCTGCCAACTCCTTCTCTTTACATCCCAGCCAGTACTTGCCGATGGACCTCGGGTAGGGAGGGTTTGCATAGTCAATCCGTTTGGTCTGCAGATCAACTCTGTAGTATTTATCTGAATGAATGGAATATTATATATGTATAAGAGCAAGCAATTAATTAATTAATCAGTAATAACACTAAAGCTTAAAACACTAATATTGTCACAGTCAATCCCGACACTGCCACCACAGACATTCCTGCACCACAACACCAGAGGTCCCCATACTGACATTCATTGAACTCATTGATCTGTTTCTGTTTTTGGATTACCGTCTTTTGCCTTACCCTCTGAATTTGTGTACCTTGCTGACTGATTTACTGGATTTTGACCACACTGCCTGTTTAACGATTACGAACCTGAATATAACTGTAAAAAAAACTGTATTTAATAAAAGCTTGCACTTGGACCCTACCTGTGACTTCCGTGTTGTCCGTGACAGAAGACTTTGCCTGCTAATGGATCCAGCAGAGCTTGAAGCACGCCTGGCTCACCAAGAAAAGTGGCTGTAGGAAATGTTCCAGCTGATGCAGGCTTACTATTAACCGCCGGGCGGAAAATCTCCCCCACACGGAGACATCAGATAGCACTCTGGCAGCATCGGCCTCTATTTTCATTGCACCTCCAGAGTGATACAATGGCTTCCCGAATCACTGCCAAGGCTTCCTTATGCAGTGCTCACTGTACATACAACACCATCCAGAAATGTTCCGTGCTGAAACCGACAAAATCCACTTTGTCATCTCGTTGCTAATCGGGAGAGCTCGAGACTGGGCTATGGCACTCTGGGCCCAGAACAACATTGTGCTCGCCTCCGAGACACAATTCCTCATGCAGTTTAAGGCGGTGTTTGATCATCCAGTCGCCAGCAGAGAAGTGGGATCTCAACTCTATGAGATCCGCCAGGAGAACCGTTCGGCCATCGAGTTTTGCACATTAACCGCTGGGACCGGCTGGAGAGAGCCGGCTCTGCTAACTATGTATTGTCGAGGATTGACTGCGGACCTGCAGATGGAGTTAGCGTGTAGAGGGAGCGCCCTAACGCTCGAACAGTATATCCAACTGTCTATATCGCTGGATCACCTGCTACGGGAACGTAGTAGACTGACGCCCGGTCTCACATTTGATGCATCTCCCGCCAAACCCATGCAGCTTGGACGGGTGTGATTGAGTGAGGAGGAGCCCCGACGACGGATGCGGGACAATCTGTGTTTGTACTGTGGCCAACCCAGCTATGTGAGGCTTTCCTGTCCTCGGCGCCCCAGCGCCTCTGGGGCCCCCATAGTGAGTACCAGCGTTCTTACCCCTCTTGAAAATCGCACATTGGTTCTCACCGTATGTGTTTCCTGGTCTGATAAAGTATTCTCTGTTCCAACCATGATCGACTCCGGAGCCGCCAGGAATTTTATCAGTAAGGGACTTATTCACAAACTCTCCATCCTCACTACCATTCTCTCACCCCCTCTCACAGTCACTACACTGGATGGCCGACCCATTGGACAGGAGGAGTTCGACACCTATCAGCCCCAATGACCCTCAGGGTAGGCTTATGTCACAAGGAATCCCTATCCGTACTCGTCATCCCTTCCTGTGAGAAGTATATTATCCTGGGATATCCATGGCTGGTCATTCATGACCCAGTCATCAACTAGAGCAAGGGGGAGATTGTGCGATGGAGTCCGCACTGCCCAGAACACTGCGTCCAGTTGCCATGCCGTACCACCACGGTAGAAAGCCCTACAGCCTCCGTTCAGGTGGCCATCCCTCCTCAGTATACAGACCTCACTGAGCAAACAGAAGGCCACCCAACTGCCACCGCACCGTGAGGGGGACTGCGCCATTGATCTCCTCCCAGGTACCATGCCTCCCCGTGGCCGCATCTATTCCCTTTCAGTCCCCGAACACACTGCCATGAAGAAATACATAGAGGAGGCGCTAGAACAGGGGTTCATATGCCCTTCCACCTCGCCGGCAGCAGCCAGCTTTTTCTTTGTAGAGAAGAGGCTTTACGGCCATACATTGACTACAGAGGCCTCAGTGCCGTCGTGGTGAAGAACCGTTACCCACTGCCACTGATCCCAGCGACCATTGAACAACTGCGAGGGGCCCGGGTGTTCACCAAACCCGACCTATGCAGTGCATATAACCTCTTCCGTATCCGAGCTGGAGACGAGTGGAAAACGGCCATCCTGACCACCAGGGGGCACTACGAATATTTAGTAATGCTGTATGGACTTGCTAACGCACCCGCCGTGTTCCAGGCGCACATCAACAAAGTCCTCAGAGATATGATGGATCGATGGGTCATCGCCTATATTGACAACATACTGATTTATTCCACCACCATGGAAGAACATGTTTTCCACGTCCGTTCAGTATTAAAGTGGCTATTAGAAAACCGTCTCTTTGTCAAGGCAGAAAAATGCAAATTCCACCAAAACAACTATCTCCTTCCTGGGCTCTCCCCACGGCGTAGCCATAGATGATGCCAAGGCACAGGCAGTGATGCAGTGGCCCCAACCCAACAGCATTAAGGAAGTGCAAAGGTTCCTAGGGTTCGCTAACTTCTACCCACCATACATGGTTTTAGTTCTGTGGTGGCGCCCATCACGCAACTCCTCAAAGGAAAACCTAAGAAGCTCCAGTGGTCTGCAGAGGACACCAAAGCGTTCGAGTCCCTCAAACTCCGGTTCAGCACAGCACCCCTCCTACATCATCTGGACCCAGAAGTACTGTTTGTGGTGGAAGTAGATGCCTACTAAGAACACCAAGGCCCTGTCCTGGCTGTATGAAAGGGATGTGTTACCACAGGTCCCTGAACTCATCCTTTCCCATGCTTGTATATCATGGACGACATTCACAGAGCCAGTGCTTTGGAGCCTAGCTCCTCCACCTGCCCACCAGAGAAAGTCTATGTCCCGTCTTCTCTCCAAAACTGAATCATCCAATGGGTCCACACGTCCATAGCATCTGGGCACCCTGGTGTCGGCAAAACACAAGGGGTGGTGAATAACACCTTTTGGTGGCCGACACTCCTGAGGGACATCAGGGAGTATGTAGCTGCCTGCTCCATTTGTGCCTGATCCAAATCCGACCAACAACTACCAGCAGGCCTTCTAGAGCACTTGCCGATCCCCCAACGACCCTGGTCCCATATCGCCATGGACTTCCTCACTGACTTGCCGCCGTGTCGAGGTCACCCGACTATCCTGGTCATAACTGACCGTTTCTCTAAGGCGTGCCGTTTCTCTTCTGCTGGACTCCCGGTGCCGAGGTCGCATACTGCAGTACCTAGTCGATTGGGAAGGGTATGGTCCAGAAGCGCGATCATGGGTCCCGGCTGCGGACATCCTCGACCTGACGCTCCTGCAGGAATTCCATAGGGACATCCGAATCACACTGCCCCCAGACCTAGAGGCCGGCCTCGGCGTCGGAGGGTGAGATCGTCAGGTGCCGACCCTAGAGGGGGGGTTCTGTCACAGTCAATCCCGACACTGCCACCACAGACATTCCCACACCACAACACCAGAGGTCCCCATCGCCCGAATACTGAAATTCATTGAACTCACCTGACTCTCATTACTTCCGCATTAGTCTCAGTGTTTATATACCCCAGTTTTCATTTCATTCATTGCAAAGTCTTGCCGTTTCTTTGTTGATCTGCAGTTCTGAGCGTTTTTCTGTCATGACATCTGGTCATGATCTGTTTCTGTTTTTGGATTACCATCTTTTGCCTTACCCTCTGGATTTGTTTACCTCGCTGACTGATTTACTGGATTTTGACCACACTGCCTGTTTAACGATTACGAACCTGAATATCCCTGTATTTAATAAAAGCTTGCACTTGGATCCTACCTGTGACTTTCATGTTGTCCGTGACAAATATAATAATATAATAATCACATAATCTAATAATCAATAATAACACTCAAGCTTAAATATAATGTAAATTTGTTGGGTTGATTTTTGAGGTAAACCTTCCTATTAACAAAGTGCAGTTACTCTGACTGTCACTATACTGGTTTGGTAAAGAATACCTTTCTTGAAGAAGTAGACATTTTGCACTGGCATTGCTTTCTCCTGCACCATCTCCAAGTCAGTGTAGTCTGTGTAGTCGTAGCTGTAGTCATAGAGAAATGGGCGTCTGCCACGTCCCTTTTTCTGACTTTTACTTTGCCTTTCTGCTCCAAAATACCTTCCCAAAAGAAACATGCACTTACATAAATGTAGACTGTTGATAACTGATAGCAATAAATCTTTGTCAGTGTCGTTACATCAACATTTTACATAACATCCTACACTGATTGCACTGCAACACGGATTAAAGTTTTATGATAACTACACCAGATCCGTGAGTCTATCATGACTACATAGACACTTTTTGTTATAAAAAAGGTTACCGTAATACCTAAACTATACAGTATATAAGTTATTTACAAGCACTGCTAGTCTTATTTATCCATACTGTTAATCACAGCTAAAGCAAAAGTGTGTCTTTCACAGGGACCATACCTCTCTTCATAATCCAAGCCTAAATCTTCCCAGAAGGTTGAACGACTGACTCTGACTCTTTTGCCTCTTCCCTTTCTCCTGCGGCCACCTCGGGTCTTGCCGCGGCTACCTGGAGCTACGGAGGTTGATGGTGAGGAAGAAGGTATGGGGCTCAGATACAGCCGGCCCACCATTGCAGCATCTATTGGAGGTTTGATGCCCACCCAGTCTCTGGCAATGAAACGAGGCCCTTTGTGATGTCCCGTTACTGGGGTGAGTAACAGAGGACAGGCGAGACAGGTTAATAACATTTGCCTATATGAATATATTGAGGCCTTGGCTTATGGTAGGCACACACTTACAGCCTTGAAAGAGCGAGGGGAATAGGTTGTCCCAGTTGTAGTCACAGTATAGGTCAGTGTAGCGAGTGAAGAGAATGGAGGGGGAGGCCTTGGTCATACGGACACACTCCTCATGCGATGGCTGGTGCTTGAACTCGTACTGGTAATACCGATCACCTGTGAAAACAGTAGAAATGGTTGCCATGAAAAGTTACATTGCTAATATCTTTTGTATACTGATTTAAATGATTGCAGTAAAAATCACGAATCCAAAATCCAAATGGAGAAAACGAATATTGTGACCTGATAAAATAACAGATTACATGCCCTTTGTCTATGCACCTTTAAAGAAATACACTTTCTCCTTCTTGTGGTGCCCTGGAGCAGGAATGGCAAATGCAGCATCAACATCATCTGGAATCTTATCAAACCCCACTGAGATATCTCTGGGGTAATCTTCATCCAGGACATCGCCATCAAAACGCCAATACTTGTTACCCTGAGTGATGTTATACACAGTGTCAGTGGAGGGTTCAGTCATCAAAGTAATTTTGAACGTCTCGTACAGATGTGTCTCAGTGATGAGAGTAGGCGACAAGAATTATCTTCGTCATTTTTTATCCAGACCCCAATCCAAACTGATGAAGCCCCTCAGATAAGTGATGAAATGCCTTTAGGATTAAAACACAAGTCCAGATTCCTAGGCTTACTTCTACAAGAAATTTAACATGACCTGTAAACTGAAAACTTCAGTTCAAAGATGGTTGTTCCAGTTTAACACAGAGTGCGTTTACATGCATACTAGTAATATGATCATTATCTGATTTTGGCAGTTGCCGGATTATTTAAGTGGTCATATAAACAGTATAGTATGATATATTGAGTCAAGAACGTTATAGGATTTTAGAAAACCCAGTAAGACACCTGGATTTTAGGGCAATAATCGGGTTATTCATTCCAGATAGAGAAGAGCTGCCCCAGTGCAGTAAACACCATAATCTTAATTCAACATTACACCTTCCAAACAGTGACAAAGCAACATTATTTCTCAAAGCAAAAACCCAAAATAAATATTTGGCAGTAAAACATTCTATAAAAAAAGAACAAGTAAATTTGAATTTCATGACACGTCCTTCACCTGTCTTTGGTGCGTTTATTGGCATGTTGCAAAGCAACTGTAGAGGTCATGTGCTTAGAAAAAAATCTGATTACTGACTGACTCCCTGAGTTTTCAGTAAGAGCATGTAAACACATAATTTTGAGATTATTTTATATGTGTAAAAATACTCATAGATGCCCTCTTTAATTCCTTTTTGAAGTCAATTGTCTTCTCTGTCCAATAAGGTTGTTCCAGTTTACCAAAGGACAACAACATAACCATTATTATGTTAGGGCAATGTCACAAAATCCTTGTATTTGATGTATTGTATTGTAAATATATTGTATCCCTTGTACATTACTAACAGTTACGGAAATAATATTTATGCTTTATTTGTAGGAAGACAGAATTGCGGCAGCACATTATATACCTTGAATATGTAGCTCTTCCCTTGGCAGTTGATTCGAGTAAAGGCGGCATCGATGGGACCAGAAATGCCAAACACATCCTTTATGAGTTTGGGATAGCCTGGCATCACAGATCTCTCATCCAGCTCAAATAAGTATTCATCTAGCACACAAATTACAGGCATGGGTTCATGGTCTTACAACAGTGGTTGCATTCTGACAGATAATCACAACCAGTAACCTCACCTCTGAAGGCATAAATGGATCCATTCTTTAGCTGTAGGAAAGCATCAAATGCTTCTCCACTGCAGGTTTCTGCCTCGGGGTCAGGAGCTGGGGTGGAGGCATAGGGTGTGGTGCTGGGGGTCATAGTGGTATTCGCTGCTGTTGTTGTATCTATCTCCGCAGTGGGACTCACTGTAGTGTTCAGATCTTCCTTGGGAAGGTCAAACATATCTCCACGGGCAACTAGAACGTAAATGCAAATTAATCTTAGGCCATTCAGTTGGTATCTGTCTTTTAATTAAGGCAAAAGCCTATCCTGGAGCCATAGTATTAGTTCACTGAGTAATAGCTCTGAGACATACCATGTGTCATTGTGTGTTACTCTTACTTACTTTTAGTTCGGCATGTGGTATCGTAATCCATACAGCAGCTTCCGTAGTACTTGCACATGGTGTCACATTGGCATTTCTTTGTGGGGTCAAAGCCATCTTGACAACGTCCAACACACGTGTCTAAGCAACAGAGGATTGAGTGTATTTAAGACATAATGGCAACAAGTCTAAAAGCTCAAAGGATACCAACTTTCACAAGTTTTTTTGTAAGGAGACCCTTTTAAAATAAAGAAGAATTCTCAAATTAAGATTCCAAAGAGTTCCATAAACTATAGACAAAACCCTAGGTGTAACTCTAAAAATGTCCCCTGTTGCTATGGTGTCTCTGCTTCGAATAAAGGGCTTTTCAGCAGGAGCCAATGAATTTAGGTCTTAATGACCACAGCTCTCCGGCTGTCAAAAGTCACCAGGAAATATTACAGGTTCCTAAAATATTGTTGGAATGATTTAGAATTTTTTTATTTGGTGCCACCCTGCTGATACCTTGATGTAGCGTCTTGGCTTTGCTGGGGTTCCATAGTTTTTAAACCCAGCCTAAATCTTGATGAAGTAAAAAATTCATACATGTAGGATTTTATTTTGTCTAAGAGTGCACAAACACAGAGAGCCTTAAGCTATTCCTGCCTGAACCACTTACCTTCTGCAGCGAAAGATGTTGCCACTGCAAGCAAAAGCAAAAACCCTAATTTCATGTTGAGAAGATCTGTGTCTTGAGAAGATCACCGCTGTGTCTCTTGAACTCTTGTTTACTGTGTGATCAGTGGTTGAGCTTTTTTGCAGTCCAGGACAGTGATGTGCTCACGGGATTGATCGCTTCAAAAGTCATTCACAACATTGTTTGTTTAGTGTGCTTCACTTGAGTAATTATTAATTAACTACAGTACTGTGCAAATGTTTTCGGCACATGTAAAGAAAATTCTGTAAAGCAAAGATGCTTTCAAAAATAATTAAATGAAAAGTTTCTAAATATAAGAAATTACTATAAAGGTAAAAATAGTAGGTAAAAACCTAAATCAAATCAATATTTGGTGTGACCACCCTTTGCCTTTAAAACTGCATCAATTCTCTGTTCTGCAGTTTTATAAGGAAATCGGCTGGTAGGTTGTTCCAAGAATCTTGGAGAACTTGTCACGGTTCTCCTGCAGAACTTTGGCTCTCACTTCCTTCTGTCTCTGCAGGTAAAATCCAAAAAAAGTGTACAAAGTGCTCGATTACTTTAATATCTTACTTTCCTTAATGAATTACAAACATTTCTCTGTAACATATTTAAAAAAAAATTGGAAGATGAATGTTTAAAAAAAAAAAAAAAAAGACACGAATGCAGAAGACATCAAATAAACATCTAAAGATAAAATGTCGGGTGCCTAGACTTTTGCACAGTACTGTATGTCCTGAACAGTAGGAACAATAGCACAGAGGACCGTTAATCATTAAAGGAATTGTTTGGTGGGGGGGGGATTCAAAGGTCCTCACTTCAAATGTGGTGAATCATCAAAGACACGTTCGGTGTCTGAAGTTTGCTCATTCAGTTTTTCACTGGAGCTACGAGGCTAATGTTGCTAACAAGTAATGCAAGTCTATCTCACCCGAAATCTTTTCCACAAATAAAGATCTTCATATACTTGCTTCAAATGACGAAATCGTTAAGCTCCGTAATCTCATGTTTTAAAATCAATAACTGTGTAAAATAGCAGCAAACTTTATCATCATTCGCATCACTTTCAGCTTTGGGAAACCACATCACTGAACAACTGGATGTGGGTTTCTGGGTGAGACAGACGTCCATTACTTGTTAGCTAAATTACATTAGCCTCGGAGATCCAGTGCAAAACTTTAGACACCAAACACGTCCTGGCTGATTGACTACGTTTAGGGTACGAGGGGAAATTGTGTACATTTGATTTGGCGCCAGAATATTCCTTTTAAGAGAGATTCAGATAGATTTCAGTTTCATGCACAGTTAAAAAATGGATTTGTCTCGGTTTTAAATAATCGATTCTTAAATAACGAGGAGCGACTGAGTGAGATGGTGTGTTGGGTGTTTGATAAGTGATGAAGTAAAAACAGTTCTCGGCTGTGATTGATGGTCGTGGTGTTAATCTGTAAGGAACACATGCTGTGAAGGCAAAGTTTGAATTTGATTATTATTATTATTATTATTATATATCTTTTTCTTCACCTGGGTGTTCACTTGCCACTTGCCAACCATCCCATAATGCCAAGCTGCAATAAATGGCTTACGGATATAATGATCAGTTCAACATTTGGTCAGTTAAAGGTACGATAAGTTATTATTATTTTTCAATAGTTTGATATTGCTCTTGGTTACACAAATTGTCACTATGAAAAGCTCATTGTCGCATGGACTACAACCCAATTGATTGTCCACTATAGTTCACACTGTTGGTTAAATACACGTTTTTAATAGGGAATAATTATTGTACCTTTATTAAAACCCCTTTTTTCTACTTACCAAGATTGGGACAAGTCCATTGTTCAGGAACGGATACAGGCTTATCCAGTCCAGCTAGCTAGACTGATCTCGCTGTTGATCTCGATCCGTTTACACCAATAGAGCTAGCTCATGAGGGATGAAACCTATGTTGGTGTAGGTGTAGCCTTTGTAGACCGATCTAGATTTGCTTCGAATATGTAGCCTGATCCACATTGGACGAGAAGATCTAGCTAACTGGTCCAGAGCGTCAGCAAATGATTAAGCCAATGATTACGCCTTTTCTAGAGTGACATAGAAAAGCCTGGTTGGCCGCTTTTTGTCCAGATCGAGCCAGATTAATCAAGTTAGCTCCTTTAGATCTGTTCACACCTATACCACCCAAAAATTGCTGGGTTCTCTTATTGACGGATCTAGATTCACTTGGAGAGATTTGGAGTTAATCAGATCAATGTTGATCAAGCTTTGTCTAGATATATATATATACACATTCTGGACCTGATGTATATCTATATCTAGTTTGCTTTCTTTGGATTCATATGGATCTATATTAATCTAGATAACAATTCTGGATCAATGGCATTGTCCTAGCTAGCTGTTCACGATTCGAAGATGACGCTACGTTTAGATTTATACCGAGCTTGATTAATCTAACTGCCTCTGGATTGATCTAGAACTGGAGTTAAAAGCTGATAAGTTAAATTAAATGTGTTTTAAATGAGGTAGGAGGCTAAAGGCTTCAGTGCTGTGGTCCTCCAGGACTGGATCTAGATCCAGCTCTAGAACACTTCTACACTTCTGTTCTGTAATGCTGAACTCCAGTGGTGCTGCCAATTCAAACTGCGATTAGAAACGGACTTTTGCGTGAGTAGAAAAAAGGGGTTTGCTGCTATGATGTTGAGTTACGACTCGAGTGTCCCGACAGATTTTCTTCCAACAAGTCCACCAGCCAATGAGAACGCTTGAAGGCCCCGTGGGCTTTATAATGCCATGTGCACGTACATCCCTCTCTCTTTCTCTTTCTCTCTCTCCCTCTCTCTTCTCTGAATGGTCATGCACCTTCCTCTCCCTTCACTCATGTGTGCAAAGAAGCTTTAAAGAAATAAATAAAGTGGTTCTGTATTAACGCCTGGTGTCCTTTCACTCATTTTGTTCTGCAGTAGTGCACTTGTCTAAGGAGCAGGGAGCTGAATCCCAAATTACCGGACATTTAGTACACTAGATATTTCTAGAAGCTGTTATTTTATTCCCTGCGTAGTATTTTTATTTTATACCCTTCCTAATGTACTTCTATAGGGACGGCGAGCTTGAATCCCAAACAGCTCCTTATTGGCTATATAGTGCGCTATGTAGGGTGTAGGGACCATTATTGCATACCCTAGATAGTGCACTTGTATAGGGGGTAGCGTTTTGAATCCCATATAACTCCATATTGGCTATATAGTGCACTCTGTAGGGTGCAGGGATCAGTATTTGGGATTTGTTTTGCACCGCGTCTGATCCAGCAGTGTTTTCTTCGTGTCCTTGATGTTAACAGTTGTTAGGAGTTTTTAGTTTTCAGCTATGTTGTGAATATTGAGACCAAACAGCGAGAAGGAAAAAAAGAAAGAAAGAAAAAGCACACGCTCACTCAGTAGGGACTAATGTAAGGAGGAGGAGGACATCCACAGACAGGGAATGATTTAATTGCATCCAATTCTCTCTGTCTTGCAGTTTTATAAGGAAATCGGCTGGTAGGTTGTTCCAAGAATCTTGCAGAACTTGATACAAAATGACTATGAAAGTTTTATAGCATCGAGAGGGATGCTAATATAAACAATAATGTGTTTTTTTTGGAAAGCCGTGATTAAATCTTGACGTGGAGACTTGAATAATGAACTGGAATTATCTACGCAGAGTCATTTCTCCTTTATCGTTACGTTTTTCATCATTTATCACTTTTTAAATGATACTTTGTGTTCACTTGCTGTACATAGATACGAAAGGCATTTTACAGCCCATCCAATAGGGGGACCCCTTTTAGGCAAAAATGAGGCTGGAGTAGGACACACACACACACACACACACACACACACAGTGTAGGAGGAGGCTGGGGAGAGCCGTGTGAAAGGAGTTCTTTCTTTTGTCCCAGTGTTGAGACACAATCAGGCTTGTGATCAGTGCGTGGCAGAGCATGCCATTGTAAACTGCTGGAATGCAGTGTGTGTGTGTGTGTGTGTGTGTGTGTGTGTGTGTGTGTGCGTGTACGCGGGAAGAAGTCAAACTCGTCCTCGAACTGTCATAAACAAGCCTGAAAACAATCAGCAACTGTGCCTGAGTAATACTTAATGAAGCACTTAATTAGGCGAGTGCACAATCACAATCGACTCATCCAGCCTGCAGTGACTGGGTGACTTCGGCCACGTCCCAAATACCTCCCTGTTTACACACACAAGGTGGAGGAGCTGTTGTGTAGGTGCCATTATATAGGGTGTAGGGAGCTGAATCCCAAGTGGCTCTCTATTGGACATATAGCCATTATTTCATACCCTATTTAGTCTTATACAGGGAGTAGGGAGGTGAATCCCAAATGGCTCAGTGTATAGTGCACTAGTGTGTACTAGTAGGGAGCTGAATTGCAAATATCACCCTATTGTACATACTGTACACTTTATAGGGTAGGAGCCATTATATAGGGTGCAGGGCGCTTGCACAAGGGACAGAGAGCGCTGAATGCCAAAATTGGACACATAGTGCACTATATAGTTTGTGGGAGCCATTACGGAGGGTCCAGTGCACTTGGGAGTGGGGAACTGAATTCAGAATAGTTCCCTATAATACATATAAGGCACGTTTTGCATGTAGGAGCAATTAAGGCATTGCCTATGAAGTGCACTTAGAAAGTAGGGAGTTCCTATTGTACATATATAGTCCACTTTATAGGGCGTAGATGCCATTATATCATACCCTATGTAGTGTACTGATATTGGGAGGAGGGAATGCTAAATGGATCCCTCCCTAACTGTTATTTCGTGCCCTATAGTGCACTTATTTAGGGAGTTGGATGCCAAAAGGCTCCCTGTTGTAGGCTACATATAGTGCACTTTATAGGGTGCAGGGGCCTTTATTTGATACCCTATGTAGTGTACTGATATTGGGAGGAGGGAATTTTCGTGCCCTATAGTGCACTTATTTAGGGAGTTGGATGCCAAAAGGCTCCCTGTTGTAGGCTACATATAGTGCACACTACAGGGTGTAGATGTTCCCTAATGTTACACCCAGCGCGCGCTTCTATGGTGGCGCACTTTAAATCGTCGGGAGAGCGCGCGCGCGCGGGACCGCGGGGCCGCGCACCCCCCCCCCCCTCCTCCTCCTGTGTCACGAGAGCGCGCCCTGCCGAGGAACGCGCGTCGCCGCGGCCCGAAACTGACAAGTCTGTGGCGCGCGCGCGCTCCTCGGTTCTCCGGCAGGAAGTTGTCGAGATTGAAACAAAAGAAAAAGAAAAAGAAAAAGAGTGAAAGAGAAGAAAGCGACGGGAATAACGGAGGGCTCGGAGTGAAGAAGAGGAGGAGGAGGAGGAGAGGAGGAAGAGGAGCAGCGACTCCCCCGGGACGAGCGCCTGCTGGCCGCGGGACATGGACTGAGTGCTGGCGGCCGAGAACCCGATGGAGGCGGCGCGGAGTTTCCGCTTCGTGCTGCTGCTGCTGTGGCTCTGGGGGGCGGCGGGGGCGGCGGGGAGAGAAGGTGGGTCTCCACACTGCTCTCCACAGACCCACAAGTTCAGGCTCTGCGGGAGAAGAAGAAAAAACCCACCGGCTCCGACTGAAGCACGTTAAACCCGGAGGCTCGCGGGAGGGTTCTGAGTTTAGGGGAACCGAGGGGAACCGGGGGAAAGTGCTCATTAGGGCTGCACCGATACATCGTTCCGTCACATCGTCATTGCGATATTAATGACTTTTATTATACTCGATAAATGACAGAAAGCGGCAGTGTTCAAAACAATGTGTGCGTTTTAATCATGCAAGCTTTCCAACTTCATAATATGCAGCAATATTATTATGATTAATATTACTATGATTATTAATTATTATCAATATTAATTATTATTATTATTATTATTATTTATTAATGATTATTAATATTACTATTATTATTTATTATCAATATTAATTATTATTATTTATTAATTATTAATTATTATTAATATTACTATTATTATTTATTATTATTATCAATTATTAGTATTTATTAATTATTTATGTATTATTATTTATTAATTATTTATTATTAATATTATTATTACTAGTATTTATTATTAGTATTATTATTATGTATTATTATTATTTATTAAGGATTTATTATTGATATTATTATTATTTATTATGTTGTCCGTATTACACTTCAGTGTCCATGCAAACTCACGTGCAGTTTTAGGGCGCGCAACACCGTGACGACCTGCAATTACATGCAGCGTAAACAGAAAATCGGAGGCTTGGCCAGGTAAACAGAAAATCGGAGGCTTGGCCAGGTAAACAGACGCCTGCATGCCACCGCCGTCTTCTTTCATGCATAGTTAGGGCTGGACGATATGACCAATATATCATATCGCGATTTTATTCATATATATTTTTTTACATTATTGAAGGGTATTATGGTAATTGAGTTTAAGCACAGCAACTGTTGAGTGCACGTTAAGTTTTATGTCCATTCACATTGTTGGCGCTTTGCACATAAAAGAAAAGAAATAAACGAACACGGATCGATCAACTTGCAGTATTGTTTATGTCATTTTCAGGATTTTTATCACACCATGGGAAACAACGACGCGTTCAATTAAAAAAATAAAATAAATGTAACATTAAAAAACATATATGCAACCTGCAAATGTGGGTGAAACCGAAACGCCAAGCTCCTAATATAAATGTTAAGTGCAAATTTAAATATCTTTTCACTTTTTTTCATTTAAATTTTTCAATATGAAACCGAAAAATACAGTTGATGAAGGAATTGCACACAAAAAAAACCGCACACCTTTACGTCAATCAATAAATCATTTTTAAAAATTGCAATTCAGGAACTGCACAGCGATCGTAATGGCTGCTTCCAGGAGCTTTGAAGAATGAAGGTTGAAGGCTAAAATGTGAACGAATTAGCCTGATGATCAAATATTAGACACGTTATGGACTCTTAAGGGCCTTCTGCAGGAAAGGTGATCGTGCACTGGTGATCGTTTTGAAGTGTGTCCCATGATAACGACATTGTGCATGGTAAAAAAAATCAGGATACCTTAAACAAATTATTATTGGCACATGCTGATGAAAAAAAAAAGGCCTATTTTGTACAAATATTATATACAAAAAACAGCTGACAAATCTTCAGTTTTTACTTACACAAATCATATAAAGGTAGATTTAAGAAGGGGGGGGGAGGGGAAGCTTTAATGAGGCATTATTAGATTTTTCCAAAGGAGGTTCTTTATTACTAATTAAGTATATAATTTGTGTCGCTAAAAACTGAATGGAAATGCTAGAAATTTGCCTAAATGTCCCCTTCAAAAAAGTTTCTACTGTTGTCTGATATGTAAACCTGATCATGTGGTAATGTAAAAAAAAGAAACCTAAAAAACCCCAGCATTTTTTTTTTTTGCTGATTTTTTTCGCTTCAAATGCGCAAACCCGTTGGATTTAAGTGCATCTATCGTCCTCGATCGGAGTCTGTGTAACAGAGACGATCTCGGCTGCGATGCAAATGAGTCGGGCCAGATTAGTGCACATGTAAAGCAGTTCTGAGATTTCACTGCAATGCTTTTGTTATTCCTGGGAACTGTGGTTGGACCATAACTCCTCAAGGTAAGCGTAAATCTGTTGCAGTTTCTGCGTGTGATATGTTTTGTCTGCTTTTTGCACTTCCAGGAAGATCAATCGGACTGTTTCAGTCGACGCTGTGAGGCAAATAAAACTCTTAGAAACACACACACACACACACTCTTTCCTGGTGGTTTCAAAGGTCATCAGGGTTCTGATTACTCACAGAACTAACTTGGAATATTGCACATAGGTGTGTGTGTGTGTGTTGAATGTAAAAGAATAGGTGAGAATAAGCTGAGGCCTCGCTGGGCATTGTCCTCGCTGAAGTGTGTGACACAGTTGACGAGCGCAGGTTAGTTAAGAATGTGATGACTTTAAATAGGACACATTCAACAGCGTGATCCCTTTATGCAAATTCATAACACACTGCAAAGGTTCATAAGTCATGGTGTGAATTAGCAGCTTTAGTACTTGACAAACAAAATGAGCAGCAAGTCTTTGGTAAAAATATTTGCCTATTAACCGTGTTGTTGTTTCAACTCTGCTAGCATCACATGTACTGTGATAAAATACGTTATTTGAGTCTAGCGTCTTTGTTTGCACTTTTGATGTCAGGTGTGTTGTACTAGCAGTAGAGCTTAGTGATGTACCGTTTTGTATTTTGCTCAGTGTTTCTGCATCACTGCACATCTTACATCAATAGTTATCTTCGGCCTAAAATAAGGAGCGCCAGCGCTCCCGTCTCTGAAATAATTGTTTTCCATCTCTGTAGAACATAGATTAAAAACTACAGTCCCCGCCTCAACGCCACTGTAACCAATCAGACCACAGTTCCCGCCCCAACGCCACTGTATAACCAGCCAGACCACAGTTCCTGCCCCAATGCCACTGTAACCAATCAGACGACAGTTCCCGTCCCAACGCCACTGTAACCAATCAGACCACAGTTCCTTCCCCTAATGCCACTGTATAACCAATCAGACCCCAGTTCCTGCCCCAACGCCACTGTATAATCAACCAGACCACAGTTCCTGCCCCAATGCCACTGTAACCAATCAGACCACAGTTCCCGTCCCAATGCCACTGTAACCAATCAGATCACAGTTCCCGTCCCAACGCCACTGTAACCAATCAGACGACAGTTCCCGTCCCAACGCCACTGTAACCAATCAGACGACAGTTCCCATCCCAACGCCACTTTAACCAATCAGACCACAGTTCCACCCCAACGCCACTGTAACCAATCAGATCACAGTTCCTGCTCCAAAGCCACTGTATAACTAATCAGACCACAGTTCCACCCCAACGGCACTGTAACCAATCAGACCACAGTCCCTGCCCACAACGCTACTGTATAACCAACCAGACCACAGTTCCACCCCAATGTCACTCTAAGCTATCAGCTTGTTACATACAGGTAATGAGCTGAACATTTAAAATTAAAAACACATGTAGTACTGTCAGCGAACACTTAGCGTTGGTTAAGCTAGTCATGTAGCACTGAACGCAGTCCGTCGTTTACATCACACATTTTTAGTGTCTTTTCCCTTCAGTACAAAACGGTTAGTGTTTAAAAGCTTTATGAATCCATTTAAAAGTCCGCTTTCTGTGCTGATCTTCTAGATTACTACATAGTAAATACTTTCCTGTATTAGGTCATGGTATGAGATTTGGGACACAGCTTGTGTGTTTTGGCTGCTGCCCGTGTGATGATGTCATCTCGTTGCTCAGGTGATGATAAAAACCCAACATGGAAAACTACTCACATTTTCTGTTAAAAGCTTCCGGAAAACCTGCTTAAAGTATTTCAATACAAGTAAAGGTGATATGAGCGTATGGGATTGGTCGGCATGCTTCCAGTGCATTGTGGTTTATTACATTTCTTTATTTAATTCTTTAATTCTTTATCACACTTATGAGTACAATAATAGTAATGATAAGAAATTTACGAGACTATGCATGTGCCTATAATGCCAATAATTGCCTGAGCTCACAGTATCACAATATTGTATTTAAAACAGTCCCAGTTGTAGCATTAGCCCTTTCAGTACTTTTGTCTGGTGAATGAAATTATGGGATTGCGCTCTCACATTGTCCAAAATAAGGAAGCTCAGAAGGCAGCTGTTCTTATGCCCAAAAACCCAGGCAGCCTCCTTTTCGGTTATCATGCATCACTGTGCAGTATCGTGTATGTTAAATTGCGATAATATTGTACAACTGATTATCGGCACATGCCTGGCCAAGACCGATGTTGCTTTTGAACGTGCCAGCTCACCTCTTTCAGGTTTGATTTTTACTTTTATTGCCTGAGTGATACCCTGCGAGGCCGAGTTATTTGCAAAATAATATCTAAATAAAATAAAAAACTGTGCAAAGCCAGTACTCAAAACATTAGAACCGTGCTTGTGATTCTTTGCAATTTGGTAACACTGCGTCGTGATCATTTTATAAACTCTTCATTTTATAAAGTCCTTATATAGCTCATATGAAGTGCTGTTATTAATTCCTGGTCAGAAGTGTTACTATGCATCATAAGGCAATTTTATTGTAAATTTCTTTCCAGTATTTGCAGGTCGTTAATACATAGTGAGTAAGACTGAATACGTTCACATTTGCAATATTCATAGCGAAACATAGGCGCTTTATAACCCTGCACAGGTCATTATCATTCAGAAGAGCAGAGCGTTACGACATGTTTATAAGTCAGCAAGGGGTTATTAATAGCACGTTATAGGAGCTTTATATGCATTATTAGAGTTTATACCATGGCCAAAGGAAATGCTTGTTTCTGATTGGCTGGCAGGGGTGTGATTATTTTTATATCATTACACCTCTAACATAGATCTGGTCAGAAATTGAATCATGGCTCTAAATCAGTGATATGTGACCATGTTGGAATGTAACCATGACAACGATCATAAATACCATGATCATAAATGCTTCATTGGGCGTTATCTACCTCATACTATGGCTACTGGTGAACTACTCGTTCCTGATTGGCTGGCAGGTGTGCATTGATTGATACTGATACTGTGCACCCATGTTGGAATGTAACCGTGACAACAAGCACAAATAGCAGTTTAGGCCAGGTCTATAGTTGGGCTTCGATATCACAATTAAACGAATCCATTTTGTTTATGCTGAAAGAAATGTTTTAATTCAAACAGAGCGAGATAACATCCACCGAGATGTAACCATGGCAACGATTGCATCACGGTGGCCTATTGATACAGTATGTGCGGAGGGACTAGAAAGTTAGACAAATAAATAGATGGTTGGCTTCTTCTTCTTCCGTATTGTTCAGTTCTGAGGAAGCAAAGCATTTACAAAACCTCGCTTTGTTGGCGTCATCTTGTATTTATAAAATAATTAAAACGCATCATCACCAAATGACAAGGAATTTTGTAGTATATCCTGTCCTGTCCAGGTCAGTGCCGATGAAAAACCGTTAGAGTCTATGAAAAATGCATTTAACTCGTCCATTTAACTCAAGCAACAAAATCAATGTGGAATGATTTTCTTTCATATTGCATCCACGTCAAACACACAATCCTTCAGTTTCCAGGCCAAACCTTTTCACATGATTTCCACATGACTGCTTTTTTATTATTGCATTGGGGTTCATTATTATTATCATTATTATTATTATTATTATTATTATTATTGTGTCCTTTCTGTGCCCGAAAAATGTAAAGATTTGTGCTATATTTTTGAAAGTATCTCTTTGTTTACTTGTAAAAGATCATTGTGAAATAATCGTAAAAAAATCCAGCGTTTTAAGCCAACGTTGGTCTGTTACCAATACTCAGCATCAGATCGATTTGTCCCTCATTACAAGCCCAGTTACAGTAAATTAGAAATTCTCACCTTATTTTACTTATATGCATCACTTTAATGGGGTTTATCTTGATTTAACCGTTTTGTGCAGGCTGATATCAGAACATAACATGATGTTATTCGCCTCCACATCGTCCGTTATTTTCTGCTTTCATGAGCGTTATCTCTTACTTACCTAATGATTACTAAATAACAAGGAATTATAAGTATATTAAGTACATCTAACAAATAAAAAAAACAGGCAATTTAACAGGTCAGGGCTTTTTAAAAACACCAATATTTATGAAAATGCATCCATTTAGCGATCCATTTAATTTCCAGGCCAAACCTACTCATATATTTATATAATAATAATAATAATAATAATAATAATAATAATCTTATATTGCACTTTTTATTTTATATTAAAGTGCTTTACATATAAAGGATTAAGAGGTCAAAACAAAGTATTTCTGGTAAAAGCACATTAATGAAACAATCTACAATCACTAATTAATTATTATTATTATTATTATTATTATTATTATTATTTTTTTAAATTATTGTAAAAGATACTGATGCAGCATTTTAGGGAAATATCGGTCCGCTATCAATTATCACAATACTGGCCTATACAATACTGATAATACAGAAATAATATAAACTAAAAGAATAACATAAAAACGAACCCTCTAACCGCCATGTTTTAATAAATTGAGTTCCAGATCAGTTTTGTGTTGGCGTTTGGATGTTTGGATAAATCGTGGCGTTCCACGTGATCCTAAAAAAATAAATTAAGTGCTAATTATGTTTAAATGAACGCAGGTCCGTCTTTAACTGTGACACATCACCTTAATTATAATGAATTATGAGTGTGTGCTTCAGAGAAAGGGTTCCGCTCACACACATCACTTAATTAACTTTCATCCCGATGCATTTTGGGTTCTCGTGTTGGAACTGAGCAGGAAATGCATGGGAGCGTGCAGGACCTAAAGGAGGACTTGTCGTTCGTGGAGTGCGTGAACGAGTCATGCTTTAGGAATGCATGCGTTTCTGCTGTATCCATGGTGCATCGAGCTGTGTGTGTGTGTGTGTGTACGTGTGTACGTGTGTACGTGTGTGTGTGTGTACGTGTGCGCATCACCTGCACGCTCTCTCACAGCGGCCGGTCCAGATCCTGTTCTTCCTGTTGGTTGAGCAATACTCGTTTGTTCAAGGATTGTGACTGTGTGTGTGTGTGCGTGTGTGCGCGCAGAACATGAGTACACAATGCAAGGCTTTTTAAATAAATTCTTGGTGCTGAAGTGTGCGAGCAGGTAAAAGTGTTCACACAGTGCAAAAAAATACTAATAATACAGAAATCCTCGAAAACGTTTGGCCTGATGGATTGTGTGTTTGATGTGTTTGATGTGGATGCAATATGACAGAAAATCATTCTCCGTTTCTGATTGAGTGTTAATGGCTGTGTTGATGTGTTTTTATGGGCACTGACCTGCTAAATGATTTGATTGGTCGGTCGGCAGGTATGACAGTGACATCAGCCCTGATGATATCATCGAGCACTAGTCGCACCAGGTGCAGGTGTGTCCGGGTTCAGCTTTCAGTGTTGATTTACAATACGGTCTCTTGGTCGATCAGTCGGTCTGTCTGTCTGTCTGTCTCTCTCTCTCTCTGTCTGTCTTTCGCTTTCTGTCTTCGTCTGTCTCTCTCTAGCTCTAATTTTCTCTATCTGTCTGTCCCTCTATTTCTCTCTTTCTGTCTCTGTCTATCTGTCTCATTTTCTCTCTCTGTCTGTCTGTCTCTGTCTGTCTGCCTGCCTCTCTCTTTCTGTCTGTCTCTGTCTGTCTGTCTCTGTCTGTCTTTCATTTTCTCTATCTGTCTGTCTCTCTGTCTCATTTTCTCTCTCTGTCTGTCTCTCTCTGTCTGTCTGTCTCTGTCTGTCTGTCTGCCTCTCTCTTTCTGTCTGTCTCTGTTTGTCTCTCTCTTTCTCTATCTGTCTGTCTCTCTATCTCTCTCTTTTTGTCTCTCTCTTTGTCTGCCTGTCCCTCTGTCTGTCTGTCTGTCTGTCTTTCCCTCTCTGTCTCCGTTTGTCTCTCTGTCTGTCTCTCTGCCTCATTTTCTCTATTTGTCTGTCTCTCTCTCTTTCTGTCTGTCTCTGTCTCTCTGTCTGTCTGTCTCTCATTTTCTCTATCTCTATCTCTCTCTTTCTGTCTCTCTCTTTGTCTGCCTGTCCCTCTGTCTGTCTGTCTTTCCCTCTCTGTCTCTGTTTGTCTCTCTGTCTGTCTCTTTCTCTCATTTTCTTTATCTGTTTGTCTCTCTATCTCTTTCTGTCTGTCTGTCTGTCTCTCTCTCTTTCAATTTCAATTAAATTATCTTTCTCTCTCTCTCTGTCTCTCTGTTTTGCTCTCTTTGTCTGTGTCTCACTGTCTGTCTGTCTCTCACTCTCTGCCGGTACTACTGTCAGAGCTGCTGTTATAGAACATTAATCGACACCTGACGACCAATCAGAATCGAGAATTCAACAGCTCTGTGGTACAAGTTTGATAAATTGAGGAATCCAAAAAATCATCATGTGCCCACTGTTCGAGTATGATGAATTGTGCAGCTGTGGTATTGCTGTAAACGGGCAATGGGACAGAACATGGCTAAGTCGAAAAGCGACAACAGGAACAAAAGAATCATTTAAAAAATAATTAACAATCTATTGAATGCCATAGCACAGAAAAGACAAAACGGATCAAATGAACTTTCAGAATCCTAAATGGCGTACTCGTTTTGAATCAGACGCGTTTAGCGATTTGTGATTGGTTGCTTTAAATGGTCCTCCGTCTCTTTAATAATTCATTCTATAATAATTCAAAAGACTCCGTACGACTAAAATTAGACTGGGATTAAACTTAGCATGATCCGCTAGCACAGCTTCCATGGGTTCAGCAACAAAGCGTCACAACCTGTGAGGAAAATTCCGACCTTGTCCGTCGATTCTTTACACCACAGAGATGAGAGATTTGAATCGAGACTAACACGATCGGTCACTTTAAACGAACCTCGGCCTCTTTTGATCTGACAGCTATTTCAATAACGTGTGAAAATAAAGATGGAGGTCATTTTATAAATCAGAGATGTTGTTGGAGATGTCTACACGTCGTATGGCCTGTTGTTTGGATGGAGCTGGACCTAATAAAGTTTTCCATCTCTTTTTTGCCAAGGCAGTAATAATAGCTTTTGTGTCGTGTCTCTTAAAGGTCGTGTGTGTGTGTGTGTGTGTGTGTGTTAAATAGCTGTGGTTAGAGTGAGCATTTGTACCTCAACGTGATAATTATTTTCCCCATCAGATGCTGAACGTACCACGGCTCTAACTGCGTGTGTGTGAGAGAACATTTGATGTTTTTTATATATATATATAAGTGGCTTACAAAAGTATTCACCCCCCTGGAAGTGAACTGATAAATACACATACTTTTCCTGTCAGTATTTTTATTTTTATTGCAAAAAAATATTCTATTACAGTGAATTTTCAAAGTTATAATGAATTATTGGTCAGCAAATCTTCAAGTGTTCACCCCCTGTGCGCTGGAAGATGAAAAATATTGCCTTAACGAACGAGGACACGGTTGTCTTACAATTGGCCTCCACCTATGAAACATTAAAACAGCTATATATTTATAGATATATATGGATAAAGATATCGACAGACAGACAGATAGATAGACAGGAATGAAATGAGAGGCAGGGGGACAGAAAAAGAGGGAGACAAACGAGACGGGAGTGTGTGTGAGGGGGACGGGAAGTGACTCGGATCCTATTCAAGGCCACCAGCCGGCCCCTACACTCTCTCTCACTCACACACACACACACACACACACACACACACACACACACACAGCCCTAGGAGGGAATGTTCAGACGGGGGGATGGATGTTGGAAAGGAAGTGTGAACACGAGGAAGCAGAGGGACTTTTTCTCCTCTCACTATAACATTCCGGCGCGGTGACGGTTGCGGTGGCGGACCCCCATTACGTCAAAGGAAAGGACCCCTGAGGGACCCCCAGCCATGTTATGGTGTTAATTTAATTAGCTATCTGCGTTCTGTAGGTAATGTTTAGATACTCTTTGGTGCAAAGGCCAATTCACAGCGGACGTGTAGAACAGATACACTTCCATTTTTTAACCAGTGTTTCAGCCCACAATAACTGAGACGTGTGTCTTACGCATATAAAAACTCCATCCCACACCATCCTGCTGCCTTTTCTTTACGTCTCCGTTCTGGACTCGTAAACTCAATAGAGAGGCATTCAAATCACACACGTCCACTTTCTGTACACGGTGAACTTTTATTTAAATATATCATAATTAATTTAATATCATTAGTCGCTAACTTGAAATTTAATGAATGCCAGTAACCAAATCAGTAATGTAAGTGCACATACAGTGGTGTCCAAAAGTCTGAGAGCACACTGAAAGTCTGTACGGCACTCTACAACGCTTTGCTGAAACTGGATCAGTCGTATCCAAAGCACGATCAGGCGCAGACCAAAAGTGAGCTCACCATCAGAAG
>JAOUQW010000019.1:16036486-16049948 GCA_028565825.1 Olivaichthys viedmensis | reverse complement strand
TTAAACTTCCCAAATAGACCGAGTCACTTGTTGTTCTGCTTCTCCTCACGCTCTAAATCATAAACTACTGGTTTGGGTGAAACAATTAAATTTTAAGTACAAACTACTTATTAAAAAAATACATTTTGATTCAGAAATAAATGTACACATGGGCATTAACTTCACTATTTAATTTTTAATTAAATTTGTCTTAGAAACAAATTTCAACCATAAGCCTTTATCAAAATGTCTTTAAGACAATGAAAAATATAGATTCAGTACAGTGCAAGAATATAGTGCATAGGGTTATGATAAGGCGTGACAAGGCCTGAGTCTCTCCTGTTCGGAAGACAGCCTAAGGACAGATATCTGTATCAGTCCAATATTGGCCTGATCGGTATCAGATTGGATTTAACATAATTATGATTTGATCCACTGCTGCGTTTATTTCTATAAAAGACGACTCACAAGTTTATTTTTAATGCAACGTTAAGTCGGTTCGATAAGATAATTATTTCCATCTTAATTAGCTAAAAGACAATAACGGCAAATGTGGTTGTCCTCACGTTTTGGAACAACTTTTAACCTCTTAAACTCCAAGGAACCCTTCCACTCCTTGCTCTTATAACATAACATTAGCCTAATTATTTTCCATGGTTTTCTGTCTAGTTGCTGGACAATAAGTCTTAGGGTTTGAAAATATAAAGGAGCATAAGAGATTAAACAGCAAAAACGTCCAGTGTCCAATGCTGAGACGTCCGATATCGGAATTTAAAATGAAAACAATGTTAAAAACGGGATCAAGCTGGTGTTATATATAATTGTGTTTACAATCAAGCCCTGAACCTTTTAAAGCACTTAAAATGGATCGTGACTTGTCTTTCTTTCACCTCTAAAGAGGATCCATTAGCACTCCCACTTCCTTTCTTCCCCCTCAATGCTCCATCCTTTTTAATTCCCCCTCTGTCCTCGTACAAATGAACAGATACGGTGGATTATTGCAGCTCCTTGTCACGATGTAAGGACGGATGGACGGACACACATGCGAAGCCACTTAACAACATTACATTTATTTACAAACTAGACATCATACATAAAGAAACAAACACGGAGCGTTGACAGAATACAGCATGACATTGAACATTAACCAACAAATTAGACAGGGACACGAGGGCGTAAATACATACACTGATTGCACTGACAAACGACACACAGGTGGGATCACTTAACATCACGAGACAGGGGTCACACACAAAAACACAAAGTGCGTGGCGCTTGTCGCTATAGCGACCACATGCCATTCAAATCTTTTATATAATCACAGCATTTTGTACACAAATGTTTACACAATACTGGTACTGGTACACTAACAATAAATTTTACTTTAATTAGCTACATTTAGACTGTCATTCAACATTTCCTTATATAATTTGCATCTCATGGCAAAACAGTTATAATGTGTAAGGTTTTTACAATAATTGAAATGCAATGATACTAAACGCAATGATAGTAAAGATTAGATAACATCACCAGCAGAAACAGCTGCTTATCTGGAGTTAAATCAACAAGATTGCTCATAAGGCAAAATGTGAAGTCTTCATGTTATGGGCAGTTATAAAGGCTGGCACCTTTAGTGAAAGACAATAGAAATATTCGGGAGCATACTGTATATGCTGTATATGAGATATATAAACTAGATGAAGACAAAGATAACAAAAGCTTAAAGGATTGGCAATAAAGCCTGTTTAATTTCCTGTACCTCTAAACTACTTTCACTCCATCACTCTTATCCTTTCGTCTTCCTCCCCTGTTCTCTCAGAGTTCACAATGTAGTTGCCACCCCTTTCTTTTAAAGTTAATGTTTAATTTTTCCTGTGTGATAAGGTTTATATACACTTAATTCATAATGCCCAGTATCTTACATTGCCCTCTGATCACACACAACGCGTGCTTTCCATTGACCACACAAAATGCATTGGTCCAGGCCAAACTGCACCCCATTTAGGAGATGCCTGAAAGAAATTGGTCGATGGATATGGAGCTACCGTAACTACTTGATCATCTTCATCACCCCTTTCCTCATACTCCCGCTGCCAATACTCATCCCTACACCGGTAAGACTGTGCATTTGGGAATTTGAGAATATAGGTGGATGTGTAATTTGGTAGAAATATGTAGTAATGTATAATAGTATATCATGCGTATATTGTTCCTCTCTTGTTCCTGTCTCTTTAGTCATCTCTCTAGTTAATCAAAACAAATTATTGCAAACATATTTCCAAAGTTAAGAAAGCAGACAGTAAGTGAAACTGTATAATCAATAATAGTTTAAATATTTCCTACATGGTAGGTTTACTATCTGATAGATGATTTGTAGACATTTAAATTAATGTCACTACCTTAAACGTACCCTTCTTCTCATAACCTTCCTTCTTACCCTGATTATGCAATAGTGTTATGCAACTTTATATCTTACAAATCATTTCTAGGAATCTGTTAAAAAAAATAGATGTGTTCAAAATGATGAACAGAGCTGTAGATGATCCCAGAAAGACTGAAAAAGCTGTATAGCAGTAACAATTATGTAATAATAAAATTAAAGATTGAAAATGCCCCCCAGAGTGACAAACCAAAGAATCCTTAAGGATTCTAGAATTAACCTAAGAGTGTATGCAGCCCATCTATGGTGGATTATTAAGATAAAATGTGACTATTTTGTGTTTATGATATCTTGGGTACTAAGGACTACACTCTCTGGTCTTTTAATCTATGGGAACTTTGGGGAGTGGTGCAACACTTGGAAAATCTAATCTAGTCACACTTAATCTAGTATTAGTGCCTCATTTGAGGATAGAACAGAATTGCTATACAGAATGGCTCAGAATATTTCATCACTCATAGTGATCTTGTGGCTATTCTGGAGCCATAAAGCTAATTTATCCTAGGATAAACACCAAATGAATAAAAAAATGTTTTAGAGCTGTTTCAAGGGCTAGTCAGCATGTTTTAAACTAGCAGAACACAGATGAAGACATATCTTTAAGCAGATATGGTGTGCCTTATTGTGTATTCCATGTTTCCTACATTTTTACATTTTCACATTCACCCGTCTGTATCTTTACCAGCATTGTGAAAACAGGATTTTAAAGATGACATATTTTATTCTTTGTTGCAGCAAGCAAAATGTGGCTTTGTCATTATATTAATGGCTCTGTACTGGTGTACAGAGTGTATCCCGCTGGCTGTCACTGCCTTGCTGCCAATCATCCTTTTCCCCATTTTGGGCATCCTGGAGTCCGGACAGGTAACTATTGATGAACCTTTACCTTATAGTTTATATCGTTAGTATTTAGCTGCCTAAAATGGCATATTACTATAGGTCTAAATTGAGAATAAGAAGTATCTTTTTTAAAACAATAATATTAAAATTATAGAATGATGCAGACTCTGCAGTGGCGGCGAAACAAAGCGAGATAAATTAGACCCGTGATTGTTACATGCTTAGGAAAATAGTCACTCAGTACTTTTCCACAATCCCATCACTTTTTACTTTATAGCTCATAAAAGTTTTATATATGGAGTAATCAGTTAATGTTTGACTTAAATAGCAATCTAAAACTCACACAGCGTTATTGTACTTCAAGGCTTAGATCTCAGGTACAAAGTACTAGTAAAGTTAAGTAACAGAAACTATATGAACAGATATGACCTTCCTAATTGAAAATATTTTGTCCTTACCTGCATCTCAGTCTTAAAATTCAGCTGCACCAGCTCAGCCGTTTTGATTTTATTATCCTGAAAAATCCATAAATTGTGTTACAAAGCGAGATGCAACAGCTTAAGTGTTTACTACTCTCTTCATTTCAGATTTTCTGATTTGTGAAGACTTTTGGTGAACTGTTTTGTTTTCTTACTGAGATTACTTATTCGATTCAGTTTCTCTTTTTCATGCACTTAAGCAGCTCTTAATTTGTTTGATTAGTTATCTTCTGAAAACATCGATTACTAGCTGGGCAGATGGGTTAGATTTGGGCTGAACCTTGACTCTGAAGATTGCAGAAAATATTTAAAATTTGGTTGCAATTTGTTCTCATTTGCATCTGACAATTCAGTTGCAACAGCAAAACAAAAAAAAGTTTATTTTCTCTAAAAACATGACAGAACCAAAGCAGCTTCTTTAGTAGTCACTCCAGTAAACAGGTTAACCGGCATTAGAGTGAGTGAACTGAAAACACATATCTAGCTCACTGCCCGTTTTTAATGTACTTAAATGGCAAAGCTGAAGTGATTGATGCCAACAAGATGTGAAATTTATTGAATTTATCGATTAGTGTTGATGTTAACATGACCACAGTTAATTTGCAGGCTGCTATTATTAGCATGTGTTAGCATGGAAAATAGCTTGTTAAGTAGCAAGCTAAATATCCAGTAATATCCTGCTGAGTAGCTATAGGCTAGTCTGTCGCTAAAAACGAATGCTACAGTTCTTGGAGGTCATGCTAGCCACTAGTTAACCCTTAAAATTTTAGTTATCTAAATCCTTGGCATGTGCCCAATTACAAAAGAAAAGAAAACAAATCCTGATGAATAGTGATCTAAAAAAAAAACACCTGTCTTAATACATTTACCTTAAATGAAGACATGATATAGCATTCATAACAAAGAACTTCAAGACCCTCAGTCAGTTATTATTTGTTTGTTGCAGGTGTGCATTCTGTACCTGAAAGACTCCAACATACTATTCATTGGTGGGTTGCTGGTGGCTATAGCGGTAGAACACTGGAACTTACACAAGCGCATCGCCCTGAGGGTCCTGCTGATAGTGGGTGTTCGACCTGCTCTGTAAGACCACATTAAGCAAACTATTATACATATATATATATATATATATATATATATATATAAAAGCAGGACATGTATCTCTATATATCTTCAGTCTACCTCATCTATTTTCCTTGCCTTCCTCTGTGTTCCTCTAGGTTGATGTTAGGCTTCATGAGCGTAACAGCTTTCCTCTCAATGTGGATCAGTAACACAGCAACTACTGCTATGATGTTGCCCATAGCTCAGGCTGTGCTGGAGCAGCTCAGCAGAACAGAGGCTGAGAGAGACGAGAGAGAACTGAGGGACGGCAGAGACAACCAGGCTTTTGAAATGGTTGAAGTCACCAACACCAAACTCCCCTTGGGCAAGTGAATCAATTAGCATATTGTTTATATTCCTAAATTTCATATATTCCTATATTCATATATAAGTGTATTCCATATTCCAAATGTTGCCTTGAAGAGTTGCACGACATTAAAGGTGGGTTCAGCTATTTTTACGTCAGAACACTTTTTTCGATATTTGTAAGTTCTCCTTACATTGCGGCAGTTGTCAATAAAATGTCTTCTCTGAGGAAATACTACAGTCCCAGACTCTGTAAATGGGAGAAAAACAAAATGACGTGGACCACCAACATCCAACAAATCAGGACAAGAAGGCGTCAATCATGTTGCCTGTTAATTCAGAAAGCGCTCCGTCTAGCACTAGTATTCAGGCGTTCTAGCCTAGGCAGGACATGTTTGTGTGTTTTGGGAGCGTGGCTTTGGAGCGAACACTGAAAGAAGGGGCTGTATTTCTTTGAATTTTAAGATTTAAAACAGCTAGCTTTAACTAACTTCTGCTAAAATTGCTGAATATACCTTTAATGATTCATATTTGACATGAAGGACAATGTCACAATGCAGATGCAATTCCAGTTAGCGTAATGCAGCGTTTGCCAATCCCAGGCTAGAAGTAATTCTCACACATCCCATAACCCCTTAAACTCTTGGCTTATTATTTAGTTATTCATCTTAAAGCATATTACGAATTATTTAGTAACTACAGTAAAACTAATAGGAATATGTATGTATTTTACGAGAGTGAGGAATGAGGTTTGGAGCCATCAAGGGTTCCTGGGAGTTTAAGGGGTTAATTTTACAGGGGTACCGGACTGAGATGGGCAAACACCGGCTTAGTGGAATACAAATTATGACCTAAAAAAAAGTGATTTCACATCTTTGCTGTCTTGTATCCTAACAGGTGAGATCTCAGAGTGCAACATGGTTTCAGCAGAAGAGTGCAGAAGGAAGGCACGAGAAGAGAAGTATCTCTGGCTAAATAAAGGGATGAGCCTGAGTGTGTGCTACTCTGCCAGCATCGGTGGTACTGCCACTCTTACGGGCACCACGCCAAACCTCATTCTCAAGGGCCAGATGGACGAGTAAGGGTCTTCAGCTAATCATGTCTCAGTGTACCATCATCTGTATGGTTGAGCAGTTTTGATCATCTCAGTGTGAGATATACAGCTAATGTATAATGGGGGATTTGCTTAAGGCTTTATGAGAATTCAGGACATATAAATCAGGTTTAAAAACCAAAATCAATTTTTTATATAGTTACAGCTGACATGTTGCGCTTTATCACCAGAGAAATGTCTTATTAAGCCTTTCCTGTTAATAAAATAGTCAGAAAGGCATTCATAAAATCAACACTTTCAGATAGTAAAGCCATTTTAATGTTCGTTTCCTTCTAACCATGCTCTCGTTTTCTTAGTATCTTCCCAAATAACCCCGATGTGATCAACTTTGCCAGCTGGTTTGGCTTTGCCTTCCCCAACATGTTGTTGATGCTTATCATCTCCTGGCTGTGGCTGCAGTTCATGTATCTTGGCTGGAAGTGAGTCTCTGTTTGTGTATGTGCATGCGTATGTGTGATAATAAGGACTTGGAATTAAGAATTCTATACTTCTGACATTGTGACAAATTGTAAAGCACCCTCAACATGTGCTATGAATGTTAATGCATAATATGAGATTAAACTGTACTGAATTCTCTACTTTTGTTCATCTTCAGCTTTAAGAAGTCATTTGGCTGTGGGTCAAACAACAATGGTGACCAGGAGGCTTACAGAGTTATGACGGAGGAATATAAGAAACTGGGCAGGATGAAATTCGCTGAAGGCGCAGTACTCACTATATTTGTGACGTTGGTGGTGCTGTGGTTCAGCAGAGAGCCTGGCTTCATGCCAGGTTGGGCTGAAACCTTTAACCAGCATGGACAGTAAGTGCAATATTGTGACATTTGACATTTTGGTGGGGTGTTTTGAGGAGAAGTATATTGTGGAGGTTTCTACTGCCAATTATTCTGTGTTACAATTTCAGTAAAGGCTTTGGATCGGCATGAAATTTGGGACAAACCTCGACATACTTCTATTATTCGATGGTCTAAAATAATGCCTAGGCCAAATGAGTTAGTGCTCCCCCAAGCGATAGTGGTGTGACATTACACTTTCTTGGTAAAATTAAAATAAGGGTTCTCTTAAGTATTTTGAGGATTCATAATTTAGGGAAGAAAAAGGTGATCATCCTTTTAGGAATTCGTTCTTTGTCCTAAACGCATCATGTCTCTGTCACAGGTTTGTTACTGATGGCACTGTAGCCATTCTTGTATCGACTTTGTTCTTCATCATCCCATCTCGAATGCCATGGGACTCCTGCAGTAATGAGGAAGATGAGCATGAAGGTACAGGACAAAGAAGAGAGATCCCTATGCAGGGCTTCTTATAGGTTCTTCATGAATTGCATTTAGGTGTACAGTCAGGTAAACTCCTGAAAGAGGCGAGTTAAAGCTGAGGCTAGCTTTTGTCTTAAGCAGGCGAGAACACGATGAGGCCGAGACAGAGGAACAACAAGGCTCCCCCGGCTCTGCTCGAGTGGAAGGTGGTGCACGAGCGCATGCCCTGGAACATCATCCTGCTCCTAGGGGGTGGATTTGCCTTGGCTAGTGGTAGTGAGGTGAAAAAGTGGAACATTTTAAAACTACACTGTAAATGCATAGTGAAAGTGAAATTTTTGCATTTTCATTATTAGCACATCTAGTAGTGGCAAGTCAAGGCGACTGCACATAGACATTTGCAAAGAGCTCAAAATATTCTGACACACTGGCCTTACCATTGTATTTAGGATACTATAAGGTTAAAGTATTGTACTTCTTGTTGTAAAGGAGTCTGGGCTATCGCTGTGGCTGGGTCAGAGTCTGGCCCCCCTAAAGAGCATCCCGCCCTTTGCCATCTCGCTGCTGCTCTGTCTGCTGGTGGGAACGTTCACCGAGTGCTCCAGCAACACGGCCACAACCACACTCTTCCTGCCCATCCTCGCTTCTATGGTAAGATCATACTACAATGGTGCTACCGTACAGCAGCATAGTACCTTCAAACATTCAAACCTTTGTATAAATAAGATATTTAAAAGAGAAATCCTGAGCTCTAAAGCATAAATGAAATATTCCAGATTCCCAAATGTTGACTGCCAGAGTCCAAGTTTTATCATGTTAGCATCTTAATGTTCAGGACATGGCTGCAGAATATTCTTAATATCTATCCATAGAGACCAGTAAACAAAAACATTTAGAAAGAATCTCTAAGAAGCTTTGAGAAGTTCTGAATTACATGAGGCAGGAAGTTTCATGTGGTTGTGGGTGTATCGTCTGTCCTCAGGCCATAGCTATAGAGCTCCATCCGCTGTACGTCATGCTGCCCTGCACCATCTGTGCCTCCTTGGCCTTCATGCTGCCTGTGGCCACGCCACCCAACGCCATCGCTTTCTCATACGGCACCCTCAAAGTTCTCGACATGGTAAAGACATATTTACACAACTTCTCTATTCGCTACGACTGAGGGTGGTGAATTAGCTATGATCACAAGTGTCCCTTGAAAACAACCCTGTTTCTAAAAAGCCATTACACTATACCATTTTGGCACCAACACCTTGGTCAACAATTGTACACTGTTTAAAGCTGTCTCTTATTAATTAATTCATAACATTTGCTTTTATTCATTAGTAAGGCGCTTTTATGCAAAGTGAGACAGAATACAATCCAAACATGGAGCTGGGCAGTTGAAAGTTAGGGGCCTTGCTTAAGGGCCCAACAGTGGCTCTTTGGCAGTCCTGGGATTTAAAAACCAACATTTTAAAGAGTCAGCAAATTGACAATGCATCTTCATTTCGAGATATACGAGTCGATTGTCAATAAATATCAAAACAAGCAATGGATAGAGAAATGTCAAACCTCTGTTATTTATCTACTCAAACTCACCAACTGCAAGGCACTAAAGTCGAGTTTACTGTATAGAACAAACTCTTTATCACTAGTGGACCTTTTTTCTATTAGTGTTTAATTCCTGTTTGGTAGTAATACTCATGATGCTGGTGTCAAGATAACTGTGTTTTTGTTCTTTCCAAAGGCAAAGGCTGGCTTTATGCTAAATATCATCGGCATCCTGTGCATCAACTTGGGAATTAACACGTGGGGAGTGGCCATGTTCCAGCTCGACACCTTCCCCTCGTGGATCAACAATACGAAAGAAACGCCATGAAGAAGGTTTCCAGAAGAGCTTCTGATTGAGTAAGGCAGTGATGAGGAGGCAGAGAGAGGAGAGCAAAAAGAGATGCATGTTTCCTAAAAAAGGGTGAATGTACTATGGATTAGGGCTCTCAGCAGCTACTCCACTGGTCCAAGCAATACTGAACAAATATTCATGTTTATTTATTAATTCTCTTTTTCCACCTTTTTAAGCAGCACAGGTAATTTTACTGAAGTGATTAGCAAGAGGTTTACATTCAGTGTTCAAATTATAAAAAGTTTTTTTTATAAAAGGTTTTTAGAAACTTATAAAGACTTTTATTCAAGGCCAGTCTCCATTCGTTCTTTTGGGGGAGATTTAACAAGTTTACAATGGACATACCAAACTGCCATTTTGATCTGCTATTTGTACAAATTGAATTTGGTTTGTATGTTTTTAACTTTTGGATACTTGCTTTTAGTGGTTAGTACAGGGCCTGTGAATTAATGTGTAACCAAGAAAATTGTGAACCAAACAGTTTATGTGGATTAAACTGGCCATGTATTTATTGTTAAGCAAAGGACATTTGCGATATTTCACAATGCTACATGGCGGAGAGCTCATGGCGGAGGGAGCAGTGGCAAGCTTCATAGGTATCAGGGCAGGACGTGATGCCTCTTCTCTTCACAAAACTGCTGATACTACAGTGCGAGACAGAGGGGAAATGTAGTGGGAAGTGCCACAAAAAAATGTGGAAAGATAAATAAGCTTGTCAAATAAATAAAAATCTAAGGTCTCTTAGTTCTTGCATAGAAATCAACACTTTATATTTTGGTACATAAGAGCCAAAATATTCCCTGCACGAAAGTAATCTAATTTTTTGTTCCTCTGGTAAACAACACCTGCTTATTAATGATACAAAATGAAAATGTGCACGAAAGAAAACAGAACATTTACAAATACTTAAAAAATACACATATACATTTATTTATCTTTTATTCCAGACTTGCATCTGAACTGTCCAAAACTTTCTTTTTTTTTTCTCAAAATGTACAGTAAATCACAACCATAAATAAAGCTGTTACAAGTTTTACCAAGAAACATTCAATTTCATCCGCTCATGACTCTTGTGGTTTGAGACGATTCCTTAAATGATTCTCCTACATTCACTTTTTTTCCACTACAAAGAAATGAATCATAAAACAGATACAATACGTCCTTGGATAAAATGCTAATTCTACTCTCTGCTCTATACTCGAACACCCATGAGGAACCTAACTCACTGGAATATGTGAAGAAGGAATGCTCGATGGAGAAAGAGACATAATACCATCTCTCATATCTGACAGTAGGCCTAGCATTTTTTTTTTATAAAACAAAACGAAAAATCCGTTATTTCCTTCTGTTTTTGAAAAGTACAAAAGAGACCACACAAACCAGACGGAAAATGACGCCAAGGCCTGTGACGGACATTATTTCCCCTCTTCTGTCCTGTGAGACCTTTTTTATACAACTATTTTATCTTTATGTACAGAACCCATTTCCTTAATGAAAGACCAGGATACAAAGCAAACATGAGCAAGAACATTGCACATACATTTCAAGATTATATGGGAAGGTTCTCTTTTGTGGCAACGAGTTGATATATTGCCATATTGTATAGTGTGGTCTTGGGTAATATTGTTTGTTTTTACATGTTGATCACATATCAAAAGATGTCTAATGGAACACAAATACAGATCTACTGTATTAACTATTGCCATCATTTCACCATAAAAATCATAATATGCCAAGACCTGCAATGTTCTACTATTGTATTGTTGAAAAGTTTACAGATATTAAATCTTATTAAATCTCCTTCTGAGAAAAGTAATTAAGATAGAGGTGAATCTCATCTTTTCTAATTTATGTCTACCAGTGCCATACACACTCAAATGCACACATTCATGCCCTCACACACACACACACAATCCCACCAGTAAACAATCACTCAGTCTCACAGAGCGAATCTTTACCCAATCACACACGCACACACAGTGGAGCAG
The DNA here is from genome assembly GCA_028565825.1 of Olivaichthys viedmensis. Lineage (NCBI taxonomy): Eukaryota > Metazoa > Chordata > Actinopteri > Siluriformes > Diplomystidae > Olivaichthys > Olivaichthys viedmensis. The sequence goes on along the minus strand of JAOUQW010000019.1, from coordinate 16,038,558 downwards.
TCGAGCGTATAGCCCTAATCATAACTTTTGCAAACCAGTGCCATTGCCATATTCGGCCATACAAATCAAGGCAGGATTTGACTCCACATCTCCCCAAAAAGAATATTTACTAATTAAGATTAAGTTACCAAATAAAAGCATTTAAGTACCCATTGCTGGTGTGTTGTGAACAATGTCAAACATATTTATTATAGGTATGCGTGTGAGAAATCATGATAATCTAATCACTGGCTAGGTCTCACACAGACAGGCATTAATGCATGGCAGGCAATTGTCAATGACACAAATTCAGGGAGAGTGATTGGTGCACACAAACGCATATGGGTGGGGACTTCGGTCAGCCAATCAAACCATTCGCCCAGGTCAGCTCTCTAGAAGCCGCCATCCTAGGGCCCTCCGCTGTAAGAGTAGTCTGCTTTGTTATGCATGACGAGCTTGTTGTCCACAAAGTAGAAGCTGTCGGATTGCGTCTCGTAAGGGTGCATAATCATCTCGCGCACTGAAACAGAGGAGACGCAAGTCAGAGGACGGTGTCTGCTATATTAGGGTGGATTAAAATTAGACCTCATCTTGAGACACTCATTTTACACGCTGTTCTACATTGTCAAAACGGATCATACAACATTTTAAAGGGTGCTCCAGTTCAATATGTCCAACAAATTTTATTCTATAATACAAGATCTATTATGTTCCTAAATAAACGGGTGTATTCTGTAGATCTCACTTTGTTGATACAAAGCCTAAAAGCAAATCTTGGGTAACAAATATTTAGTATAGGGGTCACTTATATACTATACAAGTAGTTAACACAGCAGGTATTTCTTTGCAACATTAACAGCTTATTAGTGCTTTTAGTGTTCTCATATTCTTACCTTATATTGCAGCTGCGTTTCCTTAATAACTACTGTTTCTGGAAATGTGCAGGCTAATTAAGAATTAATAAAATGATTGCAACACTAATTGTGCTCTCAATCCACTGTCTCAACACAAGACTTATAAAGAGATAATACCTTATACATTTTTGATGAGTTCAGTACATAGCTCAGTACAAAGTTCTGGGTAGTTCTGTCGAGTAAAAACATGGTAAGTACAGTCTTAGAAAAAAAGGTTAAATATAGAACGCTTAAGGGTTCTTTGATTTAAGTTCTATATAAAACTCTACAATAGAGTGTTTTCCTATGAGAGAGGGTTCTATATAGAACCCCTTAAGGAAGCTAAGAACTCTTAACTATTCAAACTATTCAACCATTTTTCTAAGAGTGTACCAAGACAGACGCTGAATTACACTAACAAGAAGCCTGACAGGCATTGGCCTAATTTCCAGGGGGGATGGACGTTTTTACAACCCCCCAATAACTAATTTAGATAACAATTCTTTGGTAATAAAACATGCAAAAATATTGTTTTTTTCTAATATAATAACTGCTACTGTACATAAATGTATCATTATTACTGATAATGATATAATAAATATTGATTAAATAATTTGTGTTGGCCCTCCCCCGGCTCTAAAAAACTTGGTTGCACCCAGAGCGTAAAACAAGAGTTTAAACGTTCTCTGACTTCACACTGAAGTTCCCCCATCAAGAACGGCATATTACTGTGAGTTCCTACGAGTAATATGCCTTTTGGTGTGTTTAGCACAGATTTGGACATGTTACTGTATAAAAAAAAGACGTTTAATGCAAAGTGTTTGGTGTGCAGTAGCCTACACCACAAGAGATTGTGTAGACTTTTGATCAATAAATATCACTCTGTCTGAGGCCGAGACTAACGTTAGTTACATTAGCATTATCTGTGGTTGGGCAAGCTAGTGCTAATAGTTGAAATTAAGGTAGTTTTAAATATAGCTGACCTGACCGGCTGTAATATATTAAATATATTATATATTATATACACTCACCTAGCACTTTATTAGGAACATGTACACCTTCTCATTCATGTAATTATCTAATCAGCCAATCGTGTGGCAGCAGTGCAATGCATAAAATCATACAGATACGAGCAGCAGCTTCAGGTAATGTTCACATCAACCATCAGAATGGGGAAAAATGTGATCTCAGTGATTTTGA
>JAOUQW010000019.1:15993195-16004873 GCA_028565825.1 Olivaichthys viedmensis | reverse complement strand
CCTGAAGGGAACATTTTTTGTACCTTGAGTGTGCATCTTTTACCTGGGCAGGTGCATGTAGTGTACCTTTAAAGCTTAACTCTAAAAGCGAATTTAAGGTACAACAGTGGTCCTTAAGGTCTAATCATGCACCTTTTAATGATGTTTAAAGGTACACTATATTCACGTTTCCAGGTAAAAGATACACACTAAAAGGTACAAAACATGTACCCTTAAGGGTACCACCCCAGTGACAAGGAAAGGTGCAGTTTAGTACCTTAGTTTTCTGAGAGCGTGGGTATTAAAGCCAGGCAAAGTCAAATGCAAAGTAAGCTCTGCGCTTGTCCTAATGTGCACTTGTCATACGGGTTTGAAAAAAAAAAAAATGATTCGATTAAATGAGAATATTGAGGCAATCGTTCACTAAGCATAAATTATTTATATTATTATTCACTTTTCTTTTTTTTTTTTTTTTTTTAAATCAATGATCTATTGACTTATTTGAATACATTTTTGGTAAAGAAAGCAAATAAGCACTGGCCTTAACGGACAGTGTCGGATCATTAAGCTTAGGTCTGAAGCCGGGCTCACCGCGTGTGAGAAGTACAGCGCGAAGATGTTGAGCGGCACGGCGGGGCAGAAGCAGGAGAAGAGCGCGAGCCACATGAAGCTGCGCGGTTCGGGCGCGCTCCGCTCCGGTGCGGGAGACAGCGGCGGGGACTGCGCGCATCCGGTCCCTGCGCACTTGTGGCTGTTCTGCTCTGCGCTCGGCGATTTCAGTGACTTGAGCGACTTCACGCTCGGCCTGCGTGAGTCGGACCTGCTCCCGAGCGCGTCTTTACCCTCGGTGACAACGACGCCAAGAAGTTTCTGAGTGTCTCCGAAATCCGCCGCGCCGCCGCTCTCGCCTATGGCACTTCTCTCAAACGCGGCATCTGTATTGATGGCCATAACTTCTTTTTTTAAACAGAAAGCTCGGAATGAAAAGCTCGGAACGGCTCCAAATCGAAACACATGAGGTTGCTTTTGAATGAATCCAGTGAAGCGCAACCTCTTACAGGAACGGATTGGCTGCGCATGCGACTGCCTCGTCGATATTTGCACGGCTATATTTGAACAGATTATAGGAAGAGAGCCGCTGGAAAGGTTGAGTACATCTTGCGTTAAGAAAGTAGACTTAAAGAGGAAGGCAAACCCCCTGTGGTAAAGGTCCGACTGCTTTATAGTGGTCGGTGGCGAGCTCGCCGTCTGATTGGTGGAATTTGGATGCGTTAATTCACTGCAAAGGGCATTCGTGGTATTCTACTGCACGTCCTCTGGACATGAACCTTTTACAGTACATTGTGGGATTTCATAAGTGCGTTGGATATTCCTTACCATGCTTTCATATGAGGCTACAACATGGCAAAACTCCCAAAACGGTGCATTATGTAGTGGATAGGGTGTGGTTCTTGACATACAGCTGGCCTTGGAATACCTCTGACCTGCACATTTGAGTGTTTTCCCTGCTCTAACACACCCACATTGATTCAGAATTAGGGCCTGTTAATTCAACGATTAGTTAGTTTAATCAAGTACTAGGGCAGGGGAAACAACAGAATACACAGGGCAAGGAAACGCCCATAAGCGCTGTAAGGGTGAGGGGCTGAAAGATTTTGGGGGCCCTGGATCATGTGTCTTAAGGCAGAGACAGTTGGAGTGGGGGTCCAGGAACCACTGCATTATTTGGACGCAGCGAGAAGGTAACAAGCGCCCCTTGTTAGTGACACAGTACAAACATAAGTGTATTTTAAGCACATTTTGTGCATGCATAGTTTCTCCCCCCCATCTTCAGGACAAACATGCAACCGACCCGTGTACAGGACCAAGTGGAGAAAGTGTTTTGGGGGATTTGTCTTATAAATAATGATATTCCTTTGAGCACAGAACAGTCAAAGTGTCAAGGTTTAGTCGTAACAAACACCTGCAGTAGACGATTGGTAATTTTTTTATTTGCCATTTTTTATTAGTTGTTGATATAGGCTCAGGTAATCTGGGACTATTTTTTTTTTAATCATTTTTTAATTCCCCAATGTTTTCTGTCATTATCCCAGATTTAAGAACAACACATTTAGGTTTTCTGAAATCCCCAAAATATAGTGTCTAATCATACCAAAGGAAAATATGCAGACATCACTCACAGGAGACATGGCCAACCATTAAGCGTTCTTTGGGATAATCTGGGATACTCAAGTATTTGGTTTAGGAAATCCTAAATCTGGCTAGTTCATGCATTTTCTTCCCAAAACATAATGCAAATACTGTATGTATTTACTTCCTAAATCTTTTAATCTCAGTGTTTTAATTCATGCTGATGGAAGGATCAGAATTTGGGGCATACATCATTAGTTTATGGAGTCATCTTGTTTGGTGTAAACAGTACAGGTCAGTGGTGGAAGTGTGATGGTGTAGGGAATGTTTTCCTGGCACACATTCTGTTACTCCTGAGTCCTGATACCCACGGAGTAACATCTAAACGGCACAGTGTAGCTGAACATCATTGCTGGCCAAGTTCGGCCCTTAAATGCCTACAATGGTCACATGGTACATATCATCAGCAAATAGTTCCATGAATTTATTAGAATTTTTTTTATTATTCCTTTTTTTTTAAAGCCCAATTCCCATGTATTTGTAAGTCAGTATTTTCCGAACTATGTCCTGATGTCCAATACGTACAATAAAATAAAAAAATAATAAAAAAAAATTAATAATAATAATTGTTTGTTATTATGTTTGTTTAACCCTTAGGACTTACGTGATGTAAAAAAAATAAATAAAAAAAAATAAAAAAAAGGAGGATATCTAACAGGAGCCTCATCTTTCCGAAACGTCGGAACAAAGTTTTATATTATGCGTTGTTTGTACCAAATGAGTAAAGATTCGACAACGAAATGACAAAATTTCTCGGCTCGTTTTATGTCAAAATCCGATTTACGTGCAGCGTTTACTAAAAACAAAAGAACTTTAAAAACTTTCTGTTATGGGTCTGAGCCCCGGACCTTGGCCATTGCGATGACGTCGCAATGAATTATGGGACTTGTAGTTAGTTCGCTGTTGGGGCAAGTCACCGTCCGACGCGTCCTCGGGGGTTTTGGGGCGGATGAAGGGCACTTCCGGGTTTTTCAACTGTTCTCGGCACTTGTGTTCTTGAGTATTGGAATGAAACTTGGGCATTAAAAGATGACGTCAAGAACGCATACACTGGCCTCCATATGTAGTTAGCACCAAGGTAGCACTGGTTAACAGTGAACCTAAGATTAAAGAGGGATTTCCCGACCGTTATGGTTTACAACAGGCCAGAGCCCTTGTTGAATGGAGGGGGGCTATAAATAAACAGTCATAAAATACTACATTTAATCGTCTGCATTGTACAAAAGCGTTCAAAATCCAAAAACTTGAGTGTAACGTGAGAGATGGTCAAATGAGCCGGGGCGTTCTCCGTTCTCGTGTCCTTGCGAGTTCGTTCTTGCAAATGCCAAGAACGTCCTTGTCAAGGCCACGAGTCCGTTCTTCGCGTTCTTGATATTGAGAAACACCCATGGCCTGGAATGAAAACCTGCAGCCACAACGGCCCTTTGTCCTCATAAAGGTACTAAATGACATCCATCTAAACACCAACTCGGTCAAAACTTCAGTGCTGGTATTACTGGAGCTTAGCGCTGCCTATGAGTGGATCAAAACATGCTCTTAGACAGACCGGAAACCTGGGTAGGGCTCTCAAGGGTCGGCCCTCAGTTGGCTCAGATCATACTTAGAAGGCAGGGGCTTCTTCTTTTTGCCATCGGCCACCATGAATCTGAGCGGACCCCAAAAACATGGTCTACCCCGAGGCTCTATTCTTGCACCCCTCCTTTTTAATCTCTATCTGTTCCCACTAGGTCAGGTCTTACAAAAGAACAAAGTTGCTCATCACAGTTATGCAGATGACACTCAAGTCTATTTAGCCAACTCACCAAATGACTAAAGTCCCATAGAGTCCTTGAGTAAATGCATTAAGGAGATAAACAATTGGATGCACCAATTCTTTTTAAAAATTAAACAAAGACGAAAGAGAGATCATTTTATTCGGAAGCAAAGAGGAACGATCCAAGGTGAATGCCTACCTGAATTCCAGATCCCTGGAAACAAAAAATCAAGTCATAAACCTTGGTGTCCTCTTGGATCCTGAGCTTAACTTCATTAGCCATATTAATGCAATAACGAAATCAGCCTTTTTTCATCACAAAAACAGCATGAATTAGACTTGGAGATACTCATCCATGCCTTCATCTCGAGTGAGCTGGATTACTGCAAAGTTTTTTTTACTGGCCTTCCAAAAAAAGACCATAAATCAGCTGCAGCTTATTCAGAATGCTGCTGGTAGAATCTTAACCGGGACCAAGAAAACAGAGCATATCACCTTAGTCCTCTGATCACTACACTGGCTTCCAGTTACATATACAATTAACTTTAAAGTGCTGCTACTTGTCTATATATCACTTAATGGCCTAGGACCAAAACATCTCTCTGATATGTTAGAAGAATACACATCTGGTCAGCCTCTTAGATCATGAGGGACTGGTCAGCTAGTAGTACCCAGCGATAGAACTAAACATGTGGAGGCAGCATTTAGCTATCACACTACTCCCGACTGGAACCAGCTCACAGAAGAACTTAGATATACCCCATCTGTAGCTGCGTTTAAGTCAGGACTAAAAACCCACCTATTCTCCTGTTTCTATGGCTAGCACTGCACTTTATTCTCACTATCTATGCACTTTTATTATTTTAGTTACTTTTTAATCAAATTGATACTAATTATTTGATTGTGTTATTAATCTTTTTAACGTATTTTATGCCTATGCATTTGTAAAGCACGTTGAATTATCTGTGTACAGAAGGTGCCTAACCCCTGATCTATAGGAAAAGGGTTGGTTACCACCACACTCCAATGGTTCTGACACTTGTGTTTCATGTGTAAACTAATGGTGGCCTAGCCAGGACACACTGTGACATTGCCTTGAACTCTTTATTAAAGATGAGAACAGTGGCTTTTGACAGCAAGAAAGAAAAAAAAAAAAGTCTGTTTACTGGCCACAGATTCTTATAGACATTGGCAATAATAATAATAATAATAATACTAAATTTCACTTTTATTTGTATAGCACAAGATGTGGCTCAATGTGTCTTATAAAACAAAAAAAAATCACTACTTGACTGGTGATTTCTGAATGACAAGTTAAAGTGGTAGCCATTTTGAGAAATTTAAAGCAGATACGGTGTGTAATCAGATTGGACAGCACCTGTGTCAGGAAGAGACAGTTCAGCCCGAGTGTCTCTCCTGGATTAACACAAATTTGGCACCCCCGATTACCAAACCCTCACTCTTTCATTCCCAGCTTCCACGTGATCAGAGAATGACTTTCCTTCATCTTGTTTCCTTCCTGTCCTCGGCAGGGATCTAATGGAAGCATGTGATTATGTGTTAAGGAAGATACTGGGTCATTTCAGTATTTTGTGCCTATCCATAATGTGCTCTAAACTTGTCATTAAGCACATGTAGATTCAAATAGTCTTGAAATGTCACATTTATAAGCAGATAACAGGAGACGTGAGCCACCATTTTACAAGAATTTTTAAGAGTGGTACATCAAAGTGCACATTTAAGGTATAAACATTTTTCTAATGAATAGCCCACATACCAGACCACAGCGTAATCAGCACAAACTGATATATTCCTTAAAATCTCACTAATGGCAGACCAAAAAATAAACTCACAGCAGAATGCGACATGTAATGTCATACATGCAATGAATGTACTCATTTAGCTTTTTCAGTAACTAAGCATCTTAAGAAGCTCTGAAGAACTCATACTAGTTGTTGCTTAGAAGGAAAACACTCCAAAGCTTGAAGGCAGAAGCAGGACAGAGCTGACCACAACAGCTCTTCAGCTGGCAGCTTTAGCATGTAAATAGGAACATAAAGTTTGCCAGAGAAGAACTAATGTAGGTTAGCCAACATTTACACACATGTTCCATCTTCCCCCAGTCCTGACTGCACACCTGCCTGGAAGAGGGGAGAGAAAAAGAGTACCGGGTTAATTATAAGCAACAAAATGACTAACAAAAAGCTGTGGATCAACAAGTGGTATCTACCATCCTTCTATCAGCTGCACTTGCATACGGTAAAGCAAACCAGCTATTGTGCAAGGAATGCCCATGCCCATTATCGTCCACATATGGGCACGGGCATTCCTTGCACAATAGGAAGGACTTAACTTGAGTCAGAGGAAGCATAACCATCTTTGGAATTCCCTGGGCTTGATAGGAGTAGCCTTACTGGTATAGGAGTGAAAGATTTTACGCTGCCAAGACGTTGCAAGGAACCATTATTAAAGAGTAAAAGCCCAGAGCCCAGTTATAATACCACTGACTACATTTATATACTATTAGGATTAGGAAAGTATTATGTAGATCTATATATGCAATTGTACACATAATACAAACATATTACTGACTCAGATATCTGCCAGAAAGTGGGATCAAAGAATTATCACTAAATGTCAAATGTTCAGAGACGTACATGTGGATTTTTATGTGCGTGCCCGAGTTCTGCTTTATACACACCCGTTATCACATATTGTCACATATTCTGGTCTGCACATATTGTTTGGGCTTTAGTGACGCATTTTCTAGTTACAAAGCTTTCTCTACGAGAGAATATTGTAATATTTTGCAGTGTGTTTTCCTCTGACATTCCAACACCCAATTGTGGGAAAGGTGTGTTCACAACCGTTTGATTTAAGCGGCGTTTTGATGTTTAACAACAATGTGCACACATTGTTCAATTGCCTTAATAGTTCTTAGGTTTTCATCCTTATAATAAAGTACATGGCTTATTTAAACATCAACTATAATTCAAAAGAAATTATATACTTCGGTACAAGTCTACGCTATAAAGACCACTACGACTTCTATCATTTACAACAGAGATTACCAATTTAATATTTGAGCAACCCAAAATAAAGTCTGTTTTGTTGTATTCTTACACTCAACATTAAACAGTGTACAATTATCTGGTTGTTTTTTTTAGGACTGGCTGAACTCTGTTTCCCACAGGTCTGAACCAGAGGATGGGGTATGTTCCTGTGAAATCTAGTATGTTTTTTTTACACTTACACACACACGGGTAATTAATGCTAAGCCTACACCTAAACCTAACCCCAGGAACCAAAAGCAAATCTTTTGGCTTAGTTTTTTTATAAAAGTTGAAAATTATTATTATTTTTTTTTAAATTAATTAGTTTTTCTAGTGAGGACCTGCCAAATGTCCTCACTAGAGCAAAAAAAAGTCAGATGTTCCTATCCTTGTGGTGACATTTGGCCCTCACTAAGATATAAAAACAGGAACACACATACCTCGAAGTTACTAGCTAGCAACCAAACTCTGCTCTCGCTCCCTCCCCTTCCCCGTCCCGGATCTCAAACTTCATAACCAAAATGTGAAAATTTAGAAAATGGGGCAAAATATACTTGGGTGGCAGTCAATATACTTTGGGGACGGCCCTAAAGCACAACCCATGTGTGATCAACAGTGCAAACAGTTCCTAGTGCTCTCAGGCTTCCTAAATACCAACAAAGAAGGAGAAACCTGAAATGTAGGCGTCTAATTTTTTTAGACACTCAGTATGGCCTCTCGCCATATAGTCCCATTAAGCACTTTGCTTCTAACTACATTCATCAGCTGAACAGTCCCCCAAGCTAAGTTCAAAGAACCCTAGGTTTTTGTTTTGTTTTTACAACAGCTGGATTTAGTACATTGAGAATCTAACTACAGGCAAAGACTGTACACCAAAACAACACTCTCAATGTCCCGTACAAGTCCCTACTTTCTTCCACAAATGGCTAGATGAGAATGTCTGGAATTCCTGAGATTCCTCCTGCACATGGTAAAAAACGTCCTCACACGCTCTGCCTGTTCAGCTCACACGTTCCATTCAGGAACTGGCAGCAGCTTTTCAACAGCATTCACTTTTTTTTTTTCCTCAGAACTTTCTACTTCTTTCCAGTGCCACCTCTTAAAACGCCAATTTCTGTTTCCCCACTGAAACTATTTTTCTACACATTCATTTTTGCTAGTTAACCATGTCCATGTCACCCCCCTGCCCCCTATATTGTGTTTTGTATACATTAAATACATTCAGATATACTGGAATTTGTGAGCCCCCCAGAAATGTCAAACCACCTTTCACACCACTAGCAACAGCCCTGACCAGGTCCTGTTTTATAGGCAACAAGGCCAGTCTTGACCATAAAGGTAGTGCTCAGGATTTGAGACTGTGTATAATGCTAGGTCATTCTCACCCCTCCCAGCTTAGTTCCTCCTTGATGGTCTATTTTGTAATGATCCTCTGACTCTCTTGCTTTACTTTCTATTTTGTATCCCTACTCCTCCCCCTCCTCTTGTGAAACCAGCACAGGCATCAATAAGCAGGCAGACAGAGGAACGCCACAGGACAAGATAAGACTCTCTGCGTCAGCACATCAGCCATACACGCCATCATGCCTTTGTGCTTTATGAAACACGCAGCATTATAAAGAATGATGCATGCTCTCCCAATAAACTGGCTCCATCCTGATTTGACTTTGAGTCACAAATGTTCCAGGCTGACTGAGGCAGAGAAGCCATTCAAGATGGCCTTGGTAAATCTTTCAAATCCACATCTGAACTCTATATGCATTAGCTTCCTTAACTATACTAAATATGCTGAAATCTAGATCATAAACAAGCATGGCAAATCATCTGGGAGGGGATGTGATCAACTCTGTCTCGGAACATAAATAGAGAACATCTGCATAACTGAACTGCGCCCTTCCGTCCCACTGCTCCTGTCACCAGTCGATCGATTAATCTGCTCAGACATTTGGGTGTGGGTCTAAGCCTGCAATGCGCGAACTGAAAGAGGAAACATTCGGGTCAGCCAGCTAACCGCTAAACGTCAAGTGATGAAACCAAGCTCTACGCCCCAGTAGGCATAAAGATATTAAAAGGATAGATGCAGCACAGTTTTTCATTAGAAAGCAACATGTCAATCAGCCACACCCTGAAATGTGGCCTTGCTGCTAAAGCGAAGGAGGTGAATGAGTGAAAGAGAGGAGGACGGAGCGAGCACAGGGGCAGAGAAATGGAGGAAGGCCAAGATGTCTCAATCAATCTTTGCAGTTCAAAGGGAGATCATAACGTCAGCTTGCCAAAGGCTGACTCAGAACAACGACGTGACTGAGCGCTGACCTGCAATGGACTCTGCGAGGAAGGCAAAGGAAGGATACGCAAGTGCCTTGGCAGGACTGCAGTCATGTCATTTAGTTCAAAAGACATTGTCCTGTTGCATCAAGAAAGATAATGTTTATGTACGCTTCCCTGTGCTATTATACCATAACCAGGGATTGAATAGGTGAGCACAAGATCACGCACAATATATTCAGATTGACTTCAAATCGCCATGTATTAAATTTTAAGAAACGTAAGGCGTACATAATCAAATTGGCTTGTCAATTACAAACTTCTTATCCAAGAACACAGGTTCTTAAACACTGAGCCACCTGTTCCTACTTAGCTTCACTAGCTAATATAGGGTTCAGGGTGGGGCAACTGACTAATACCTGACTGCTCTGTCTGGTGACCCAAGTCAGACAGACAAATCTAGGTTTGTAGTGGAGCTCGTGGAAAGTAGGAGGGAGAACTGGCAATCCATTATCACTAACCTAATGTGACTGCGTGGTCGGAACGTTTTTTTGTCTATAGAAAGCCAAGTACATTTTGCACAAGTACACCGACAATCCAATGGGCTAACAGCTTGCATGTATGGTTTCTATTTAATACTCAGATAAAACACAAGAAAGCTCTCATGAAAGGCGACACTGGAAAGATTTTGCGACGGAGAAAAGAATGAAAAGAAAAAAAACCTAAATAGAGCAGGGCGTGGTCTTGAGAAAGAGAGAAAAAAAACCCTCTTACGCACAGTTTAAGTCCTGTAAAGCTTTTTTTTTTACACTTTAAGGCCTTCACAAAATCTGCTCGGTGTTGAGCCCGTGTGCGAGAGTTTCGTTTAAACTTTGAGGAGTAGGCCAAGCTATTGGGCCTGCTCCTTCATGAAGCCTGGGAATAAAATGAGTGACTTTGGATTCCCAACATCTGAACCAGCTCTCCCACTAGCACACAGAAGCAATGGTGCCATGATAAGCACGATATGCATTTAAAAAAATTAAAAAAAACTAATAAAAAAAAACACCTTTATGGGCATTTCACAACAGCCATCATTTAAAGTTTGCCCTGAATTTGAGAGTCATCGACCACCTAACCCAGCTAGCTGCTCAGTGCATCCTACAAACCCACCCCAGTCTTCATTTGGAGTAAATATGTGCTCCATTTACGGTCGTGCAACTTTGAAACGCCATTCGAGGCTACAGACGACATTTTCCACAGTGTGTGCTGAAGCTTGAGCACAGAACTGAAGGCGAGCCACTGACAAAATGGCATTCCTCCTCCTCCTCCTCCTCCTCCTCCTCGCTAACTGCTAGATGGAGAGAATTACATAAGGTGCAGACTCTGACCATGCCTCTAATCCAAATCAAGGGGAAAAAACACACTGCTACGCATACAGACACGTTGGCAACCGTGCAGCAATAACGTTACACAAACACGGTCAGGATTATTGTGCCAACTAAACTTTGCCTTAATAATCATCTGGTCCGGCTCGGTCATCACAGTTAACAGTTGCTTAATATGTAGTTTGACCTCGCTGTTGTATCGAGACTCACTTCTGCACATTGAACAGTTCTGATTCGCCTTTTTTTCCCCCCAAGTTTGGTCACTGAGGCAGAACCTGGATTATGTAACGCTTACCCGACTGATTTCTAACCAAGATTAGGGGCAAGGTCTACTCTAAAGTGTCCCATTTTATCGCCATACGTCTCGACGATTTAAAAAAATAATAATAATAATCTTGACACACGTTTGTATCCCCCTTTTTTTTCTTTTTTCCCCATCTTAACCAACGCCCCACCTCGCGCATCGGTTCGGAGTCGGTTCGGAGTCGGTTCATTCCCTCGCCTTCGCCACAGGCACTAAACGGTCTCGTTTATAAACTGTGCAACGCGCAGTAGACTGGGTTAGACCAGCTGAAACGGAGACGAATGCAAGTTTTGTTTTTTGGTTTTCCAACAAAAAGCTCACCTTACAGATAGACTGGTTCTTTTTTTTTTCTTCTTCTTTTTCCCTCGGCGTCTCTCGCTCGGCCGGCGTCTCCGATCAGCTGGCGAGAAGTGACGCGGTTTGTAACAGCTGGCCACTGGGTGCTCCAACGTCAAAGGTTACGGATGACGATCGAGTGCCGTAGCTTCGACTCTAGCCAATGGCAAGCCAGTAAAGGGGCGGGCTAGATCTCCGCTAACCAATCGGAATCCCTTCTTTTCAATGACGGTACACTTCTGTCCAATGAGACGCGTGTGAAAAGTTTCCGAACTCGAAAGTTCTTTCTGGTGCGCCTTATAGGCCTCGAGAAACAATCGAATGATTTTGAGGCCACAGTAAATTGATTTAAAAAAAAAAAAAAAAAAGGCTTATTAATACAAATACTATTCTTAGACATGCGTAAATAAATAAATAAATGTACACCAAGT
>JAOUQW010000019.1:15979906-15990809 GCA_028565825.1 Olivaichthys viedmensis | reverse complement strand
TTATGGTCTTTTATGGTCTCTAGAATCATTTTAAAAATAGATTACCCAGGCTTAGTAGTGGCACTTCAAATCAATATGAGGACACATGAGGATCATATTAACCACACTGTGGATCCATGACATTTCATCATGATGAAAGAGACATTCAAGACTGGAAGCCTTATTAAACTCTCATGCAACCCACGTGGTTTCCCCTCTAATTCTAATAAATGTCCCTCTAAGTCTGAATCTACACATAGACCTACCCCTGTTTGGATACTGTAACTCCCAATGATTACTGTAGAATGTTCTGTGCTACATAACACCCCATGGCGAACAGATTTAAATTTGCAGACAAAAGGAAATTTCACAACGCATAAATAATGTACGATAAATATTTTTGTCAGTGTGGGATATGTGGATATGATATGCTTAGTACAAAGTAGGACTGCCATAGTATTTCAAGGGATGTAAGGTTTAGACAGTTATATTTCCTTTAATGACTATTATACGTCTACGCTCATGAAGAGCTATTATCCCATATGTCTCAGCATAGCTCCTTTATGTGGTCTAAGATCAGCTTAGATCAGTGGTAAAAACTGAACTGATGTGTCAACTGGGAAAGTGTCGTCATGCAAGCTTGACCTTTATTAACAGCATTAATTACACCCTCGGAAAGCAAAAGTCTTCTCTAGTTTTATAACATAGCTACCTTAAATACAAACAACATTTCCCATGTCATATCTAACCCTATTTTTAAATCATATAAGATACTGTGTTTTGTTAGCACTTTCTTTGTTTTGTTTTTTATCATCAGAAGTCATCTCAGACAGCAAGCCCTGAGTAAAGTAAGTAAATGCAAAACAAACCCCTAATGGTTCTGCTCAGCTTCTGAGTCATGTGTTGTGTCAAAGGGCTTATTGGCATTTTTAACCAAATTAAATTTGCCTCAGACACATGTATAGCCTTGTGTCTACATACTACCCAAATAATGTTGTTCAACAGAAAATATATTTCAGATAGCACACTTACAGATTCAAATACATGTATGTAACAACTAGCATTTTAAAGCCATGTGTAACCAATTTACAACTTGATATCATTTTGAAAATGAAGTTACCGCAGTATTACATACTCACCTCACTCTGTATCTCCTTCTCTTTCTCTGCTATAGGCAGCTGAACTTTGTCCATGTAATAGAGACAGTCGGATTGGGGACATCCCCATCCAGAACGCTTCGGAGATAAAATTAGCCTGTCCCTTTGCCTTGGATTCCCCGCAGGCCTGCTCCCTCCATGTCGTCCCCCTCTCTGCTTCCAACTCATTTGCCAGCAAAGGACACTTCATATAGGGGCTGAGCTTAGACACAATCACATCATTGCCCAGTAGAAACTAATACACTGCACACAAAGTGAAAAGACAAATACACTACACATCCGATAAGAACCTGGAAAGATTTATCACTGCAACTTTCATTACCAAGAGTGTACAACACACATATATGCTCTTTTGACTTTTCCCTTTAGAAAACCAGAAACGCATACACAAACACAAAATAAGCTGGTTATAAGTCAACTGTCCCCCATGTCCATGATATGTTTTCTGGCTTTTCCATTGATATTTGCCGCATCGTTTATGGGGTAAGTTGTTTGTATGACCAACTGTAACCTTTATAACTGTTGCTAAATTTGGCTGTCTGGCACAAGTTACCTTCCAGCACTGTGCTTAAACTGATGGCTCTATTCTAAGTATAGGCTCAGTTTCCGAGCCATGATCAGGTGTTTTGTCAAAAGGCTTATCAACATTTTTCACAAGAATATGAGAAATGTCATTTGTCTAACAAAAATGTATTGTCTTTGATCTACTATTACCCAAATTAAGGTGTTTAATGCGCAGCATATTTTATCTAGCATATTTATATATGTAAATAAACACTTATTAGGTACACTTAACTTATACCTACATCCATTGGCCCTTTAATCAGGTCCACCTACCATATAGGTGCACTTTTTAGGTATACAATTACTGTCTATAGCCCATCTGTTGCTATGCACAATTTGTCAGCCCCCCTATACCCTATCCATCAAGTACAGGGACCACCATTGACTAGATATTATTTGGGTGGTGGAACATTCCTAGCACAGCCGTGACACTGACATGGCAGTGGTACCTTTGTGGGTGTGGGTGTTTCTTGCATGTTACTATTTAGCATATATCGTACATTAGAATTTCTTTGCGACAACTCGCAACCCAATAAAAGGCAGCAAGCTAATGATGAGAAAATAGTTGTTATAGAAAGTGCATTATATATATTTATCTTGCTGCTCTACTGAATGTGACCCTACAGTTTTTGCAAGTGTCAGGGTTATTCATCCAAAGAGTAGAGCATGAAGCCATGTGCAAACCGACCCTTATGGATCTCTTAACTAATGTATACTAATTATATAGTAGAGATCTAATTTATTGTGTCAATCACTTGAGTAGTCTGCTAACAATTTTGACAGCGGTAATGACTAAATGTTCACTATAGCATTATGTTCCTCGCGCATTCTTTGTCTCTACCTTCAAATATTCAGAAAATACAATATGTTCCGCTTTTGTTGGGCCACTGTATTGCTCTGGAACTTCTACTTGAAGTTAGGGTGCAGATTTCATTTTCCTCTGGTTACTGTTACTTCCTTGGACCAAAATGTAAAGAGCCCAACTTCAAAGGAAGATTCGAAAATGGCTCATTAATCAAGAGCTTAATTGCCCACTTTAATGACACTGTTACAGCGTGTTATCAAAAGCTTTACACGCTGTCATCATTCACCTTATGTGGACGCACTTGCAGCCGAAGGTGACTGCGCATGCGCACACCGCCACCGCGCAGTTCCGTTCCGCACAAGTGTGGGAGGAGCTCGGTTTCCATAGAGACGCGTCCCTTCCGCTGCGCTGTCTACATTCTCGGTGTACCAAAAGCAGAAAGGTTTAAGCAGCCGGTACTTTCCGCACTCTGTCCGCGTACGTCTCGCTGTTTTCTTTTCTTTAAAGTCGGCACTTAGTCGAGTAACTTTAGTTTATTGAGATAAAACAGCAACATAATGAGGTGACAGAACCTAAACCTAAACGGACTGTGTGCCATGGCAACTTTGCCTGGGAAAGGTTGTGATCCCCGGGTTGGGAATCCATCAGGCCGGGGAGGGAAAGAAGGGAAAAAGAAGAGGAGCAACACGACTAAAGAGCTCAAGAAGAGAGCACATCCCAGCACTCCTTCCTATTCTGATGACTCGGGTACCTTTTTTCTTCTTCTTCTGAGTTCTGTTTCCCTTGATTTATATGCACCAAGTTGCCAGTTTATTAGATACACTTACCTTTGACTGGTGGACCATTCTCAGTACAGCCGTGACACTGACGTGGCAGTGGCGTCTGGGTGTTGCTCATTAGGTGTACAACTAGAGACTATAGCTCATGGACAATTTGTGTCAATCGTGCTTTAGCCCTTCATTACGGTTAGTTTCTAACCACGGGACTGCTGTTGGCAGGATATTTTTGATGCAGAGACTACTATCATGACAGTGGTCCTGTGGTGGCATAACAACAGATGGGCTACAGTCAGTAATTGTATACCTACGAAGTGCACCTATGTAATAGGTGTGGTTGATAAGATGGCCAATGAGTGTGGCTACAAGGAAGATGTACCTACCTAATAAACTGGCAACTAAGTGTACCTGTGTGTGTGTGTGTGTGTGCATTAAAAAAAAAAAAAAGATTTAATGTACTTCTAGGTTTTAAAAGTACATTTAAATCTTCACTTACTGGAGCCAATAGCCTTCCCTACTGATTTTACCCCAGTATGTCCCGAGTTATCCACTTTTTTTGTTCAGCTGCTAGATATTGTTTAAAAGTAATGTTTACAAGGTAGCACCAACCTGCAGCACTTTCACTTTAGCGAAAATGCAGGAAATACTAAATTCTCAGCAGGCGAGTGCCACATTTTACCCCTCAAGGCCTTGTGAAACCTCATCAGTAGGTGTACTTTGAGATGATAACCTTTTGACAAGAGACCGCGTAAAAAAAACACAATTTGGCTGGAAGAAAAAGTTCCGACAGTTTTGCAAGTGTCATTGAATGCCATCGTGGTTAGTCACATAGGTTCGCTCTTTTGTGGTGGGGGATTAAGTTGAAATCCATCTGCCTTGGCTTATTGTGTTGGTGTACTGTAGAGAAACCCCAGGCGGAACAGTGGACCAACACAGAGAAGAGCAGTGACCCGAACCAAGCCAAAGGCCAAGCCAAAGAGAGGGGCACCAGGAAATGCAGCAAAAGCAAAACTACACATACTGCAGTGGAGGAAACCCCAGCTTCAGCTAAGGAGGACAAAACAGAAGTTAGCAGCCAAGCACAGGAGAGCCTGAGGTGGGAAGGGGCTCTAGACGATCTGGCTGCTGAAGCAGAGCGGCTGGAGGTCTACAAAGCTAACCGGCGCAAACGCTACATGGCATTCAGACAGACACTATTAGAAAATGTCCAGGTGGGCCTGAGTTCAGAGTCCGAGGTTTCTAGACTGGGTAGACAATGCAAAGCTGGTGCAGCAGCAACAATTTTATAGAATTCTGTGTTTGTCTGTTTTGTTTTTAATTTTCTTCCCAATTTAGCAGTACCTAAATATAGTAGTCCTCTCCTCTGGCGTACCATCAATGTACTGTACTCTTTATTTATTAATACCCACCATTTATTTGTGCCAAGCTCCCCAACCCACTCTAAAGGAAAACACTGAGCAACTGAGTGATGCTCAAGGAGATGCCTAGACCTTTTTACCCGAAATTAGAATGCAGCCAATGAGAATGCAGACCCCAACTATCTCAGGGACCAATGGTCACAGAAGACACGACACAGTGACTCAAAACTCATTCACATCCACAGGGACATGTCTGCATCTAATGCCCCATGCCTCTCCTGAATTTTTTCTCAGTTTTTTCTGCAGAGACCTACATCAGAACTAATGTGCCATATTTTGTTTCCTCCAAAACAAATGTGTGGATTTCTTTGAGAAATTCATTTTCATTTTTTATACAGTGCCAAAATTGGTACCTCAAATAAAACTTGGACTACATTATCGAAAGGATCTGATTTATTTATTTATTTATTTATATTTACATGTATTGGGTCAGATTTTCTCATCTCAGTTATTAAAGTCAAACTGGTTAACACAGCGCTGAAGTCACATTTCCAATTCCAATTTAAAACTCAGTACTTGCGTAAAAAAAAGGTTTTAAAGCACATTATGTATGAGCTCAGTTTGTAAAATCACAAAATAGGTTTAACAGATTTGAACGTCTTTTGGTCCAATGTGCAAAATATTAGAGAATGATGTAGGAACAGAATACTTTTAGCTACTGTGCTACACTAACCAGCTAGCTCACTTAGCAAATATTAGAGATATTTTGACAGATTTGGCTACTGTTATATAAATTACTGGAAATGTGATGAAGCGAATTGAGACTCAATATCGACATAGAAATTCCATTATCATCTGCCTGTGACAAATGCAAGCTAGTTTACGATCAGTTAGCTAGCCAACTAGCTTTGCGCTAACAGTAAAATACAGTACAGTTGTACAGCAGCGAGGAATGTCCATAAATGCAGGGTCACAATTTACATATCTGGTCTCTTGCCTTTTTGTAATATTGTAGTACTCCATAGATAATAGTAAAGAATAAACAGCGTAGTGGATGGATGCGGTGACTTGGGATGGCAGGAGGACAAGGGTGTGTTTCCAATTTGCATATTCATGCATATTCATACATCCTTGCGTTCTTTATGAGAGAAAAAAGTGTAGAGGTGTTCCTAGGCCATTTTAGTAGTTTCTTGGGCATTGAAAACATATTAAACAATTTACTATTCAACATGGATTTTTTATTTTATTTTTTTATAACACGTTAAGGGGTAACTTTGCACACTAAACAATATGCAAAGTGATTTGTGTGGACTTTGTTAATTCATATTTTTGTTTACAAAAAACATTAATCTTTGCATTCTGCATGACAGTAGGGAATCTTCCATTCATACAGAGAATTAAACAATGTTTCAAAGTTAATTAGTTGAAGACCTTTGTTGCCTGTATGTTCATTTATCTCCCATCAGTATTGTGTCCAGATAACAAGAAGTAACATGGGCAATGTGGTGTGTTCCCAAATAGTACACATTTTAGGGATTTGAAGAATACAGTAGTTTTATCATGCTTTTAAATAACCCAAAATGGCTCCCAAGTATAGCACAACAGTAAAGCATTTGCTCTATTATCGGGAGATTGCGTTTTCAAATCCCAATGATGCTGCAGCCACCTGTTTCTCTCTGGGTGAGAAGGATGACCTTCCTCTCCCTAGCCAGTCATAGGCGCCTGCGAGCTCATGTACATGGAGCAGAGTAGTTAACACTCTCCTCCAAGTGTGTTCAGCTGACATATGGCACTGCATCACCAGCAGTTTGAAATGGTGCAGTGTCTGGCTTTGTATGTCTTTGAGGACGCATGTGTTAACCCTCCCCCGTTGGTAGCGCTCATGCGAGAATAGTGGAGAACTTGGTAGTGGGTGCCAGTGGGTGAGAACTGGGAAAAAGTGATGTAAATATATATATATGACTTCACCTACTAAAGCTAAATTAACTAATGATCCCAATTTTGTCACGGTTGTCGTCGAGGGTGGTGGACACAAGCGCAAGCCTTGGAACATTTAAACATTTATTACGCAGAACATACTCTATACACAACATGACATAGAACAATCAAGGACCAAACTGGACAGGAACACAAGGATTCTTATACACTTACTAATTGCTGACAAACGTCACGCAGGTGGGAACAATCACATGACGAGACAGGGACTCAAACACATAAACAGAAAGCGCGTGGCACCGCAGCGCGAGGTGGCATGCGCGTCACAAATTTGTCATCGTCACGTCCACTCTGGCTCAGACCCCTGTGGCTTCCCACACTACCCCATATGTCACTTTTTGGTTTCCACTATCCATATATGTCATTGCTTCCTGTCCTCCTGTACACTCTCTGTCTCTCTGGCGGTTCCTTGTTTCCAGTTTCCCTATATAAGCGCTTTCTCTTCCGTCTGCTCTTTATGAAGTCATGTGTGTTTATGCAGCAGTTTCTAAGCTGTTGTTCCTGACTCGTCCCTTGGTCCTTCCTAATTTCCTCTTGTACATAGTTTCTTGTGTATAGTGTTCTCTGGCTTTGTCCTTATCTGTTTATCTTGTTTATTATCATGAATTACCCTCCTATGGTTTTGTCAACCTGTGTTTTGAGCCCATCTTAGTATAATGATTTTGGGGTAGCTCTATTTAACATGTCAATCGCATGCACTTCTTTCCTGCTTTTTCCTCCCACACAACATGTACCATACTATAAAGTATATCATCAATCATTAATATAACAACAAGACACATTTTAAAGATATTATTCTGCTGTGGACGCTGCCTACACCTGAAATATTTTAACTCCCTGATCTTAACACTTCTTCTGCACTGCTTTACATGTATATCACTGATTAAACTAGAAAATTATATAAGGACATAAAGAGATACTAAGATAAGGTGATCTGGTAAATAAGTGGAAGAGTAAGGTAGGCACTGAGTGAGAGGCATTTCTTTTGTAAAACAAGCCCTTTTAATCATGTCGCTTTGACCAGTCCTATTATCACCCCCAATTTTGTGAGCACAGATGCAGTCAGCATCTATTTCCACTCACTGCTCACTGGTCACCTAATTCTCCTCTACTCTCCACACAGAGATCTGCCCTGATGTTGTGTGTATTTTTCAACAGTACGTTCTCCTGTTCAGAACCTGATGACCAATTTTCTAGTTATACCATGTCCATAGTGTAATCTACCACATTGAGAGTGTACTTAATATTTGATTAACCATTACTAGTGCTAATATTGCCTTCACTTTAACCAATCTGTCTTTTTCTGTTTTAATTTTGTGGGTAATATAACTTGCCCACAAATACACAAAAATAAATGATCCACTTGTTGCTGCTTGCTTCCTGATTGTTACTCTAATGAGCTGCTGCTGCTGATGTAAACTTGAATTTGACTACTTTCACAAACATCTCCGTCAATAAAAATTCTAATTCAAAGAAGGACTGCTGACCTCAGAGGTGAAATTGTGACACTCTGGACCTCATCATATGTAGACACACAGAATGCACAGTGACTTCAAAAATGCCACAGAAGCCCTCTGGGTAGATATCCATGGAGTATTGGTTTCCACTTAAGCAAGAAAGGCAAAAATAAAGAGGATATGAGCAAGAGAAGAACAATAAAACATTTCATATTGCTGTCAGTGTTCATTGGGTGGCAGTTTCAACCAGTCATGAAGTCATGAGACCTTAAAAAAAAGAGAAGAGAAACACACAAAGGAATTTTAACTGACAATGTGGATTCCATCTAATCACCTTAATTAAGCATTGTTCTGGTCAATACACTGTATATATTTACGTATATACTGTATATGTAATCTAACACTTTCTCAGATATCTATAAAATGATAGAAACTCTTTCCCTTCTTACATGTTGACAATGTCATAAGCATCCTTGGCTCACTCAGTCTGCGTTTGCCTTTGTAATCACTTTACCTTCTGCAAATCTCTCAGCCAGAACTGAAACAGCAGGTTCAGAGTTCAGGCCTGCTGCACCCACCACCTCGTCATTTTCTGTACAAAAAGGCTAGACAGGTTTTGTATTCATACATGACTTTAGTTTTGTAATAGAGTAATTTTGTTAGCCGTAAATGAAAATAAATGCATAAATAAATAAATAAATAAATAAAATAGCCACCCAATGCTATTTCTGGTCCAATAGCATTTATAAAATATGATAGAAAATAAAATGTGAGTAGCTATATGTCAGGGTTGGGTTGACGGGAGACGAGAGTCGGTGAATACAGGTGCAAGCCGTTTAATGTGCAGACAAACATACAGCGCGGAGACAGGTGCGTAAAGTAACACAGTAACACAAACGGCAGACATCAACAATGTTCAACAACGTGGACAGACACACCAGAGTTTAAATCTACACACTAATCGGGGACTAACAGGAAATAGCTGGTAACACAGGTGACACAATTCAGGATGAGACAGGAGCATAAACAAAACAGAAACCACAACATTAAGCACATGGCGCTAGTCGCCATGGACACTGCCAAGCGCGGCCAGAGAGCTCAAGGCAGGGAGTTCATGACACTATATCTCTGTATTACTTCATTTTTTAACAAGGCAAAATTATTTGAAAATGGTTCTTTAAGGGTTCTTTGGATAATTAAGGGTTCTTGGCTTCCTGAAGAAGTTCTACTTGAATCCCTCTCTGATAAGGAAAGACTCTATTGTAAACCTTTAACCTTTATGTTCCAAGGCCAACAAAATGAAGTTATTCACTTAAACTTGTCTTACTTTATTAGTCACACTTCGGGAAAGAAAGATTTTGATCAGTTTATGCCTTTATTTAAAGTCTGGGCCGTACCTGCATATTGAATGGTCCAGCAGGACGGTCCAGTAGAACGGCACAGTGTTCAGAGCAATCTGTCTGCCCAGCATATTCAAGGCAGCGATCCTCCCTAAGACATCACATATATATACAGACTTTTAATTAACAGACTCAGTGGTCCAGATGACTGCATTTGGTAAAAATGAGATCACATGGTTACCGTGTGCCCGTGCTATTTGCCAGTGGGCAATGACCCTCTGGTCTTTGGCCATTTGGAGAGGAAAAGAGGTTAGATCCCCGGCACAGTACACATCTCTTACATTGGTCCTCATGAACTGTAAAAAAAAAGAAAAAAAAAGAGGTGCGGCATAATAAGACTGCATGAGAAGGGATGGTTTACACTCTGTAGTATGTTCCAGAAATAAATTAAGCACTCGATGTCAAATTCCAAGACAAATGTACAGTATATTTTAATGTATGTATGTATATACTGTCTATGTAATAAGATCATATGCCCTCAATGACCTTATCCACAATGATAAGAGTCCATCTTGATAGCACTTCCACAAAGAAACTCTGAGTTAGGAACTATTCCTGATTAGAGAGAGAAAAGAAAGAATGAGAAAGAGCGAAATAAGAAAGATATATTAACAGGTTGTTTGTTGTCGCTAAATTTATATAATCAATTTTATATAACGTTACTAGCATGTCAGTTACAGTGACAAATGTGAGAAAAATAAATTTATTTGACTGATGACTTTAGTCACAGGAAAAAAAGGACTTCTCCAAAATTGGTGAAAAAGTAAAAGCAGTAGTGAGGCATACGTGAAAAGCACCTTGGATTTACTGGAGTCAGACTGAACCCTGAGCGTCTAAAACCTTTACTATATATACATCTTAAGCAGAAATTATCCCCATTTGTCACCCTCTTTGGCTGAGGTGGTCCACTTTTCCTCTACTCCTGTTCTCATTCTATAATTTGCATCGCTTCCTGGCCTAAGTGTTAATGTGATGCCAGACGTGAATACGGCATCACATTTCTTTGCAGCTATAATGATTGAGCCATTTGATGTAGCAGCTTATTCAGCTTCCTGGTGTGGAAGCAGCTGGGCCTTCCAGATCACACCAGGTCATAACCTACTTTTCAGGCAGACATTGCAATTCCTTACAGTAACATGCTCTAAATCAGTTACTGCATCATATGTAGCACATACCAATTCCCACAATTAAGACATCAGCTTCCACGATGATGCCGCTCTTTAGCACCACCTCTTTGACCTACAGAGGAAGAAACTTCATTACACCTTTTCCAATTAGATACTATAGAAGCTAGATACTAACTAGATGGACATACAGTTGGGTCCAAAGGTCTGTGACCACATTGAAAATCCACCACCATGTTTCACTGTTGTTTTGATACACGGTGGTATCAATCTCTCTTCTGTTCGTCT
>JAOUQW010000019.1:15904552-15915982 GCA_028565825.1 Olivaichthys viedmensis | reverse complement strand
GTATCTGCATGATTTTATGCATTGCGCTGCTGCCACACGATTGGCTGGTTAGATAATTGCATGAATGAGAAGGTGTACATGTTCCTAATAAAGTGCTCGGTGAGTGTATATGAGAGAGAGAGAGAGAGAGAGAGTTATTTTTATATATAAATGTTGAGTGTCACTGTGTTTTCATGTTTATACCAAATAGATAATTACTGCACTGTATTAAATGTGATTTTATTACCCAATAATCATAAAGAAACACACTCTCATGGTATTACAAATGCCTCTTTTGTATTTCTACAGAAGGCGAGGACAACTTTGAGCAGGATGGGGAAGATGGCGTCCCGTCCTCATCCCGCCCCTCGGCCCCGAGATCTCAGCCAGCTCCGTCTGAACCACGCGGCCCCATTCTTCCTCTTCCTCCCTCCCTCCTCCACTCCCACATTGCCATCCAGCACAAACCCTCCACCCCTCCACAGCACCAAAGCGCAGCCATCGCTCCTCAGCCCAGCGTCATTGCGCACGCCTCCGTCTCGCACGCGTCCGTCATCCAGGCAGTCAATCACGTGCTGCCGGCTGTCTCCAAGCCCATCGGCCACATCACTGTGCACCCGGTGGCCCTTTACCCGCAGGCGGTGGCCGTCTCGCAGGCGCCCGTGCTGGGCCACATCACACAGACGCTGGCCCAGGGCCACAGCCACATTAACGGCGCAGCAGTAGGCCAGCAGGGCACGATGGTGGGGAAGCCCACAGCCGTGGTGGCCCACCATCACGCGGGTCTGGTGGGGCAAGCGGTGCTTAACCCAGTGACTATGGTGACCGTACCGCCGTTTCCCGTCGGCACACTTAAGCTAGCATGAGACTTAGTAGGGAAAAACACGGGGTTTGTGACCAAGGTTGTTGTGGGATCTGTGGCATGTGAGGACTGTGAAGAACTGAAGATCTGGATGGTCAGAACAGCACAGGACTTTATGTAGTGTGTGACTACGAAATGTAAGAGCTGTTGCTTTAGCATTGTGAGCGTGCCTCTCGGCATGGGTGATCATGGGAGTTGGAGTCTTGGTGACTTTCTAATCGAATAGGACTCGTGTCCTTGTCACACAGACTGAATGAGTAATGTGTGATGCACTTGCAAACCTAAAATCATGAAACAATGGGTGTTGGTTATTCACAGCGAGTGATGGAGGTGCTAGAAACAAAGCATCTCTTTCACTGCCTCTCTGTCCTTTACTCCTGCTCCTCTGATTAGCTAGTGTACTTAAACCTCTCAGGCATCACTTTCTCATTCAATCACCAAAAAATGGTAGAAATGTAAACAAACAAAAAAACAACACACAAAAAAAAGAGACCAGATTCACAGTCAAGCAGAATGCATGACATGTTGCATTATTGTCTCAGAAAATATTATTCATGACCAGACCTCAAATTGGGCAGATACATATAATAAATCTATATAAATCGAGAAGTGCCTAACCCCTGGTCTAAGCCCAATAGCGCCCTCTGCTGCTTAAAGGTGGTCCAGCTGAGTTTTCAGAATGACTACTTGACTTGTTGTCATGTCCTTTCAGCAATGTCAACTGCAGGCAGTGATAATGGGCGCAATTACTGTCCTTCAAATACAGACTGCGGAGTGAAATGACAAAAGAACACCCAGCAACCTGAAGAGCACTGAGAACATTCAAACCATATTCAGGCATTTATAACCACAAAAGCCAGTGCTAAGCATTTCTTCCATTGTCTGTTATATTACAATTGTCTTACCAATATTTCTTTACAACACGATATACCACTAAAATTGAGATCTATTTTCCAAACAACAATGTGCTTCACTTCCACAGAGAAGTGATCTGATGTAGTTCCACTAGTTATACCAGTTGTATGGGTGTCAATATATGTGTAGTGTGTATGTAAGAGCTTGTCCTTATATTTCTTTTTAGAAAACCCGCCAGTTGCATGGCCACGTTTTTGTTTTTATCATTGTTTTTTTTTATTTCTTTTCGTTATTTAGCGTGTGTGTTTGCTTACCTTGAGGAGGTGGTATTCAGTATATGAGCATTTTGGCGACGTGGAAATAATAATATTTTTGCTGTTTGTTTGCCACTTCAGGTTTCTATATCTATGATATCTATACTTGCATCATGTTTTCTTCACAACATCCATGTACCATGTGACACTCATGTAACACTCATTCCTTGTGTTGCTTCCTTATGGTACTTTCTTGGTTTATTTGCAGTTATCCTACAAAACTCTCACTTTATATTTTACTACAGAATGAGAAAAAATGCTACTCTGCTAAAGGGGATTCAATTCTCTGACGTACTGTGTCTCATTGCTACGTACTATCATTTTTAACCAGAACACTGTGATACCCTGCTCTTAATTTACAGTCCCCACCTCCTACAAAAACAAGCAAGTCTGAGGCTTTGGTTTACACGCCTAGGTGAAAAAGTTGTGTGCTTATGTCCACTTTAGATGTGAAAACTTTTCCCTAAATTTGGTGAGAGGAAGATACATGCTGTGCTTTATATTCAGTAAACAAATAGCCTACCCTTTTGTAAAATTTAGTAGTGTTTTTTTTATTTTATTTTTTTTTGTTATTTTAAATATGTCTATGTATGTATGTGTGTATATATAAATATGTGATGGATATGCACGCATTCACATATACTTGTATGTATTTGAGAATTACACTGTTGCCTGGTTTTGCATGTAGATTTCAAATATTTTGTTTAACGTTGATCCCCTCCTTAACTTTTTTTGGGACCATGTCTAATACTGTATGATGTGGTGGGGACCATTAGACCTCATTCTACATTGATATTATATATACATATATAAAAATCTGCATTTTCCCTATGGAGAAAGTTTAAGTTATATATCGCCTGTACATTTTGGGCTGCATTAAAATCTAATTGTCCACCATGAAATAAAACAGTAATAATGTTGAAATATGCTAGAGTAATTAAAAAAAAAAAAAAAAAAAAACCCATAATGACTATTCATAATAAATCTTATGACATTTACAAAAACTAATTGTCCTTTTATTTATTTATTTATTTTAACCTTTTAAAAAACTTTTTTAATGTAAAATTACATGAATTACAAAACCCAAAATATATCAGTTTGTATTGGTAATTTTGTGTTCACATTAACACAGATGAAGAACAGCTTTTGAACACGCATCACAAAGAATAATAAAGAAGGTTATAACTCGCTTGTGAAATATATTCTAATTGCATGCTAATTGTCTGGCTTCTCCGCTTACAAATCAACGGTCAGATATTTAAGATTCTGTTTCAGTTTCCATGCTGCATCTGCTCATGGATCCTTTGCAGCATCTCTTGCATTCTTTGCAACTGCAGATAAAACACATGCACGAAATAAATCAGATTTAGTAAAATAATTTAGAAGACGGTGTTCCACCCATGTAAACGTTTAACTACAACAGTATCGCTACTTATAATGTGCTACATACTTTTACATTCCACAAAAAAAGGCAGAAAGATTCCAATACTATAGCTCTCTGGTTGGAGATCCATTTTTCACAACGCCCACCTAGGATCAAGCTCAAAGAGGCTTTCTTACCTCTTCATCTTTCTCCCAAATGAGGCGCTCTGTTTCATCGTCCACAGGCACCAGAGGTAAGTCCGTGGTGTTCTCTCTCAGATAGTTACACAGACTGCCATGAGAAGAGACAAACAGACAAGCAAATACTTCCACAGCTACAGCAAAAAAAAAGTCACATTTAGCCTCAACCTTGAATATACTGCTACCAGAACAGTTTCTACTTCATAACTGCATTTTTATTTTTGTTAAATCCAAAACTGAACCCAAAATCAAAGTTCTGCCATTGAATCCATCTCTGTGAAACAATCAAGTATAATAATAAAGACACTGAATGTGTTTATTCTCATCTGTGTTGCTACCTGTTTCTTCCTAGAGACCTTCTTATAGCTTTAAATTCCACACAATACAATATTGCCTGCATACACGCAGAACCACTGCTGTAGAATCAGCCCTCCTTTAGGGACAATGGATGTTTTTTTTATAGCAAATCATGGCCACATAGTATGAATCTTGAAAAAGACAAACTTAAATTCATCCTTTAATATAATATGCATGGTTGTTATTAGAATAGAAGTTTCACTAGCTAACACCAATTTCTATTAGAGATTATCAAGGCAGGAGTGCAGTTGAGGGAGAGGTTGTCTACAGGTATCCTCCAGTTTGTTTTGCCGTGATGATAAATCACATCTAAAAACACTCTTCAAACTAACTCGCGTGTAAAGAAAAGACAAAAACTATGTCTTCTCCATCCAATTTTTTAATTTTAAATTCCAAATTTGGAGAATTTGGTTAAATTTCAGACAAATTAAGACTTTTTAGGGACCTGCAGATACCCTTATGAGAGTCAACCAACCATATACCATGATATTGCATTTCCAAAATAAAGGTTTCCAGGCACCAGACATCCTTGTGGACCCTTCTGGTACCAGGACTAACATTCTGTGGAGGTGTAGCTCTGATCCAAATAAACACAACCAATCAGGCCAGTAAAAGGTTCTACAGGAAATAACAGTTTAGCTAGTCGCAGCCTCAGATGCTCCACCCATGAGCTAAAAAAAAGCTACAAGTCTGGCTTGTGAGTCAACTGTTTAACTGACTTTGGTGTATTAGTTTATCATGAGGGTTGGTGACGTCTGGTATATGGGTCACAGACCTGCGTTTTCTCTCTCTGACGACCATGCGCGTCATGTTCTGGATGCACCGAGAGCGGTAGTTCTCGTAATGCGTTTCCCGTGTCACGTCCTTCAGGTCCTGCATGTGGGTACGAACCAGCATGTTCCTCAGCTTCAGGAAGTCTGAGTGGGCAGGGTTTTCCACTGAAACAGTAGCGAGTTTACATCAATATTATGTGGCGCAGTTCGGATGGGGCCATTTAGTAATAAATGAGAATATGATTAAATATTGTACGATTCAACAGCCTTTAAAGATAGTAGGGCAAAACTTTAGTTATCTCCTGTTATTTCTATTGTGGGAATTGTTCTACTCATGCTGACAAAAAGTTTGGCCAAATATTCTGTCAGACAATGTGTGTTAGCGTTAGGCCTGTCACAATTATTACATTATCGCCTAAGCGCAATTATTTTTGCTGATTGGAACTATTTGAGGCGATTGCGATGCATCATTTGATTCCACAGTCATATGTTTCTTTATAAGTACATGTAGTCTGTAAACAGAACGCTTATTCTGAATTCGTTTCCTAATACAATCAAATTGCTGTGCCCTCTTTGAACAATGTACTGTATACTGTATACCTACACGAAAATTACTTTCAATGAATAAAAAATGACAATGTAATTTACTTTATTTCACGAGAACCCTTGCTGTGTGTGACATGCATATTTTGATAAAATACTTATTTTTTAAATATATTATTTGAGCACAGTCATTTTGTCCTGTTAGGATTTTAGAAGTATAAATAATGAATATATCAAGCTGCAAGTTGCGAAGGATCCGTTTGAAAATAGCTACCATGCAGGAGATGCGTTACGATTTCCAGATACGATTGAGGTTGATAAAGTATGTTAAATGATCGGATCTGCTTTATGAGCCATAGGTGGCGTTAAACTTGACATATAAGGGGCCCAAAGACTGTGTTGTCGTGTGACAGTAATGTTTAGTGGACTTGTAACTTAGCAACTCTCACTAAAACTCGTTGTAGAAGACCAGATTTAGTGCATTAGTAAAGAATAGTACATTATGTATTTACATAGTTTTTTTTTTTTTTAAGTTCAATGTTTATTGTCCAGTAACCTTTTGGTTTAATAACCTATTTGATATATAAGCTATTATATTTGTCACGTCTTTCCTTTTTACAGTCTAAAAGTCAAACAGAAATTTAATTATTCATCAATTTATTATACAATTATTCATCAGCCAAACTTTAATAATCATGTCAGGCCTAGTTAGTCATACAAAGTGTATCATGCACCGTGTAAAAGAGTACTCAGAAAAGTGCATAGATATAAGATACCTTCCACCACACCCCAAGGATACATGCGGCCTCGGACTCTCCTGCCTTTGCTTTCAACGAGAATGCTACTGCCGATCACAGCAAAGGGAATACTGTCCTTCAGAGGAGAAAGCACCCAATAGTCAAATCAAACCTCAGATTAAAGCGGGTGCAAAAATCTTCCAAACAAATGAAGAGAAAGAATGCAAAGAATGTTAGTCGATTTCACCATCATGATGGTGGCCTTGAGTTGACTAAGTATAGAAATGTAATCAATCTAAGGGCAGCTGTAGTCACACTCAGAGCATTTGTAGCGCATGTCATTTAAAAGTCTGACGCACTAATTAATATCATTTCAATAATTCTCACTTTGAGCTCTTGGTCGTGGAGTTTAAATTCCTCGTCTTCGTCTGAGTCACACTCAGGAAATTGGTAGATGTTGATCCCAAACTTCTTAATCTCCTCTCGTATCTCGAGGGCAGAATACATAAAGCCTCTCATCATGCATTCTGTGTCATTAAAGCCACACACACTGTTGTAAAACACACACCAAATAGTGCATAAAATACTGTAAGTGACACGCACCTTTAGTTTCCTCTGTGTCACTTCTTGTGGTGTGAGGCAGTCTGCTTTCGCCAGCACAGGCACAATGTTGACCTTCTCATGTAGTGCCTTCATGAACTCCACATCAATAGGTCTGAGACTGAAGGCACAGTTATATATAGCTCATATAATGTATTTAATAATGAATCAATACATTCTTAATAAACCAATGAAAGCCTTTCGCTGTATATAACTAATATATGCGCTATTTTGTTGTTCTTTTTTTTTTTTTTTTACCCATGGCCATAAGCTGAGATGAAGTACAGACAGCAGTGCACTCGGCTGTCCTGAATGTTCTTGCGGTTTAACCCACTCTCGTCCTTGAAGTACTGCTCAAACTGATGGTCAATATAATCCACTACTGGCTTCCAGCTATCAAGAATATAAATAACTATGGTTAGGGTCTGCTAAATTCATTTCTATAGCCTTTTCCACACTGAGCAAGCACTGAACATATGATGAAAAAAGGAGAAATACCAGAATTACCTTGTTTAAAGATATCATTACCTCTCAGTGTTGTTGACAGCATCTCCAAAGCCTGGTGTGTCTACGATGGTAAGCTTGAGTTTGACTCCTTTCTCCTCAATGCCAACTGTATGTTTGGTCATTTCCACTGTTTGGACGATCCTCTCTGTATGCAGGGCAAATAGATCAAATATTAGCTGTCTTCCAGTGGTACCTACAATGCATGTGCTTGGTTCCTGTCCAAAATGTATCTCCTATACATGTTCCATATCGCACTCCCAAATGCTTTATCCATTGGAAATTATAAAGATATAAAATTACAGAGATACCAAACTGTGCCAGGGAATTGCTTACATTTTGCCCAATGGTTTCGTAGGCCTTGCCTCAGGCCTTTCTGACTTACCCTCAGCATTTAACATTTTCCTGTCCTTGTAGAGGTCTGTCAGGAAAAGGCTGTTGACCAATGTGGACTTTCCTAAACCAGACTCCCCTAGAGAGATAAGACAATTAGACGTACAAAGAAGTATGCATTAGTGAAATAACTTTTTAAACGTTCACCTTTTTTCAGACTTGATATTAACTTTGAGATGCTGTGAGCTCACCAGCAACCATAAGTGTAAAGGCAAAGCCTTTTTTCACAGTTTTCCTGTGTACTTGATTGGGAAGTGTCGCAAAGCCCACATATTCCTTTGCTTGATCCTTAAAATAGTTACGGAGAATAATTACAGGGTAACAAACATATTACAAGACTCACAACCTGACATAGACCATGTCTGAATTTTTGCACTCCTCACACAAAAATCATCACATTCATCCCTTATCTCGAACGGCAATAATAAACATAATTTTCTTGAAGATTTTGAACATTACCTCAGGAGAGTCATAAGGATCTAATCTACTCCAGAGGCTCTTGGATTGTGAGGGACTAAGCGGAGACTCAAGAGAGCCGGTGGAACTGAACTGGCAGCGGCGCAGTAGTTCCGGCTCTGAGCCCCGCAGGTTCCTTCCTAGTTGGCGCGTGAAAGTAGGTGTGCCAGGGGTGTGAGGACGAGCACTGCCATCCGGCTCCCTGTCCATCACGTGCATCTCCCGGCCAGGAAAAGTGTAGCCTGCCCTGGGGGGCAGATCTCTCATAGTATAGGCCAACTCTGCGTCCTCTGGATCCTCTATAGATAACTGAGGTTTGAAGCAGACAATATAAGCGGAACTTTATCTTATTGAGATTAAAGACATTCAGCTTACTGACTGCTAACTTCTATTTTGTAATCAACTTTCCTCTAACAAAAGAATCGTTCTCATAAAAGCTTCCTTTGTAATAATTTAAAAAAATATCTTTAATAATAGTTTTTTCTCTCAAAATACAATATTTCTCACAAAAATAAAATTATTGACACCCCTAAAGAGAATTAAAAAATAAATAAATCCTGTGGTCTGAATTGAGGAGGGCACTCCACATGCACAAACCTAAGACTATAAAAGAAGCTTGAAATGTTCTGCATGAAGGAGTGGTCCAAGATCCATCTACAAGTGTCTCCAACCTTGTTAGACCTTACAGGAAGAGGCTCAGTGCTGTTATTCTCTCCAGGAGAGGCTTGATAAAATACTAATTGTGAGGGTGCCAATAAATTTGAAAAAAAAAATTTCTTCTCATTTTCATGTAGGGTGCCAATAATTCGGAAGTTGACTGTATTCTCACACTCCTACTCTCTGATCTTATTATATAGTTATTAGCAATAGGGACCGAACATTGCATTAGGAACGCAGGTACATGACTGAAAGTAAACAGACCGAGTAGTCTGAGTAGTCCAACCTTAACTACTCTTAACTAAACTATAATACCTAAATATAAATACTCCAGCATTTTTTAATCTAATCTCTATTTACCACATCTGTAGCTTATACACGATTACCATGAACAATCATTTCGACATATTTCCCTGTCTGTCTCATCCCCAAGACCTTTAGTTAGAGTGTAACAGTTGTGGTTTTGAATTTGCGTTAATATAGTCATAGATAGATATAGACAGATGCACTTTATTGATCCCCAAGGGGAAATTTGGGTCATGCATTTTAAACATTTATTGGTGGAATTCAACAAATGTTCTTAGACTTCCATTACAAGTTAGGTTAGAGTAAATGGCTTTTCTGTTCTTTTCTCAGTACCCGGAAACGCCACAATGTCTGTAGTAACCACACATACACTACAGATGCGGTGGATAGAGATTAGGTTTAAAAATCGCTGTTGTATTCCTTGAAAGTTCAGAATGCCACCTTTAAATCTGTCTAAATCTATATTGGGTGAACCATGTAGGAATCACAACCATTTTATATAGTTTCTCATTTCAGAGGACTAAAAGTAAATGGACAAAATTAGCGAAGCCTGGGGATTTCTGACATCAGTCTTGTCCTCAGTAAGTCAAATGCTCATTGGGGTTCAGGTCAGGTAACTGAAAAACAGTCATTTTATCAGCATGTTTCAGGTCACTGTCCTTCTGCAAAGGTGAAGTTCCACTAGTTCCATTGGCAGCCATACATGCCTTTGTTGCCATGTTTAACAGATGAGGTGGCATAGTTTGGATCCTGAGCATTTCCTTTTTTTCCTCCACTAAGTTTTAATTCATGACTGTTATTGTCCTTCGCACATCCACTAATTGCAGCCTTGCAGACTGTGCTCACCAGTGTGTTCTTGCTTCTTAACGATATATCAAGGAGCTGATTTTTCCAGCTCTTTCCACCTACTTAACTTTTAACACTTCTTGAGAAAGCAACGGATGCAAATGCCATAGCTATAATCAACTCTAGACCTTTTGATAGCTCCCTGGCGCATGAACTAATGTTGCAGAAACTTACAGATGACCAATAAGCACCTTCTGTCCAATTACTTAGATTTATGGATTCTTGAATTAAAGTTAACAGTCTGCGCTTGTGTTACTGTTCAAATATTTACGAGCTGCTGTCAAAAATACGATTTGTCCTGAATATGCGGCATGTTCCCACTCTCAGATCCGAGTCCTGTAAGCAGTGTGACCCTGCATTTAACCTGTCACTTCTCATTAGTGAGCAGCCCCTGTAGTCTGATTAAATCCTTACACTAATTCCCTGATCTGCAGTAAGACATTGGACACGTCCAGGGGGTGCTTCTAATGTGCTCCTTTCTACGGCAAAAACGTAAAACACAAAGATCTCTCTTTTCTAAACCTAATTTACTACATCCATACCTCAGGTTCTTGTCCGAGTGCATGTGCAAGCATGGGAAAAGGGGGACAACATGACCATTCGGCATAAAAGCGCTGTTTAATGCTTAGGCTACGTCGGAAAAAGTCAAAGTACACCACCTATAGTGACTTACTATTTTGACATACTATTTAGTACATTAAGTTTAAATTCTTTGACGGCTGAAATCACGCTAAAATTGTGATGGATGATCGCATTCTATTTAGAAAACATTTGCTTTAGTAGACTATAATGGACTAATTCGATTGCGCACAGTCTTTCGTGAAACAACGGGATCTCTAATTGAATTAGTGCACTGTATGCGCGCGACTCTGGCTGCCCTAATGAACATAATGACGTTAATGAATTATTATTCCTCACCGCGTTGTTTGAACATCGCTCTGACGAAGCGGCCGGTACTCGATCGTGGATGATCCATCTTTTCTAAAGAGACCAGCTTTATGAAGTCAAAATGAGGAGCCTTCTTCTTCGTGCTTGTCAATCTCTCTCTCTCTCTCTCTCCCTCCCTTGGGGTGCTTGTCGTCCTCCGCGCTGGTGCACAGTCAGGATTAAATGACCTCCCGGGTCGGTGAGCCTTTATGGGAAATTTCTTCGCCGTTGATTAAACTTGTGCTGGTGATTAAACTTGTTTCATTACCTCTTGTGTTGATTCACCTCTTCCCGTGTTCACTCGTTTTCCAGCTGTAAACACTGTAGGTGTTAATTCAACCCTATGGGATTTTGCTGCGATGTACTAACTGCATCCATCCGAGCACACTTCAGTTTCAAATACACAAAGGTCAACAAAATCCATTACCAAGTACTGCTTTTAATTGCTTTTAAAGTTCTCATTTTTCAAAAAGTATTACAAAACTGTTCTCAGAAGATGCTTTAAATATATTATTTAAAATGTGAACAAGTCGATTTTTTGCTGGGTGAAAAATGCAAATTTTAGAATACACATATTAATAAAATTTAAAAAAGTAATTAAATAAGAAGTAAAAAAATCATATATATATATACACACACACACTCAACGGGAACTTTATTAGGAACATCTTCTCATTCATACAATTATCTAATCAGCCAATCGTGTGGCAGCAGCGCAATGTATAAAATCATGCAGATACGGACCAGCAGCTTCAGGT
>JAOUQW010000019.1:15869428-15895222 GCA_028565825.1 Olivaichthys viedmensis | reverse complement strand
TTTCAGATTTATTGTGTATGATTAATGATAAGAAAAAGTGTTTTTTCGTGTTCCTGAAAAATTGGAATTTTGGAGATACACGTTTTTCATTGGACAGCGACGATATGCTATTGCCTTTAAATTCAGCATGAGCGTTTTGCGAACTGAATACAATCTATATATTTTTCTAAACTACCTGTTGGTGTTGTCAAGAGCATCTCCAAAACCCGGAGTATCCACAATGTTGAGCCGTAGCTTAACTCCCTTTTCAACAATGTCTACAGTCTTCTTGGTAATTTCTACAGTCTGATTTATCCTTTCTGTTCACAGACAAAATGCCTTCCTCATCAGTCTAGTCAAATTATAGTAAAGTTACACACAAATTATAATTTTAATTAACCCCAGAATACTTGCCTTGAGCGTCATAAAGATTCCTGTCCTTGTAGAAATCTGTGAGAAAGAGGCTGTTGATAAGAGTGGACTTGCCCAAGCCAGACTCACCTGTAACCATGAATGACAGATTGAGTCTTTAACATTAGTTGGCTAAGGATCTAATTAGTTGGCTAAGATTTTTTTTTTGTATCAATATTTACCTTGTGATATGATTTTACGTAATACATAAAGGTATTTTTGTAATCCTCATAATTTGAAAATGTGCCGGCATAGATTTCGCATGTGAATACTGTGTACAATAAGTGCAATCCATCATTTTACTCAGAACCTGCAAAAGCACTAGCCTATGTAAACTGCTGGCCGGGGCCAAATTCATTCCCTTTAATGAATAAGAGTACATCGATAATATATCCAGGACCATGAACCACCACATACTGTATATAGAATGCTGAGGTTACACATATTTAAATCATCATAATCTCCAGTTGTGTCAGTCCCTACATATTTTCCACATCCATGCCTGCAACAAATGAATATTATGATTATAATAAAAATACCATTAATTGTGTATCATTTGCAAGCAGCCAACATCAGGTAAGTCTTTATACAAGACTAATAAAGGTATAAATAGCCTCTATACAAAACAGAGGCTGCTCATTCAGCAACTCCTTTAATAAGGGCATTACTAAGGAAGTTGAGTAAGTTACTGAATAATTCATTGTAGTTACTGATTTATATGCTTCAAAATGAATAACTGAATAATAAGCCAGGACTATAGGGGTAAATACTGACGTATTAGCAGTTTGGGTTTTGTTGTCATATTGTGGTGTTATAAAACCGGGTGGTCAGTTGTAGGCCAGACTCTGAGGTTGCCTTTTGTACTTCATGTCCAAGCAAAACACAATGTTGACACTCCCACGTTCCAGGATGACAACTGAAGGTTGCATAGGACCAAATCTCTGTGTGACTGGTTCGACGAGCATTATGGAACACTGGGACACTTTGACTGGCCTCAAGAAAACTTGTGGGATTATTTGGAACAGGTGAAACACCGAAATAGGCGCCCACGAACTCTAGCTGAATTGCTTACCCAGTTAGTGGAAGAGTGGGCTAAAATGGACAGGAACATTCTCAAGACACTGGTGGAATCCTCACCTGACAGGATTGGCGTTGTTATTAAGGCGAGGGGAGGCATAACCAAGTATTAGGGAAGAAATGACCCATGCGACTAATTTTTCGGTCCAGGGAGCTTATATTTCCATTTGTCCCTACCTACTACCATCAGGGTGAAGTTAAATCCCCTTTTCACTGATTTTCGATGGACTTGGCAAGGCAGTGTAGCAAAGCCAACATACTCCTTCTCTTGATCCTTGGAGCAGAATAGAGAAAAGAAGAACAACACGCTAAAGCTAAATGTGAAAATGCACACAGTGTGCTCTGGGAGTTTGGCTTTGGCCAATATATTGTTACAATGTCTTATTTGTGTTAATTTTTATTTTTTGAAACGAGCACACCCATGAGGTGCTCTTCATGTGTAATGGTACCTCCAAAGAGTTATATGGGTCGGAGCATCCCCAGGGGCTACATGAAGGGTATGACAGCGGATTAGTGTTGTCATCAGTTGGATCCACCAGCTGGACCCACCTGTGCATAGGCAAGGGGGATAAATAACGAAGTATGCCTGTGGAGTCGGCATCCACCTCGCTCTCCGTTTTCTGACCGGTACCTTCAGGAGGGCAGTCTCTGAAGCAGCTTTCTAATTCAGTTTCACTCCCGTCACGCAATGGCGACCTGGTAACCTGGCAAGAAAGCA
This sequence comes from Olivaichthys viedmensis, assembly GCA_028565825.1. Classification (NCBI taxonomy): domain Eukaryota; kingdom Metazoa; phylum Chordata; class Actinopteri; order Siluriformes; family Diplomystidae; genus Olivaichthys; species Olivaichthys viedmensis. Next base: position 15,893,037 of record JAOUQW010000019.1, on the reverse strand, counting down.
TTTAGATGAGACAAGCTGACACAGTTGGCAAGGTAGTGTGTATGGCTGTCTGAATTCTTTTAAACTCACTGAAAACTTATGTCCTACCTCATCATCTAGAGGGAGAATATGAAGAGAAAGACAAGAGCCTACATGAGCTCTTCAGCAGCATTGCTAAACAACATCTAGGTGCATTTCTGCTAAAGTTTATAACAATAACGGGTGTACTTATAAAAAGGTATGTCTAGACATTATGAGTTTCAACAGCGCTGCATTTCCTCAATTTAGACCGCCAATAATGTCCAGCATGTCGCTTCTTACCTTCAAGGTCGACCTCCTCGTCCTGCGTGTCTAAAAAAATAAAACACACACAACAAAAATACTTAAATACTTAAATACCAAACACAGGTAAATCATTTGATTGCGCTGCTAATGTTAGGATTAACACTTCATTAACTCAGCGAGGTATTTCACTGGTTATTTAAATGTGATTAAAATCGTACAACGTGAACTTATATTTAAAAAAAAAAACCGTTAGCTAGCTGTTGAGCCACTAAACAATGCTTAGCATGAGGTTAGCATGCTAACTTACTACCATCAAGATAGACCTCATCCTGCGTGTCTAGGAAAAGCAGTGAAACACAACGAATTACACTCTTCATGCCGAATATAATTTCATTAATATGCTGTTAGTGTTAACATGAACGTTTTGTGAACTCAGCAAGGTATTTAACGTTACCTGGCCATTTTAAATATACGTGAACTAGCCGTGAACTATCTAGCTAGCGAAGACACTAGTTAGCTATTTAGCTTTTTCCTTCATATCTCACTGCAGAGATGAGCATAGCCTCGTAGGCCCACTACTAAATAATAAATAACATTGATATAAAATATGAAATAAAAATATATTTGTGGACTAATAATTGCCTTGAAAATACAGACAGGCTCCTAGCTAGCTACTCACAGTTGCTATTCATTGGATTCATGCTAGGAAGCTAGCTAGCTAGTTAGCCCTGGGTTCCAGTGTTTCCGTTGGTTTGTATCTTCGATATGATTTGAAATCGAGTCGAATTCTCGCAACATGAATTCACGAATTATATTAAAATATATATATTATTTAAGGTCGGGTACCTCGTCGTAATAGGCTCATTTTCCCCTTCACTCATATCAGAATTAAACCCAACCTGTTGGAAATTTAAATTTAAATTAAAAATTATTATTATTTTTTTTTGAAAATGTATTCAAATATGCAAGTGAGGCAATAGATGGGTTAAAGTCAACAAATTGACTTTAAGAACACCATAACGTTGTTATTTCATGAAATTGTTCGATTAAAAGATTCATTCAATAAATGTTAAACACTGCACGTTGTGCATAAGTTTTATGGATGTCACTTAAAATCAATACTCAAGATACCTGGAAGAAGAAAGAAACATCCGAAAATTGACAATTGGAAGCAAAAAGCACGAGTTTGGACTCAATTTAAAACGTCTCCAAATCATTTACATCATCTAAGGAACTATCTAAAGGTGGACCACAAAAACACATTTTTAGTAAAGCATCTTTACAACTATATGTAATTTATTATGGAGAGATTAAAAAAAAAAAAAAAAACAGTGCCTTTTGAACCTCTACCTTAAAAATGTATGCTTGGTGTAGTTAACGGAGTTGGGATGAAAGTATAAAAATATTCATATCAATAAATGTCCTTTTTTCTTTTCTTCTTTTTTACGTATTGTGGAAGTATGAAAGTTATAGATGGAAAATAGGCAAAAATCTGAAAATTGACAATTGGAAGCAAAAAGCATGATTTTTGACTCAATTTAAAACGTCTCCAATATGACTTTTGCGTTGACTCCAAATGTAAAACAGGTAGGTAGAATCTTTATTGGCCTTTGTGCTGTTATATAGGAAAATGTTCTCTTCTCATGTCCCATCTTCCCAAGGTGACCGTGGAGCAGTTAGGGAGTTAGCCCAGCTTTGGTAGGACAGGATAATTTGCAGTATCCTATAACCCTCTGGCTGCAGACTCACTCCAATCAACCCATCAGCCAGTCCTGTTATTTGAACTGACAACCTTCTGGTCACTGTCACAGATCCAGGTAAAACAGGCAACATCGTATTTCTTTGCAGTTTTTACCGTTATGTGAGTTTGGATTCTGACAGGCATTTCTGGTAAACACGCTCTGCTGGAAGCCAGCCAGAGACACGCTGCCTGCAACCAGAGCAAGAGTGTAGATAATGAGATTACTGTAGATACAGTGGAGCATACACAACTAGCTACTCCAGTCAGGTCCTTTCCAACGGCAGTTCTTGTATCACAGTCTTAGATTACATTAGATTTAATTGAAAATTACTGTTGAATGAAAATGAATGATTGGTCAACTGAAACAATATAAAATTGTAATAATATGAGCTATTCTTACTGAGTAGTGAAATAGCAGTAGAGTTATAGATATTAAAACACTGTAGATTTGTTTCTGTTTTCAGGCTTTCAAAAACTTGTCATAAGCATTTTAGGCAAGGCAAGTTTATTTATGTAGCACCTTTTGTACATTGAGGCAATTCAAAGTGCTTGAGGCATAAAAAGATTAATAACAATAATAAAATCATTAAAATCAATTTAATTAAAAAGCGAGATATAAAAAGTAACTAAAAGAATAAAAGTGCATACATTGTGAGAATAAAGTGCAGTGCTAGCCATAGAAACAGAAGAATAGGTGGGTTTTTAGTCCTGACTTAAACGCGGCTACAGATGGGGTATATCTAAGTTCTTCTGTGAGCTGGTTCCAGTCGTGAGTAGCGTGATAGCTAATTGCTGCCTCCACATGTTTAGTTCTATCTCTAGGTACTACTAGCTGACCAGTCCCTCATGATCTAAGAGGCCGACCAGATATGTATTCTTCTAACATATCAGAGAGATATTTTGGTCCTAGGCCATTAAGTGATTTATAGACAAGTAGCAGCACTTTAAAGTTAATTGTATATCTAACTGGAAGCCAGTGTAGTGATCAGAGGACTGAGGTGATATGCTCTTTTCTTGGTCCAAGTTAAGATTCTAGCAGCAGCATTCTGAATAAGCTGCAGCTGATTTATGGTCTTTTTTTGGAAGGCCAGTAAAGAGACCATTGCAGTAATCCAGCTCACTAAAGATGAAGGCATGGATGAGTATCTCCAAGTCTAATTTGTGTTATGTTTTTGTGATGAAAAAAGGCTGATTTCGTTATTGCATTAATATGGTTAATGAAGTTAAGCTCAGGATCCAAGAGGACATCAAGGTTTCTGACTTGATTTTTTGTTTCCAGGGATCTAGAATTCAGGTAGGCATTCACCTTGGATCTTTCCTCTTTGCTTCTGAATAAAATTATCTCTCTTTTGTCTTCCTTTAATTAAAAAAAAGTTTTGGCGCATCCAATTGTTTATCTCCTCAATGCATTTACTCAAGGAATATATGGGACTGTAGTTATTTGGTGAAATGGCTAAATGTCACGCTTGTGGACGGGAAACGGGAGTCAGACACAAACACCCCAGCCCCCCCCCCCCCGCACCTTGGCACCCAATGGGGGGAGGGGGCCCGGGCCCAACGTCCATGTCCAGGCCGTGGCACGGGGGGCTGGCCACCATCACCAGCGCAGCCCGGGAGCGGAGCGATGACCTCGGCCACGCAGGCGTGCGGCGAAGCGATGACCTTGTCCGCAAAGCCGGGCGGCAGCGCGACCTCAGCGCTGGCCTCCGGCGGTGCAGGGTGACCACGCCATTGGCCCCTGGCGGTGCAACCGACGAGATGGTGAGTCTCTGCAGTAGTTTCGCGAGCTAGTCCAGTGTGGCGTCAGAGACCTGGGGAACGCCTTCTGTGGCGTCAGGGAACTGTGAAACGCCTTCCACAGTGTCAGGGAACTCCAGTGGGGAGTTTACTGGCAGTGTGGCCGGAGGCGGGTCAAGCAGCCGCGGGAGGAGCCGCTCAGGATGGTGGCGGTGAGGGACTTGACCTCCTGTTGCTGCCACTCGCACTCACGGAGCCACTCGTCCCGGGTGGCTTCATCCGTTGCGGGGGCGAGCTGCTCCCTTGTGGCGAGCCATGCGCCAACGGCGACAAGGTATTCGCCCCTCCATAGCCGCTCCTCCTCGCTGCACTCTCTCAGGGGGCGGAATGGAGGACGGCTTGCTGTATCCATTTGATGGTCGTTTGTTCTGTCTTGCTTGTGGACGGGAAATGGGAGTCGGAGCCGTTTTAAACATTTATTAATGTATGAACTAACATCAACACATTACACTACAGACAGGCACGACATTAACAACAAATAATAAAACAGGACTGGAACATGGGGATACTTATACAAACAGACAGGATACAGGTGGGTACACTTGACATAATTAGACAGGGCGGGACTAGACAAACAACACAACAGAGTTCTGCGATTGTATGTGTTGCGCGTCACCGTTGCAAAACGCGGCGTGCCCATGACACTAAATAGACTTGAGTGTCATCTGCATAACTGTGATAAGCAACTTTGTTATTTTGTAAGACCTGACCTAGTGGGAGCATATACAGATTAAAAAGGAGGGGTGCAAGAATAGAGCCTTGGGGTAGACCACATGTCAGGGGGGTCCGGTCAGATTCATGGTGCCTTCTAAGTATGATCTGAGCCAACTGAGGGCCGACCCGGAGAGCCCTACCCAGTCTGTCTATTAGTATGTTGTGATCCACCGTGCCATAGTTTTGCCTGAGTCGGTGTTGAGACGGATGTCGTTTAGTACCTTTATGAGGGCAGTCTCTGTTAGCCTATTAACAGTGGCAAATAAAGTGTGGGAATTATTGATATTTTATGTTAATGATGTTGCTAAAGAAAGATTGTCTAGCTTTGTGAATTTCCAGATTGTAGTTGCACAGTTTCTCTTTGTAGAGGCCATAATCTGGATCTGTAGTTTGGTTTTCCTCCCTTTTCAAGCCTTGTATTTCTGCAGTGTTTCGCCATGGTGCTTTGTGCTTGCTAGTGATTGTCTTTGCCTTTACAGGTACAGTAATATCAATAACATTTTCAATTTTGGAATTAAAATTGTCAAGGAGCACGTCAACAGAAGTTGGGTTTGATGCCATATATATACCCTTCATAAATAAAGCACTAGTGTTTTCATTGATAAACTTTTTCTTGACAGAGATTGATCTTTTGAGTGAAACAAGAGATCAAAATGTCAAAAAATGCAAAAGTGATCTGAGAGGGCTAGGTCCTTAATGGTAGTAGACGAGATGTTGAGACTCTTACTGATGACCAAGTCCAGAGTGTGACCCTGGACGAGGAAGTCTCTGGAAGCATTGTCCTGAGGATTATATATGTGGATATTAAAGGCACCAGTAGATAGTAGAGTAGATAGCAACTCTGTAAAATCATCCACAAAGCTTGGAGAGTATTTCAGAGGTCTATAGGTGATTATTAGTAGGATGCGTGGTATACTTTTAAGCGCAAAGGAGAGGTGTTCAAAGGAGGAGTAATTACCCATTTTAGGCAGTCGACAAAAAGTTGGTACATTTCTGAACATTTGCCAAGAGATTTTTTTATTTCAGGGTCATAGAATCTGTGAAGAATTTATCCATGGTATTAAGTTTAGGGAAGGAAAATAAAAAGATTGCCACTTCTCTAACCAATTTAGCAGAAATAGCCACACATTGTTTATATAAATAAATGATGTGTAGATATTAGCTAACTTTAAAAATTTTTTTTTAAACTATACAACATTATCCAGTTTGTACCTGGTTTTATGCAATGATTCACATTATTTTTGCAATGATTCACATTATTTATGAGTTAATTAGTACAATACCTGGACAGAAAACTGCAACTTCCTGTCAACTTGCAGTCTCAACTTAATCAGTATTTATTAGACAAACTAATATGTTTGTTCCCTTTGCACCTCCCACACCATTACAGCTATAGCCTACCTTATTTTTGCTGAATGTCATTGCTATAGTGTAAATGTCCATTAGGAGGGTCGCAGATTGTTCTGAAATGACCATGTCCATGAATTCTATGTCCCTTCACAGTTTGCTGGTAGCCTGTCTACAGGTTCTTCAAACACAGACCAATATGTTGAATTCGGCTGTTCACAGCATGCCTTACTCTTGACTTGACACTCGCCTCTCTTTTTGTTCAGATGGGAAACCATTTGCATGCTGAGGCTGGCTGTGGTTTTCCCAAAACACTCGCCGCACCTGATCCAGTTCTGAGATTAGAGGAAGTCCGATGTCCAAATGCATCAGCAATCTCTCCAGCCATTCTTCTAACTTTGCAAATGATGGTCTGGAAGCACAGAAAATGACAGAAAAGCAAAGAGTTTAGCGAGATGGTTATGTGTGCCTGCACATTTTGTGGAAGAGAAAGAGAATTTAACCCTACCGCTTTTCAACTTCTGTGTCACAGCAAAGAGCTGCAAGAGGAAAGAAAGCGGGCGGGCATTCTGCGGGACAGTAGCGCTCTAGAAATTCCTTCACACCTAGTCCAAATTCCATAGTGCGGGGTAGATAGTCTGGATCAGCATACACTCTGCCAATAATCTGATGCAAAGAAATGAATGTAAGTTTACACTTTATATGCGTTTGATTTAGTATCTAATTAGTATTTAAGTTCTAGTTACCTCACAGAGAATGATTCCAAAGGAGAAGATGTCAACACGTTCGTCATAGCTAATACCTTAGAGATGAGGAAAAAAGCAGAGGCCATGACCATAAAGAATCTGATTATCTGTGGATGTTTGGGTCTGTTTTGTTTATTGCAATGGCTCACCTCGCATCATCTCGGGCGCCATCCAATATGGGTTCCCCACCACTGTATATCTTTTTTTCCTATGTGGCTTACTCAGCTTTGACGCTTGCTCAGGAGAAGAATTCCTGGTCTGAGATTTATCCTCCATCACGAGCCGGGCCAGCCCAAAGTCAGCCACCACTACAGAATTGTTCTGTAAAGTTAGACCAAGACGATGAAACAGTTTTGCATGTGGTCCAGAAGGAGAGAAGTTACACCTTTAGTATATCAGTGCCGTTATTATTATGCATTCTCACCTCTCTGACAAAGCAGTTATGTGAGTTCAGATCTCGATGGATAACATTCATGGAATGCAGGTAGGCCTATATGAAGGAAACAAGATAAGAGGAAAAAGTGTGGTATGTCAGTGGTGTAGCGGCAATGTAGCTTTTTTTTTTGTAGTTTATGAATTTTTTTATTTTGTAATTTTAAATAAATACAAGGACAGGAACCCACACTTGTAACAGTAAGTTGTGCTTACCATTCCTGCAGAGATGTCCTTTGCATAGCTTACTCTTAGGCTCCAGGGATGATCACTGTCCTATTAGATATTTGATTAAATAATTTAACTTTTTTTTACTTCTTTGTATCACGCTAATAATAATTTAAAAAACAAAAGGTTCAAACCATTTTCTGTATGGTTTCTCTCAGAGTCCCTCCTGGCACGTACTCCGAGATGAGGTTTAGTCGTTTATCTTTGTAAAGAACGCCAATGAACTTCAGGACATTTGAGTGATCCAGACAGCGCATCACTTTAACCTGGAATGACAGTTGTTCAAGCCTCATTTAGCTGCAGCCCTGTTGAGAAATGATTTGTGGTAAACCATAGAATGGTTACAAACCTCCTTGAGAAACGTTTTCTGAGTCTCTTCATCAAAACGAAGAAGTTCCTTCATCACCATGACCTCGCCTGTTTGCTGATGTGTCACCTGGTAACCAAAGATAGAAATTGCCTTTAATGTAATGTAACTTTTTGCGCCCAAATCTGCTGTAAAACAGCGTAACCAGTTCCTCCTTACCTTGATGGCTTGTCCGAAGCAGCCCTTGCCTAGAACTTCCCCGTATATGAGGTCGCAGGGGCGAAAGATGCGCTGCGTCTTGTCAGCTGGATCAATGCGCAAAGACTCTGAGCGATTAATGTTTCTTCTGTGAGAGAGCAGTGGCAAGTGGCTCTGTGAACATAGGCTTTTTTCAATGCTGCAACTGCGCCTACAGGGAAACAAATAGAGTTGCTTTGAGAAAAACAGTGATTATTTATAGTGATCATCATAGGAAAGTTAGTAAAAGTGTTCCAGTCGCTTAATTCCACATTCTTATGTAATAAATTATCATGAGCTGGAATGTTTTAATTCCTACAGAATGTGTCTGGCGCGGTGGCCGTGTGGAGAGAAGAAGTCTAATTTCCCTGGTTGGTCTGCTTCCTCCTCCAGCAGGCCAGATTGATCTTCCTGACTAGAAAGGCCATCAGGGCTGTGTTCAACAGTGAGTTTCAGGCAGTGCTCAATGTCGTGGATCATCAAGTCAATCTGTTAGGGAATAAAGCGCGTTGTCATGTGATGTATTATTATTTAGCAGAATTTTACAGCATCTCATTTTATACTATCTTACCTCATCAAGTGGGATGTTCTGGACAGGGATCCCATTGATTTCAAGGACAGTGTCTCCAACATGAATCATTCCAGTAATCTCAGGACCAGTCTTGTATGTATCTAATCTGGAAAGGATGGATGGTGAATAATGCAGAATAAGCCAAGATGGTGCAGTCATACTTAGATTTGTGGCTGAATGGTTGCTAAAAGTTGGTGCTATGTAATACACAGACTCACTGAGATACTTTGATATTGGGGCTGTTTCTATTGACAGGGCACTGATCCATGGTAAACGAGAGACCTCTCCTGCTCTCCGGTGAAGGAGGGAATGACACCAGTGCCACTGTATGAGGGAGCCTTGAACACCCTGCCCCTGGATGCCTTGCTGATGCACTCTGATAGTAACAGTGCCCACTACAGACGAAGGTAAAGAAAGACAAGTCACAATCCTGGTAAATATTTCTAAAATTGATATAAGCATCGTTAATCTGTCTGTCTTAGAATAATACTCCATGAAAAAAAAGGTCTATGAACAGTATTCATATCATACATACATTGCACGAAATTCATTTTAATACAATGGTAAACTGGGTCTGAATTATACTGTGATACTTCGAAACAAACCAGTATAATTTGGAATGCTCCACTAAGATGTATGAATCCCCATCTCCAATGAACATGCTGCAGTTTTCACAGATGAAACATTCTGAATGATACTTGTGCTCTCCCGCCACCTAGGGAGGAAGGAAAAAATATAAAACGTAATGCTAAATACAATGAAAGAGGATGTGGAGGTCAAGCATTTGGGAAGGGGGAAGGGTGGTGGTGACATCAGTACTCAAGATATGAGCTGGAACTGTACAATGAATGGAAGGAAGTGAGAATGAGTGAGAGTAGGAAGGTTTGTCTGCCATTGGCGATTAGTCAGGGCACTGGGTAACACACATCAATAATCCTCACAACAAGATTATAGGAACATCATCTGCTCTAGCCAGCCACTACTAAACTAATTAGAGCGGAAAGTTGGCATCATGTGTTGTTCACTCTTGAGTAATCTTGTAAAAACGTATCATTCCTTGGACCTCTGTAGCTTAACTGCATAATGTTCTTACCATAATGACGCCAGTGGTGATGATCTCGGAGCATCCATGGCAGTGTTCTCCAAAGCGAGTCCAGTAGTCCTTTTTACAGAAGTATTGTCCATCTTTTTCGTAGTACCAGTGAGAGAGTGCAGAGTTGCACTCGCAGCACCTTCAGGTAATGAAAAGAGAAGAAGTGATTCGTCTTGAATGACATTTTTTATACATAACCTAATTCTAACAGTAATTTTAGGCAAGACGGAGGAGACCATAGGAAAATGAAGTAAACAGAGATCTTATTTATATTTAAAGTGTAAAGTATAATTCAGTTGAATAACCAGTATGTCTGGTATCCAGAGTTGAGAAACAAAATGTGCAGAAAGTTGTTCAAAAACTATTACTATTACTGAAGAAGTTCCAGACATTAATTATAGATATTTGAGTTTCAACTAACAACTAAACTAAAGTTTTGCATATACGATGATTTACTGGTTTTATTATAAGAAGAACTGCTGACAGTACCAAGGGATGTTTACCAAATTCTGCACATCTGTACAGGAAATGTCTCCTTGCCACAGATGTTGCTTTTCTTTTGTTTCACCTCTCCACCAAACAAAACCTACACAGCATGACACAGACTCTGTAGTGCTTCCGTGTACTTCAGACCTTAAAAACACTAGCTCTTGAAGTAAGATCATCACAGTGGATTAAAAACAGACCACAGTCTTTCTTCACGTTGTGATACTGGTTTAAATGTCATCTGTCTCCTCCCATTTGTGCTTGTCTTACATAAACACTCCTCAGGATTTCCTTTTGGGAAAAAAAGTGATAACAACTAGAAAATGCCTTTTTTCAAGCGACCTAAAATTACATATCAGCCCGGCAACTGTTAGATGTTATCTCCGTTCTTTGTCATGTTGTTGCATCACAGCAGGAGTGCCGGCCAAAAAAGGTTGGAACAAAATAGTAATGCTGGATCTGATTGAATGTGTGTGATCTGTTTGTACGACACAAACATGCAAGAAATGTGCATTATCGTAAGCCAGATGCTTCGTTCATTATTTAAGAGTAATAATGTACAGGATGTCACTCACCTAGTTCTTAGTGTGTTTTTAAAGAATTGAAAGTGTAAACCATTTCCCGTTTTTGGTGTATAGTATATTTAACCTATACAACCTTAGTCTAACTATAAGCCTTACAAACATTAGAACATCTCGGCTTTAAAGCTGAGACAAAGTTGAATATATTTTGACAAGACTAATCAACACTCAGTTGTGACTCAGCCTACCTTGCTTTTAATCCTCTCCTGTAATGCTCGTCCCGGTAAGACATGTGTTTTAGTGGTGCGACCCTGTTAGTCTGCTCTCTCTCTCTTACACTTCACGGAAGGGGAAGCGGAGAGGGAGGAGAATAAAGCCCAGCTGTACGGAAATCACTTCTCTGCCGTTCCAAATGCGTCTAAATTCTAGTAAGCATCTGCCTTTCTTTACACTACAAGACCAGGCTGTAGATGAGTTTGTTCTTTAAAATGTTCTTGTGTTTGCCTGGAGAAGTAAGTTGTGCACCCAGTGACAGGTCCGTATGTCTGGCCCTAACTTTAGCCGACCCTCTCTGTCAGATTGCTTTGGGGGGGTAAAGTTACATTCCTACCTGATAGCTGATATCCTTCAGAGAGCAGGAGCATGCAGAGACCTACTCATAAATCACCAGACCCACTCTATCTGTGTGCAAGTCAGGGAGGAGGAACTTACCAAGAATTACACCCCATCTGGAACATGTTTAACCCCCCACTGGTCTTTTAAGTCAGTCACATGCAAACAATTTGATATGAGAAAAAAACCCACAAAAACAACCCATCAGTACAAATGTTTCAGTGTGCAGTTCTTTGCAGGAAAGGGAAGTGAAGAAAAATCACTATTTAATTAGTTCTGAGTGGGGGCCTGAAATTTTTGATGATAACTCCCTGTAAACAGCAAGATCTTTTCTGAAGGGAATCTGAGCGAAAAAATTTTGCAGAATATTGAAGTTATTCTTTTAATGCAGAGTCTGGTGATACAGAGTTACAAACCAAAAGTATTAAGTGTCACAAAATCTGGCTCGTCTAACATGAGCAGATGAAACAAGAATATATACCTGGTATGATGCGCTATCCAGACATTAAGTCATTAGGCACGAGTTCTCTTCGGTGTCTCGGAATCTGTTCTATCAACAACATTGCTTAGTTTTTATCAACATCAGCTCTTAACTGTTTTACAAAATATACCAAAACATTGGCTGGATGACCTCCCTCCCTAAAATTTAGCAGTACAGGTTGACATGGAGCTTCTCCAGAATTACAGTCTTGATTCAGAATACATGAAACAGATATCATTTTAAATCCTCTCAGGGCCAGATTACAAAAACAATATCAGGTGAGGGGCCAAAAGATGTTTGATCAAAAAACAAAAAATGTATAACTTGTTCTTTTATTAGGCCTATTTTAATTAACTTTGTAAGTGCAAAGAGGTTAAAATCATGAAGCGTGAGAGCACTGAATGAACAGCCATATGAGTGCAAAGTGTCAATCCCATTTCCATATTCAAATGGCACGTGCATCCTTACAAACATACTTAATTATTTTACATATTAGACCACATCTGCATACACATGCTGCATTTGATACCTAGTGAGAAAAATGGAAAAAAAATTCGATTTAACAATAGCAGTGAAATCAGGCTCATAAGTTGTTAGCTAGCTGTGTTGCATCATTGATGGTGATTTAATTAATATCTAAGAAATATTAACCATATTATATGCAAATTTTCTGCTTCTGTGTCATCTAAGTTTGCCAGCGAAGCAGGACATGTTGGTCAATGCTGATGGCCAAGTTAATAACTTTTCAACTCTGAGGAGGGTGGGCGTGTACGCGAAAGTTTTTCAGGGTTGAGCTCAGTTGCGGCACTGCCTGCTGCTCCACTGCGTCGCTTTACTTGCCCGTCTCTCTTTGAAAATGAATGGGGGACCAGCGATTGTCACCTCCTTTGTGAACAACCCTTAATGATCTGATGAAAATAAAATGTTATTAGCTGGTAAAAGCTAATCAAAGGGACAGTAAAAATGTACTCAAAGGGCGGATCTGGCCCGCGTGCTGCTAATTGAACAGCCCTGCTCTAAAGTTGTATAGTTTTACCCCTTTAATACTTTTATTTACATTTACATTTACAGCATATGGCAGACGCCCGTATCCAGAGCTTTTTTGACCACACCAATGCTTTTTTATTTTTTGTATCCTTTGAACATAAGTGGAGGTGGAGGTTTCCTACATTTATTGCAAAATGTATAATTTAGTGGTTTTAAGGGTTCAGTGACTATACAAATGTTTACATCAAGTTGTGAGGGGCTGAAAGAACAGTACAGAGAAATCTCAATATGCATTTTTAGATATTTTAATTTATATGAAGAAACACTAACTAGGGATTCCACTCAGGACTATATTGGAAGTAGGTGACATCAGGTAATCAGAATTAGGAATATGCTTACCCCACCCCTTTTACCTCTCAAAGGTGTATCTAGCTAGCATTTTTAGCATTTTATATCTTACTGCAGTAGATTGTGTGGTCATGATGAGTAGTTCACCAAAAAGGAACAGGAATTAGCAGAGCGGTTGCACTATGACGAGATGATTTAAATCTTCAGCAGTTGCCCTAGACGTCTACGTAACCACACTGTTTCTGCACTGTTGTGGTGCTGCCTGCAATACAATCCTATGCTAATCCCCTGTTCACCTATCAGTGTAGCTATGTAAAGAAGCTGGACAAGCGTACACAAACCGTAGTCTTATTTCTGCTACATGCCATGAAGCCACACCCTTAAAATATGTACAAAATAAACCCCTAAAAAGTTTTTGACTCGCAACTTGTGTGAAAACAAAGTGTTGTGGAAACTTTCCGCTTTGTCATTCCTACCCACTTTTCCTCCAGTGTCGTCGGGTTCCTTACATTGCTGGGGCGACATAACTACTATAAATTATAATTGAGGATATATTTCTTGAATCTAGCCTTGGTAAATGCTTATTAAGTGACAGATCTTTAGTATCACAAAGAGGTTTTAAACCATGTTGATAGAGACTAAATCCTTTGCGGAAATTACTTTGAGTGAACAAATTGGTCAAAGTGTGAAAATGTCATTGCAGCGGTTTTGCCGCTTCTTTTAAGAAACGGGGAGCTGGAAAATCTGGGTTATTATTGAACACTTGACAGGCAAGTGTTATTGTGTAATAAAATAGGAGAGCCTATCATGTTCCGATATGCAAATGCATACACTTGTTTACCAGGGAATAGGGTGGCCGCATGTAGGGTTGGGGGCGTTTTCAATGTGCACATTCTTTCCTTCTTGATGAGGGTAAAAGTGTAGGCGCTTCTCTTTTCTGTTGTCTAATGGCATGTTTTGTGCAACCACCACATCAAGTAATTTATTTTTTTATAATAAAAAAAAAAAGTATGGTCTTTAAAACACGTTTTTGGGTGACATTAATTTTTTTTGGATCCTGAAGTAATGCAAATTTTATTGAACAACCATTAACACAAGTCCAAAGTCATACAGTCCTGTGATAAAACTGTGGAAAGAGTTCCACAATTAAATTTTCCCATCATATCCTTTAAAAAAAAGACTATTTGATCATTCATGATCCAATTATGATGCAAAAAGCATCATTTTAAAAATGCGTCATTTAGTTTTATGTAATTTTATGTAAATGTTTAAGATTCGATCTCCAGTAATAGTCAACGGCGCAAAGTTAAAATCAAAAGGTAAACATTGCAAACCTGCTGGTAATGAACAATATTCAATGGCTGCCTTATCTCAGGTCGCATGTGTTTTTAGATTTTCACTTATCCAAATACAGTTACATAATTCACAAATGTCAAAAAACACATACTGAGAATCACACAGCGTGAAACCACACAGAGCTCATAGAACATAGAACTCACACATTACTAAGGTTAAATGCGTAGAGAACACTTGAAAACAAATAAGATTTAATTTAATGAAAGGTAAGTAAAAGGTAGTAAATCAGGTCTCACTATATCAAAAAACTACAGGAGAACTACCTTAAACTCCTGAGGTGTAATGAACTTATCTTCAGTACTTTGATAATACAGTTCCTACAGCAAAAAGTACTATTTGTTTCAATAAAATGCTAATACACATGGCAAAAACAAAACAAAACACGCCTACATTTCAAGATCAGCACAGATGAAAGTCACCAACATGCACAACCCCGTCAAAAGGGAGAAAAGCAAGTGATGAGTATGTGATGAGGTGGCCTGAACCACTTAGCTTAATTTCAACTTGATATTACTATCACAGTTCATCTATCACAGTACGTAGCAGCAACATGTCCCTACACTATGGAAGTGAAAGCGAAGGCTGAAACACTGAGATCGGCTGAGATGTAGCCACGGGGTTGAATCAAAGCCTGGTATTTGGCTGGTAACACATCTAGCTAGTTTAGAGTGAGGTTACAGTGATAATTAAGAAGTGCCATGGTGACTTGAGATCAAACTTCTTTTTCTGGGATGCTGAAGTAAAGTCTGTACTTTAGCTATTGGTCTGGTGTGTAAATGAAAAAAAGGGGAGCTTACACTTGTGCCATGAGTGCATGGGTAAATGCACATTGCATACTTCCTTGGATCAAAACTAATTAAATAGCTGAAAACAGCTATGTACAAAGTAACATTTGAACGCTGAACTTCTGCACTTTGAGTGGGAATATTTTTTATTTTCCCCACTAAAAATGAAAAAGTACATTCTAGATTAGGCAGTAGCACCACTTCATGAGGTCACTTCTCCTTGCAGGGCTCTCATTTCCTCCTCCTGCCACAGTATTTGCCTTGGCACCCAGCACCTCCTGCAGTTAGAAACAGAGCCAAAGTGAGCACGCTTTCTTTGAGTCCCTATTAGTGTAAAACACCTTATGCATGGTAAATATGCACAAAAAATGTTTTATTATACATTTTCAATTGTAATGATCCAATTATGATGTATTAGTGAAATTAGTGTCAGAAAAATGCTGGTATCAAGAAACTGTAATTAACCTTCAACCAGACGGTACATGCTTATATAAATGTGTACTCTACTATACCTCTGTAGCCTCCAGCACCTAGAGCACCCCGGAGAGCTGCATATTTGGCTGCTTTATCTGTAAAAGAAAAACATGCATAAACAAGACAGAAACGTTCAAAAAACAAAGTCCTGATTTAATAAAGCTTGAAGTATACTAGCGTTCAGAAGTTTGGAATCACCCGTCATATTTTATGAACAGTTATTGTTCTATTCACTAAACTCTTGTACAGTGTAGTAGATCTAATATATCTAATATAAACCACACAGCAAAAGGTATCTTTACAGGTTTTGTTTGGTATTTAAAGTATTTTGGGAAAATGTTATTTAAAAGTCATTTAAAAAGTTCAATGATAAAAGTTTTATGATAAATGACTATACATAGATAATTCCAGTATATAATTTAAGTCTCCACTTCAAGATTTGATCACCGCTTTCCAAAGAAGAGGCATTCTGGATATTAATGTTTATATTAACATCACTCTTGATACTATAAAACTTTCATCATCATCATTTTGGAGTCATAATTCTGGACACATAATGTTTTACAGCTTTCTACAAATGATTTGAAACCTAAAGTGCATAAACACTAGAATCATATTATAACTCCATTTAGTCTCAGATCCATCTATAAAATATAGATGGATCTGAAACTAAATGGAGTTTATATTACTGAAAACACTGATTCCAAACTTTTGAACGCTAGTGTATGAAAAACCTTTTTACTAGAACCAACGCAGCAAGAATTATTGATTATCAAAACTGCTCCAATCATTTCCAGTGCAAACAATTTTACAAGTACTTTTGATACATTTGGTCTTCTCTGGACACCTGGAGTGTCCAGTGTATCAGTAGTACTATCAGTAGTAGAAATTGATCAGTTTTCGCATTAGCTTCACATAAAATACTATACATTTCAGTAAATATGATGGCATTGACTCATATGACCAATTATTATGCACAAAATCTGCATTACTTGTATGCATGCATCAGGTGAAAATGAGGAATGGCCTACATTGTTGAGGTGTAACTGGTGCACTTCCAGCTCCTCCTGGTCCAGCTCCACCATAACCTAATGTGAAACACAATTTTTTTTAAATTAATATAAATTATTGTGTTTATATACAGTATATTTTAACCTCTGATCATACGCCTGTAAAAGAATGCTTTTTAGATGTTTGTTTTAAAACAGTGCTAAAGGATGATGTTGCCATTGTTTTTGGGCAACTTCCTTTCAAGAAGTGAGACGGGTCTTCATTACCTGGGAATGGTTGTTGATAGCCACCTGCACCACCACCACCGTATCCTGGCACTCCACTACCTGCAGGAGTAGACGGCACATTCACCTCTATATAGCTGCAATTTCAGCACTTTGTACCTATACTGTATTCCTTATATAGCCTGTATTACTTCAAACCAATATAAGAATGCTGTCCTACCTGGCTGGTAACCTTGACCCCCCAAGGCACCTGTGCCATACCCTGTAACAGGAGAGAACAAACAAAATAGATGGACAGTGAAAGGGTTGATCAGTTTTCCGGAAACAGCCTTAAAATCATGTGTGTGTTACAATGAGTATGGATTATTTTGGGGCACCTGATTTACCAGGCTTCCCAGCTCCAGCTCCCAGTCCTGCACCGCCTGGGTAGATGCGACCTAAAAAAAAAAACATTGTGATTGCTAATACTTTTAATTGGTGATGTTACTGATGTTTGGCCTATCAGTTTTTGAAGCTATATAATATACCACCACCAGGTCCTCCTCCTATGCCTCCTAGCCCTCCGCCTACAACTCCAGGACCTCCTCCTAAAGTCCCACCTGTACCTCCAAGTCCTAGGCCTCCTGCTCCACCCAAACTGCCAAATCCTACAAACACAGGAACATGTTACTGAGCACCTAATAATAATTATCATTATTTAGCTAACAACTAACATTTTGAGCTATCAGTTGTAGTTTTTTTGTGCCATTTCTTTATGTAGGTTAAAATGTGTAACACTGACACGTCAGTATGGTTATTTACGAAATCAAAATTGATGTTCGTGGATTAATTTTTTTTCTGACAGCAGTTAGATTTCCCAGAGCAAACTGTTTTTATGTTGTTGTTTTTTGGATGGAGTCTTCAGCAAAACTGTCTTACTACCTGAAAATGGTTGATCCATATGCCATAAGTCATTTGTTGTAATTAGATCTAAACCTAGGAAACAAAAACTATAAACTATAGTACCTCAGATTGTCAATGACATTTTCATGTGTCTGTAACTGATTTTATAAGGTCCTGTTTGGAAAGTATTTATGAGTCATGTAATGGTTAATCATGTAAGTGTTAGTTTGTAGCATGCCATTTTTATCCATGTACCATGTATGTAGAGGTGTCACACATCAAGCATATAAGGAACACCAAGGTGCCTTTAGTTGTGAAGTTATACTTTAATTCGTCCATATTCAAATCATACAGCAAAAGGTTTCAGAGTAAATATATTTTTGACCACAGGCAAAGCAGAATCACCATCAAAACTGTGTGGCTATTCAAACAAGCAGCACCTGATTTCCCAGGTTTCCCAGCTCCTACTCTTAGTCCTGCTCCACCTGGGTAGCCCAAACCTGAAAACAAAAACATTGAGCTCTTCCACTGCAGATCTGACCACATGAGTAGTATGTAAACAAAATAAGATCATATAAACTATGATGTAAGTTATATGACTTGTGTGAGAGGTTTTGCACATCAATACCATCTACTGCCGTGGTGCCCAGTTCTAGTTCTTGTGGCTCCTTGATCTTTGTGTTTTTATACTTTTAGTGCCATAATACACTAATTCATCTCATGAAGGAGCAGATAATTAACTGATGAGTTGGATCACGCAATTTAGATTAAAGAGAATGCAAAATTTCCCCTAAATTCCCCAAAACTGGGATTAGGAACCACTCGTCGACGGGGCCCTTGCTTATACATGCTAATATAATATACACAGGCTATTACAGTAATATTTGCTGTAATATACCTCCACCTAGACCACCCAGACCACCTCCAACGGCACCAGGTCCTCCACCAATGCTTCCTTGACCTCCACTAACTCCTCCTAGACCACTGCCAACACCTCCAGGAACTCCTCCAACTCCTCCTGGGCCTCCCACTCCACCTAGTGCTCCAGCTCCCCAGTAGCCTGGTGTCAAAAACAAAGGCATTCACATTTTTAATCTTTGCCTGCTTTACCATTGGGGTATAAAGTAAAGCTGTTAGTGACATACTTTTGGCTGGCTTTCCTGTTCCAGGGCCATATCCAGGAACTGTAAAAAATATATATTTGTTATTAGTCTTAGATGCCAACAGAATGGAATTGTAAAAATGTTAAGCTATACGACACTAAGGTATAATGTAAAATAATATGCCATTTGTTGTCGGTAGCTTAGAATCTAAACATTGTTAACCAATGCCATTGGCTGCCCCAGTGATTGTTGTACATTGCATAATGTATTTTAAGATGTGCTGTTTTATTCTACCACTGTATGAAATTAATGTTGATGGACTCATCTGCTAATAGGTTAACCAGGTTCAGCTTCATAGCCACCTACATAACTGCCTAAACCTCCAAGATCACCAATCCCCCAGCACCAACCCCTACCCAACCTTGCCAAGTCTGCCTAGTGCTCCATAAGATGAGATTAAGGTCAGAGTGAAAATTATATCAAAACATTTCCAATTAGTAAATAGTGAGATGAAGGCGAAGTATTTGAATATTCATTATTGGAATGAGGGAGCTAAAAAAGTTGAGGATACCTTTGCCTTGTTTGCTACCCACAGCAGATCCACTTGGAAACCTTAGACCTGAAAAATATTAGAGATCAAGTCCTAGGAAGCATTTTGAGGTGGCTAGATAGCTTCTTGTTTGATGTGGGTTTGAATGAAATTAATTCATGAAAAAAAGTGATCATGTCTCTATTTGTTGTAATTCAGAAGGCATTTACAGATGATATCACTTGTTGAACAGATCATGAAAACATACCATTCGCTGGCAGGAGGTTGCTGGTACCTAAACCTCCAATTCCACCATAACCTACAACCAGCAAAGACAAAGTTGCTTTTAAAACTGAGTCGGCCAAAGTAACAAAAATTAGCCAAACTATAAACTAACAAACACAATAATGTTTTCCTTATTCATATGTAATCAGTGATGAACGCCCTGGATATTTTGCAGCACAGTTAGACACAAAGTTGCGAGTTTAGTTCCAACTAGTGTATACTAAATAATTGACTAACTGTATGTGTACTTAATGGTATGTGCACTTTTTCAGAATTCTGACCTCCAGTTCCTGTTCCTGCTCCTCCTGGCAGTTGACTGCTACTTCCAGGCCAAAAGCCAGTTCCTGTAGTCACTCCAGGCATTAATCCACCTTGGCCTCCAATGCCTCCACCTATACTACCATATCCTGAAGCAGGACCATTTCATGTAGACATGAAAAGCATAAAAAGCATTGTTTGACATATATATTAATATATGTCTGTAATAAAGATGCCCAGTACAAAAGGAAGTCCACTTAAAATAGCTTAGAGATTAATGCATGAATACCTTTGGGTGGTTTAACTGTTTCAGCCCCAGGGCTGGTACTAAGTCCACCTGGTCCTCTTGTGAATCCGCCTGGTCCTCCTCCAACTCCACCTGGTCCTGCTCCAACTCCGCCTAGTCCTCCTCCAACTCCACTTGGTCCTGCTCCAACTCCGCCTGGTCCTACTCCAACTCCGCCTGGTCCTCCTCCAACTCCACCTGGTCCTACTCCAACTCCACTTGGTCCTCCTCCAACTCCACCTGGTCCTACTCCAACTCCGCCTGGTCCTCCTCCAACTCCACCTGGTCCTACTCCAACTCCACCTGGTCCTCCTCCAACTTCACCTGGTTCTACTCCAACTCCCCCTAGTCCAGTGCCAGTTCCGCTAGGCCCCCCACTAACACTACCTGGACCAACTCCAGCTCCGCTTGGACCGCCACCAATTTCACCTGGTCCTCCATCTACACCACCTGGTCCTCCATCAATAGCCCCTGGAGTATCTCCACGTCCAGGTATGACACCACCTCCAGCAAATACAGCAAAAAGGAGATGGAATGAAGTAGTATGTTAAACTGATTTAACTTGTATGACTATAAAAGCAGTACAACAGTGTTAAGGTGGCCTGGGAATACCTGGCGGTTTCAGAGGTTTGGCTCCTGGTAGACCATCACCAACTCCACCTGCACAAGACCACATCCATTTTACGAAACTACACCTTATGAGATAGTCCTGAATACGAAGAACTAGATTTAGATTTTTTAACAACTGTATTAGCTGTGTACAGCTGTGAATGAACTGTTTACTGGGACCTCATGTAATTTGCTATACTGCCACGTAAATGGGAATTCATTGTTACAAAACTCTGTACTGTGCACTGTCGATAAAAACCTGGTGACATTTCTGACATATAGGTAAAAAAATAAAAGTTCTGTTTACATGAAGTTACAGAGAACACTGTTACTATATGTTTGTGCTGATCAGAAGAACAATGACACAGAAGCAGACATATTCATATATGTTCTCAAATAATTTTAGAGCCAAATTAGTACAATCACCTGCACTTGGTTTTTGAGATTTTCCACCAACACTGATACCGACACCAATACCGATACCAACACCAGCACCTTGTGAAGAGATTGTGTTGAATAATTTTTTTGTTTAGATTGATATAGGTTGTCTATAGTTAGTTTATAAGTAGTTTTGTTAATGCGGTCTTTGTAAGGCGTAGCTGCCATTAGGCATAAATCAAAGTGGTACTTTCTCAAAGCTGTTAACTTAAAAGCAGCTAACGTATTTAGTTGGTTAGTTTGTTTTTTGTTTCCATTTTAGATTGGTGGTTTAGGTGCTAGTGGATTCATTTTTACAATTCTTGTTTACAGCATATAAGCAACTTATTTAATACAAAGAATAGCAGCTGACATTAATAAATTAGTAATTGCTTATGGTTTTTATATTGTAGGGGGGGATGTCTTTGGCTTTGTCTTAGTGAAAACTGGTTAAAAAGTTAAAATGCTTCCTTCTTGCCTGAACTTTTTTATTGTTTGACATTAAAGGGGAACCTCAAGAAAGCTAAAGGGAGGTTTGTCTTTAAACTGGCATGGTATATTAGTAGAACCGTGCAGTGATGCCGACCCACTCCATTTTCAGGCAGGCTTCTTTTTACCCCATGGGATTTAGTAAAAGGTTGTTACTCCATTAAGTATTCAGTCAGCACTCATTACAGTACCTGCTCCTGTCTCAGCTGTTGGACTAGGGGATTTAACAGATCCGACACCAATACCAACACCGACACCTGTGCCAGAGTCACCAATACCAATGCCAATACCAGTGGCAACACTTACACTAGTGCTGCCACCAAAACCAAGACCAATCCCCAAACCAAATCCTGATAAAGAGACCAAATGTTAATGTGATTTGAATTGAATGTTTACTTTCCACTCGAGTTTTAGACTCTACTGGGAAGCAATACATACCGCTAGATGGCTGGCCAACACCACCTGTTAACAAAATGAGTTGGTAAAAAATTGAATACCTAACATTCAAACAAAATATATTCAACTGTTTAGAGTATTATATGAAAAAGAAATGTTAAAAAGAGTGTACGTTTTCTAAGAGAACTGCATGCATTGGATTCACTTCATCTCCAGAGGGAGCCACAACATTTTACAGTTTTTTGTTTCCACGTATCACACTTACTCACCAACACTTGTTCCAGCTATTAAAACAAGAGGAAAATAAAATCAATATACAAAAACAATATATGCAAAGTAAGTGTAATAAAAACAGTGTATGCTAACTTGACATCTTAAAGAGCTTATCTAGGGTGCTAGTTCTTTACTGCTCACCTGGGCCACCATATAATTACATGTAATTACAAAAAAATAATAATCATAAAGTAGAAAAACAATGTAACTCCAAAAACTTACCACTAGGTTGAACTACTCCAGCACCAACTGCCGAATAAAAAGAAAGAAATCGTTTTGAACATTAAGAGTTACTTTGGGTGATTGCACTTAGGTCATAAAATATGTTTGAGCCACCAAGTTCACAAATTTGAACTTTTCATTACTTTTATTTTTTTTAATGGAAGAAAGTCTTACTTTCTGGTATCGGCCCTCCTGTTCCACCTGAAAAAAAGAAAAAAGGGGGACGGAGATAAGTTTGTTTATAATCCTCCAAAACGTTTAATAAAGGTGCAGTAACATACCTGAAACTGATCCAGCTGCATCTGAAATATGCAAAAAAAGGAAGAACATCAATACATGATAAAGAAATTCCACAAAGCACAATTAAATTGATTTGGCAGTTAATAAATCCATACTTTGAATGTACACATGATATGACAAGGCTTTACTCTTCTGAAAAAAACAACAACATTCCTAGCATTTCTAAAGAGCATGTAAAAATATACCACTTCTACCAATTAATGTCTGCACTAGACAAGTCTTTTAGAAATGAAACAATTCCTAAATTGTGTCCTTATCCCAATATGATAAGAGGTAACTGACTCTGGGACAATATATGGTTCTTCCAGTGTAATTATGGGGTCCACTAGCTACCAAGGTAGAACGATTTAAGCGACGCAAGGTGAAAAAACGCTGCTGGTGTGAGCGCAGGGTAACACAGCACCTGGGTTTGTTTCGGCCACGCTTCCTCCCGTCTGTTGGACAGTACAGGAAAGCACGATATTTTATTGCAAAATGCATTGCTCAAAAGGTGATGCTAAAAACTCAAGTTATTCAAATCTGACTACTAATCAGGCAACCTTATCACTTTGACAGTTGGTTGGTGCAAAACTAGGCTTAACTTATTGTTGCAATATAAGCCAGTACAAATCAACTTTAATAATAGCAAACATAAATAACAATAGCAAACCTACACTCACCGAGCACTTTATTAGGAATAATATACTAATACTGGGTAGGGCCTCCCTTTGTAGCCCATCCACCTCAAGGTTCGATGCATTGTGCATTCTGAGATGCTTTTCTGCTCACCACAATTGTACAGAGTGGTTATCTGAGTTA
>JAOUQW010000019.1:15818869-15829444 GCA_028565825.1 Olivaichthys viedmensis | reverse complement strand
TCAGCCATGATACAGCGCCCCTGGAGCAGGGAGGGTTAAGGGCCTTGCTCAAGGGCCCAACAGTGGCAGCTGAGGTTATAACCCACGACCTTCTGATCAGTAGTCCAGTGCCCTAACCACTGAGCCACCACTGCCCTACTTGCTATGTGCAGAAATAAACCTGCCCCTTTTGATGATGATGATGATGATGATGATAATAATACAGACCTCTGAGTTGATGTGCAGGTGGGGCGGAGAAAAAAAGGCCCGCTCGTGACTGTCAAAATCAGTCTGTAGCTGAGGATCTCTTCCAAACAAACTACCACGCATGTCCCTCTTGAAAGGTGGTCCTTCTTGAAAGGTGGTCCCTCTTGAAAGGTTTTCCTTTTGCTGCGGTTCCAAAGAAGGGCCTTTAAACTAAGCTAATCATATTGTGACACTCTAACATGATCCTCATCTGAAATTTAATTTGAGCTCCTCGTTGTAAAAAAAAAAAAAAAACTTCAAGAAGCGATCCACTTTTGGATGTGAGAGCTTGGCATGATGTGGCTGCATGTGTGGGGTTGTAGGAGCTCCTGGTCACCGAAGCTTTCATTACGAGCCACTAAGTGACCCTTTGTGTCATTACTATACCGTATTTGTCATTCCTCGATTGATTTTTGCATGCTGCTGCATCATGGAAATGTTGTCGCTCGACTAAAAACCTGAATCGCGTTAAATGAGGCTCATAAAATCCTGAGGTTGTAAGACTGGCAGTTTTTCTCTGCTGTTCTGTAACAGCAGTGATTCGGTTCAATAGCCAATTAACACTATAGTGACTGCAGCAGTGGGAATAAAATCACTATCGCCTCCTGGGTAAGTGCTCGTGGGTTAGGAATGCAGTAGGATTTGATCCATTTTGAAAGGCAGATAGTAATTGCTCTTGTTAATTAATAACTGTGTGGTATTAATGGGCAGGACTTTAAGCCACTGTCCTATTGGCTTTCAGCGCTGTCCAAACAGCATGTAGTAGTAATGTGTTGCAATGCTATAGTGTTAGAAAAGTCATACTGGAGGGCTTCAACTGTAGTGGTCAACTGTAAGATCTGTAGTGGTTCTTGTGTGGACTTGTCTATTGCTATTTCTTGTCCCAGTACAATTTTCTTAACCATGAGTACTACCTAAAAAAAATAAATAGACAAGCCACGTTCTTGGAAGTAACCTGCACCAAGGCGAACAAGTGAAAAAGGAAGAAATATTACATTCACCACTATTGCAATGCAGTGCATTATTCACTGCCTCAATTCCGATTGCTAGGTGCTAGTCCCAGTACAGGTAATGTGCAATAAGACTCTTGTATAAAAGAAATACTGTGATTTCTCTCACACAGGGTCGATTTTAATGTGCCCATGAAGGACAAGGCAATCACAAACAACCAGAGGTAAAATACTGTTTAACCACTGCCGTTTTGATTGGTTTCTTGTTCCATTTTCAACCATTTAGTTATAGAACGTTCCAAAATTGGTATGGACTAGAAGTCAACCAAAACCTTGTAACCTTCCTCACAGGATCAAGGCTGCACTCCCATCCATCCAGCACTGTTTGAACAATGGAGCCAAATCAGTGGTGCTGATGAGCCACTTGGGCCGGCCCGATGGCGTCCCCATGCCCGATAAGTACTCTCTGGAGCCTGTGGCTGCAGAACTCAAGAACCTGCTGGGAAAGTAAGTGAGCCATACTGTCTGATGTAGCACCTGATCCAGTCTTCTCACCCATCACACTACACCACGGAGTTCAGACTAACCTTAAGTATGTGACACTAATGCAGATGTGCCTTCCCAGAATCATGGAAGGGATTTTTATGACCAGAATTCATTTGATTGTTATTTTTGTTGCTGTTACAGAGATGTCAAGTACCTGAAAGACTGTGTTGGTGCAGAAGTGGAGAGCGCCTGCGCCGATCCTCCTGCAGGTTCTGTCATTCTTCTGGAGAACCTGCGCTTCCATGTAGCCGAAGAGGGCAAGGGCAAAGATGCCGCAGGAAACAAGGTGAGTAACCCGTTAACAGCTGCAGTGAGCAGACAGGGCCAGTTCCTGTATAAGATCACGGTATGTATGACGCAGCAGTGCACTCTGCTCAGGGATCAAAAAATTGAAAGAGTGTCGAGTTGAAGGGAAAACAGTAGAGTGGTTTTGGAAACGCACCATCCTTGTTCGCTGTTGCTATAATTAAATTGTTCTGTAAGAGTTTGTAGTTGGGTAAATGGAATCAGTGAATATGGTTAACCCATCTATTGCTTTAGTCAGTGGCATTAACATTAATTGTGAAGCTTAGGCCAATGAATTGCTTTTATAGAACATAAAATCCATGCACCTGTAGATCTGGCGCTATGGCCCACCCTTGCACAATCAGTCTTTTTCTAGTGAGCAGGATGAACCAGTAAAATATGTCATTGTACAGAAAAACTCAGTAGTAACAGCAAACTGAACCAAATGAACTGAGCAAACCATCATCATCTACCTAGCAGTTTCTCTCAAAGGGCAGAGGCTGCTTCACGGGTAGATTGCTGCAGTGTATGGTTGGCCTTTTGACATTTGGAGAAAGGCCGCTGAGGTGTTGTTGCTTTTCTGGTCGACGGAGCCCTGGTTGGAATGCACTGTAGGGAAGGAGAGATGAGGAGGGAGGGGGAGGAAACACAGATGGCCTTCTGACCTTTCTGGGGTTTGCTTCATGGTACAGTAGAAGTGGAAGGTAGTAGAAAGTAACCTCAGTGGACTTTAGCTGTAGTGTGGAACAGGGGGCCAAGCACTTCATAGGCATTTTCATGACCTTTCAGCTAAGTTAATAAGGTGTGGACTTTGGACACCTAAATGAGGCAGAAATGTAATCTGGATTAAATTACATTCTCAGACTCTGACTAGATATATATTCATTAGATCCTAATGACTTTTAAGAGACGTTGAGCCATAAGATCACAGCGTTGGCACGTGTGTGTGGCAGAAATATGTATGGTATTGTTAAACTTTTCAATTAAGTTTTTTAGGTGATATCCTTCAAAAACCGAGTGTGCTTAGCGCAGTGACATCTTTTGTAATGATATACAATTAGATTTCCCTTCTACATTTCATGTCTATTTTTGTGGCAGAAAAAACTGGCTAGCCGACAGATCTTACAACAAATGCGTTCTCTCTTTTTGTGTGATCACTCACATGCACTCTAGGACATGACGTTTATACCGGCTAATCTCTACAAAGGCAATACATTTGGCGAGTCTATTAATTAGTTTTGTTAGACATTCTGTTGATTTCAATTAAATATATGTTCACTGTATATTTCTCCAGCCTATACCCCGCATCAACTGTCTGATTCACATTTATGGACGAAATAAGTCAGTTGTATGTACAAGTTAGAAGTTTATATTAAAGTGGAGTGACGTATCAATAGTGTACATCCACAAAACTGTGTTGTAGGAAATGGGTCAGGACTTTTTGTGCCTTTGCTTGAAGTCAGGAAAATATCGTTTTGGCCTTGAGTCTGTGCTAAGAGGGGATCCTGAGAGCCTGTAATGTTGGTGAAATTTTGGACCAAAGCAGGTTTGAAAATCTCACTGCACCGGCAGGTTTTGAATGCCCTGCCGACATGTTCATTTCTAAACACGGAAATGGCAACTGGACGAGAAAAGGGTAAACTGTTTGCGCACAACCAAATTAGCAAAGCGTTGTACCACGAAGTTATACTTGTGCCTGCACTGAAAAAAAGAGCCCTTTGACTGAAGATGCACTATTGGCATGAAATTTTGTATCAGGCTAGGCTTGATCTGTGTGCAGACAAAAGAGGCTTATAAGGGTTTCTGGTTCCTTCCTCTAGACTAAAGCATCACAGGAAGAGATCAATGCTTTCAGGGCGTCTCTGTCCAAGCTGGGTGACATCTATGTTAACGATGCCTTCGGAACAGCACACAGAGCCCACAGGTACACCTCATCGCATCCTGCATTGCATCCTACACAACCAGTTTTGCTCAAGAGTCTTTGTAATGTTGAATTGATACTAGTACATGTGAGTGGGGCGAATATTGGGATCTGTGTGCAAGCTAATTGTGTGTGTTTTTTCCTACAGCTCCATGGTCGGCGTGGATCTGCCTCAGAAGGCTGCAGGCTTCCTGATGAAAAAGGAGCTGGACTACTTTGCCATGGCCTTGGAAAAGCCGCAGAGACCTTTCCTGGCCATCCTCGGAGGGTGAGGGTTTGTTACACGCTACACACACATGCGCACACACTGCAATGTCATGTAGAAAAGGAGCATTGGAAAGAGTTTAGCCCTTTAGCTATTGTGTATGAGCCAAATTATCTGCACTGGGGCAGGCCAATGAAAAGTGTGTATGGAGTGTATAATACTGATATACTAATACAGAAGCACAGTTGGTTGTTCTAGTATTGTACTGGTACTTGTGTATGAGTGATTAGCTGAGCCTCTTGTCTCCTGTTGCACTTGATGAACTGTTCTGAAAAAAATCAGTGACTGTCCATGAATAGATTCGGCTTATCTTGTTAAGTAATATGGCAGCATGTGTGACTGTGCCCTACGTCCTGCGCCAGACCCACTGGCTTACTGCACAGTAAAATGTGTGTAGGACACTACAAGCCCATAGCAAAGGTGTGCTGTTGAGCATGCTTGTGCTTTTGAAAAAAGGTCAAAGTCTAAAACAGTACTGGACTATTGTGGAAGAACCCATTCCAACTAGAACGTGACAAACTGGATATCAATCAAAGAACTAGGATGCATTTCTGAGAGAACATAAGGTGAATTTATATTGCCAAGGTTTGTACAGTTTATTGGCTCAGTTAACAAATCCGGCACGCTGGAAAGCCTCAGTAGGAGGTGCATAGCATCTGGGTGCACAAGACTATTGTGCAAGTTACACTCTCCAGTTGTGTGTCTTTGAGCCTTACGCCCCTTCATGTTCATTGGTCGTCACCAATTTGCAGTGATGACACCA
The DNA here is from genome assembly GCA_028565825.1 of Olivaichthys viedmensis. Classification (NCBI taxonomy): domain Eukaryota; kingdom Metazoa; phylum Chordata; class Actinopteri; order Siluriformes; family Diplomystidae; genus Olivaichthys; species Olivaichthys viedmensis. The sequence continues at coordinate 15,824,489 of JAOUQW010000019.1, read as the reverse complement.
GCATTTTGTCTCTCTGGCCCCTTGCCAGTTACTGAGTTCTCTGAAAGGAATGACCCATTGATAATCCATTCAAACAATGTACACAACAGTCTGAGTTCATCCAGGCGCTGCAGAACTCCTCTGGCTGTGTATATTGACGTTCATTTGCATCCCAGAGTTTAAATGACACAATAAAATGGATATAGGGGGTTTGCCTGTTGTCACCAATGGCTCATTGATCTTTGTAGGGCCAAAGTCAAAGATAAGATTCAGCTGATCAACAACATGCTGGACAAGGTGGATGAAATGATCGTTGGGGGCGGCATGGCTTTCACCTTTCTCAAAGTCCTCAAGAACATGGAAGTGAGTGCTACAAAAGAGATGCTAATTGCAGTATTTTAGTTTAATTCCAGTGGTCTTCAGAGGTATATGTATCTAGCTTTGTAGTTTATTAGCAATTTGTGTTCATTATAATCCTTTTTATGAAGTACTCAAATGATTGGCTAGTCATAACTTAAATTACAATCATAACGCTTATGTCCTCATCTGCAAATAATATCCTTGTGTCTATTGTGACAGATTGGCACGTCCCTGTTCGATGAGGAGGGATCTAAAATCGTCAAAGACCTGATGGCCAAAGCAGAGAAGAATAAAGTCAAGATCACCCTACCTGTTGACTTTCTCACTGCAGACAAGTTTGACGAGAAGGCCACGACCGGGACCGCTACAGTGGCTGATGGCATTCCGGCAGGATGGATGGTAAGTTATCTACACTAGAGCCAATTATATCAGTCCAGTCTTTATTGGCCTAAAAGAATAATGTTTAATATAAAAATAAATAAAAAATGTTCTTTGTCCTATCCAGGGTCTGGACTGTGGGCCTGAGAGCTCCAAAGTCTACGCTGAGGCCATAAGCAGAGCTAAGCAGATTGTGTGGAACGGACCTGTCGGCGTGTTTGAGTGGGACAACTTCGCCAAGGGAACCAAGAACATGATGGACAAAGTTGTGGAGGTGACCAAAAACGGCTGCATCACCATCATCGGTAAGTACAGTCAAGTACTTTACATTAATATCCTGGTTGAACAGCTTCATATTTGCTATTTATTTACGTTTGCTTACGTCATGACCACGTGATCATTTATGTGATACTGCTATATGCCATTTCAATTGGAGCTCATGCTTCCATTCATTTTAAGTGGTAACGCTAATCCTATTAACCACTAGGTGGCACCAGATTCTCATTCTGGTTACTACGCTTCCCTTTAAAGGTTTAAATGTTTTTAAATTTACCCCAGTAGTTTATGTACTGTGTCTTGGAGTACAATCAGTACTATGTAACACGTTTACATGAGAATAATATTTCTTCATTATTCCCTGCTCTTGTTTGACATTTACTAAATGCGTCTGTGGCTAATGTTCTCAGGCGGCGGAGACACGGCTACCTGCTGCGCCAAGTGGGACACTGAGGACAAAGTGAGCCATGTGAGCACAGGAGGCGGAGCCAGTCTGGAGCTTCTGGAGGGTGAGTAGTACTTCACTTTCTGTGTTTAAAAAGTAAGAGGTTCGTTCGGCCCATATATTTATAAAGGCAAACGTTGCTTCTGCCCCATATTTTGTACCAGATCTGTCATTTTGAACTTGCATGACTGATGAAATTTAATGCCATCATGATCCAGCATCTGTAGTTATAGAATTAGTCAGGTGCATCTCTGTTGATCTCTAAAGCAATTGTTGCATGACTACATCTCTCAACAGTCCATCTTTAAGAAATAATCCAGTAATAAACCCAGACAAATTGAGTAGAAATGCATTTTTATTATCACTGTACAATGATTTTCACTTGAACAGCTGGGGGGGAAAAATATGGTTGGGTACTAATTTATAATTAATAATTTATGGGAAGCTGAGAAGACCTACATAGTTTTTGTACATGTCTGAATGTTATTTATTTAACATATCTGCTTTTTCCACTGGAATAACATTCTGCTCTGCACCATCTGCAGGGAAAGTGCTGCCTGGTGTAGATGCTCTCAGCAATGTATAAACGTGTGGCACCTCCTTTGCCGGGGCTCTGTGGACCTCTACCCTGAAGAGGCTATCGCTTTTGTCCACTAACTGTACTCATTCATTGCAATCATTGTATAGTGGCACAAATGACACACCCCCATCTCTCTACTCAATCTACAGCCAACAGTGTACTCTTCTGGAGTACATCACTGGTTCCCTGCTTCAGTTACTCTCATTACATAATATATGAAACCTTGCCCACACGATTGGCACACTGGGTCCTTCTGCTCTGTTTTCCGGTAAGGAAAGTGTTACGCTACTGCTACTTGTATTACCACACATTTTAGGGCTCGGGTCTTTGTTTCACCTGCTGAAGTGTTAGTGTATGTTTGTCTGTGTGGGTCATCCTTGTATAACCAGTAAGTGTATTAAGTACAGCATATGAAGATGAAAATGTGGTGTGTGATGTAATCATAGACGCCTTGTCACCCCTTAAGTTAAGACTGTATGCGACACGTTTACTTTTGCACTTGTCATCCTGGCCCTAGGGCTTGTAAGATAGACGGGCTGCTCAGAAGAGATATGTAGTCCACTATGGACTATAAATAAAAGTTTAAAAAATGTTCTTGAATTTTTTTTTTTCTTCTGTCTTGTCTGCTAATAATATTCCCAGTCTAAAATGATGGCACGTCTTTGTTATATGCACAACATAATACATTCATACAGTAAAGTTTACTGTAATTACATTACTTTATTTCTACTGATGCACCATTTTCATTTATTAATTTACACTTCATTTATCGTGTGTGTAATAGCCTATACATTTAGTGTTTGCATTAAAAACATTAGCTTACTTATTTGACTTCCAGAAAAATGAATATAATTCATTTTTATGTATTCCAAACGCTCCAACCTGCAACTGCAGGTTTAAAAGAAAGAAAGAAAGGCTAACAGGTGGAAAACCGGGCACATGGCAACATTGCGTGACGTGTTGTGCTGAATACGTTTAATTGCGCTACGCTTCTTTATAGGACTTCATGTCCCACAATGCACCAGGCGCGGGCCAAGATCCACCCATACCGGAATGCCAGTTGTCAGATGGGAGAGAAAGTAAAGGCAGAGTTTGGCACACGTTTCTCAATCAAATGAAGAGCTTTTGTAAAGTGTTACATTTTTGAGTGAACACCAACGTTCTGGTTTTTAATGGACCACAGAACAAATCGTCCTTGCCTGTGAAGATCTTGCTCTAGCATTATGTAAAGTGGGACATTTCCTATGATTTGACTCGAGCCCTGACAATAAAACAAAAAATAATACCATGTATAATAACGTTGTTTTGTCTCCGAGAAGGGAAGCGGATTGAGAGTCCATGGTGTCAGTGCAGGACTGGAACGCGGAGTAAGTTTCCGCATGGATGAAGAATATTTCCTCCTTATGCACACCGCTTTTTGGGTAGGCTTATGGCGATGCGTGTGTTTGTTTGGCCCCACTTTCTTACTGCTTTAGTGTAACGGGTATGTTTTTGTATTCGGTGTGTGAACGCACGGGGGCGCTCGAGCACTAGCTATATTACTGAACACAATCTCAGCATGTGCCTATACACAGCTTTTAAAGTCCAACGTCAAGACTGTCACTTAAGGAAAATGTTCTATTTCTTTCAAGTAGCTGTATATGTTTAAAGTATAGTTAATGACAACATGTATTAAAATGGACCACCACACAAAAAATGAATTGATGCAACGCTTATGTTGGTAGTCGACTAAAACATCATGGTAAGAGGTGTATTATAAGGCGTAGTGCCTCACTGCAGGGTCAAAATTCCCCCAAGAGGAAATAAGAATTAGCTTGACATCCAAGTAGCTGAACCACTCAAATAAATGTAATAAATTAGCTAGTTTTTGCGCTCTCCTCTTTGTTTTTAGGTTATTCATTTTTATTCACAATATAAGCATCACAATAAATTGTTATATTAAATTGATATCTATAAATTGTTAAACAAGCAGGGACTGCAGAGAAATATTTCTAATTCATAAAATTTTGTAATACCTGGGTTTGTTTAAATGGATTCATTTGTCCAAAGAATTTCTAAAAAAATATATCGAACGCGTAAGTATATACTTATAGCTAAAATGTCATAATACAATCATAGTTTTTGTTAGCACAAAGGCGTGGGTTGGCCTTTTACTCTCAGGGCCGTTTTATCCCACTGCACCATACCTTTTTTTTTTAACAAAGCAGTTTTAAAAACATGCACGTTGTTTCGCCATAGTCAAAACATGGTCTCGTATTACTACAGCTATTGTCATAAATAAACTATAGCCATGCGAATGAGTAGACCAATTGACTGACACACAACATCATTTATTTGTACAGTAAAGTGCAGAGCTAATGTGGAGAATGTGATTAAGAAGCGCAAATATGAGAGGAGACAACTTCGCATGGTCGCTAGTGCATGATGTGAAGTTTAGGGGTGTTTTAGGTGTTTCTATTAGTGTGTGTGTGTGAGATCTTGGGGTCAGTTTGGTAAACGATTTGGTATAAGTAAGTTATTTTATTTGAGTTTAATGTTTTAATATATACAGTACTGTGCAAAAGTTTTAGGCACCCTCATTTTTTTAAATAAATTTGTCTTAGATGTTTATTTTATGTCTTCTGTTACAGATGTTGCAGATAACTTTTTGTAAGTCATTAAAGAAAGTAACACATTAAGTAATAGAGCACATTTTAGATCTAAGCATAATCAAGGCTGTCTGGAATTTTACCTGCAGAGACAGGAGCAAATGAGAGCCAAAGTCTGCAGAAGAACTGTGGCAAGTTCTCCAAGATTCTTGAAAGAACCTACCAGCTGATTTCCTTATAAAACAGTACTGTAAATATAATGTATACAAAACTATCAACTCGATTCCACATGAAAAAGGCAAACCTGACAACACTAATAGTATGAGGAATGTACAGCACTGATTCCGGTGGATGTGGCTTGAAAATCCTGTTTTCATTTATTTGCAGTAAATAGAGTTTCTGGGATGGCGCTGACTCACTCTTAGATCATTTTTAATTGAATTTTTTGTTTTATTTAAATTATGAGTCATGTAGCCTATATGTATTTGGTACTTTGGTGATTCTGATTCTGATGTCTATCCACAAGAGATTTTGTTCCACACTAAGAAAAAAAATTATATATATATAGATAGATTGATGGATAGATATAGATTATATGTTCTACCAACAAGTGTGATATTTGGTGGTACGGTTACTATACTGTACATTTTTACACCATTGCACACCACTATACACTAAAAATACGCTAAAAATAACTAATATAAAATATATATATTAGGTACACCTGTACACCTTCTCATTCATGCAATCATCTAATCAGCCAATCGTGTGGCAGCAGCGTAATGCATAAAATCATGCAGATATGGACCAGCAGCTTCAGGTAATGTCCACATCAACCATCAGAATGGGGTAAAAATTTGATCTCAGTGATTTTGACCTTGGCATGATTGTTGGTGCCAGACGAGCTGGTTTGAGTATTTTTAAAACTGCTGATCATCTGGGATTTTCACACACAACAGTCTCTAGAGTTTACTCAGAATGGTACAATAAAGAAAAAACATCCAGTGAGCGGCA
>JAOUQW010000019.1:15773033-15816839 GCA_028565825.1 Olivaichthys viedmensis | reverse complement strand
ACTGCCTTTTTTTTTTTTGCTTCCCCCCCTCCCCCCCTCCCCACTGGGCTTTTGCAACTCCAATAGCCTGGACTTGCTATTGAAGTTTTACAATGAAGCTGTGTTCTGTAGACCAGAATCAAAGCCACTTAAAAGTGACTGAATGAGAATCTTTCTTTTATAGACCTGTATGCCCATGAACCCACATAATTCCTAAATATGCATTTGCTCAGAGCTGCTCTGAATGGAGGAATCTGAGGGATTAGTCTCACCGAATCTCTCAAGGACAATCTCTTTGACTGTAATGCTAACGCTTGCTTTGGCATTACCCGTCATCACTTGCATGCTGTGTACCCTGGTAAATCTTTGTAGTAGTCTTCTGACACAAAGCATTGCCTTCTGAAGAGGGAAGGATCTTACAGAGCACTCACTAACGTGATACTAACATATTTGCCCATAAACACACAATGCCTCCCAAAGACCCACGCAGCCCAGTGTGCACCCGCTCAACCCCTGGGCACTGCAGACAGACACCTCTGTGGTGGAATGTGTCACCGTTTTCCAGACACGGGCGAGTTTCAGCACCTTTCACATTATTCACGTCTTAAGCAGGATGTGTCACTATACGGTGGATTTCAGGGTTTAAGCCTAGTTGTTGAGTAGCGTCTTACTGGTAATGGGGAGTGAACCCATTTTAGCTCTGGACTAAGCTTGACCTGTCTCTTGGGGGAAAACTAGGACTTTGTGTAACGTAAGCCACTGCTTCTACACACAAATTTACCTAAAGATGGGTTAGTTTGGTACACAGTGTGATGACATGCATATTTTTGTATATCCTTGTCCTGACATAAACCGTGTGGAAAAGTTACAGTTTCCGAGGACATTCATTATTTTTTTTAATGCAGTTGACAAGCTTGATCTTGTCAAGCTTGATCTTGTCAACCAAGCATACCGTTCCGATTATCAGAGTGACCAAGCCAAAACCGGTTCAGTTGCGCCTCACTTGTTTGTGGTTTTGACTAGTTCTGTAGTGGGAGTATAGACGTGAAACCAAGTACATCAGCAAGGGCTCATTTTAAATACATTTGGGTCTGATGTAGATTTCAGCAAGATTGTATTGCATATCCGTCATACTCAATCATCACTTTAGTCATAAATTCTGCGTTCTTGGATTTATTTATTTATTTATTTTCAAGCACGAGAGGGAAAAGGAACGGGGCTGAGGGAGAAACTGGCGCACAGTTTCAGTGACAGAGATGAAGCAGCAATCTCATCTCTCCACCACATGCTTTCCATTAAAGCTTTGGATGAGGGAGTGGAAGGAGGGGGTAGAGAGGGGCTAAGAGGCAGAGAGTGGGGAAAAGCACTGTGTTTCCGAATACTTGGGACTGTATCAGAGACTTGCGGGGGGAGAAACCACATTATAGAGACCTTGCTGGAGTTGGTGGACGAAGGGAGAAAAGAAATAGAGGGAGTTATTTGGTGACTCACTCTGGATTTTCTTTCTCCCACAATGACACAGGTTTACAAAGTTCCTTATATAAAGCTACATGGCGTATGTATTTTGAGTAAACATTCAGATTTTTTTTGAACCGTCTTACTAGTTTAGGGTGATATTTGAACCCTGTTTCTGAAATTATTTGCACATGGATTTGTCCAGGTTTTTCCATGACACATCATATTTAACAAATTTACAGATTCAGCCCCAAAATAGTTGGAGCTGTGGTAGTAAATCTAGAGCTAACTGGCGTATCGCTGCACCGAATGTTGTCTTCTGCTCTTTCTCAGCGAGTACTTTCCATCAAGTTGCTCATTTTAATGGAACACAATCCCCTGAAATCAATCACTGTGAATTCCAAGTGCAAGAGCGCAGTCGAGGGGGAAGGTGGATTATGGAGGAGAAGACTTTGAACGATGAACATGGAAATGGAGGGAAGAAGAGAAAAAGAGTGAGCAGATGTGTCAAAGTTCCTTGGCCTACTTTTCAGTCTGGCAGTGTGAGAATCTCCCTGAGCTGGGAGTAATGGACACCGAGGGAGACTGTGCTTTACACTTTCTCCACGCTCCCGGTGCCAGACCTTTCCAGATTGGAATGTTGCATTTCCTGCTTAGTTCCTGCCATGTGTTCTCAGTTTCTCCTCTCCTTAGTACTTGCTCCTTTTCTTTCATTCTATAGCTTCCTGTGAATTCATTCACTAACTTTTTATTTATTTGTCTTTCCCACTGTTTTTCCCACTTTGTGATCTTTTTTCTTCTGCTTTCTTTATACTTTTCTCCTGACGTCCACCTCTTTTCTGTCTCTCCACTGTGTTAAATGTACCACAACAGCATGTTGTCCCAATATTGTTGGTACATTTACGTACAAAAAGCCTAAAAGAGTTTTCATTGTCTAAGACAGTCCTCTGGCATTCATTAAACTCCTGGAAGGCTCCACAGATGCTCTCCTGTTATGTAAACGATGTATGTGAAAAGTGGAGCTGATGTTTCTCATATCAGAAGGTTGTTCTCGGCCTCAGCAAAGGCTCTCTAAGGTCACGCTCATCTCCCATCCCTCTCTTGTTTGTGTTCTGGTGTCAGGAGGTTGTTGTCAGAACGTAAGGCCTTCTGGAATGCGCCCTTACTGCTCCTTAACGTTAGACATTTTTGCCGTTGATGCCCGAGGCGAAGTACATCGTTTCACTACTGTTGGGGAGAAGGAGAGAATTAACTCACATATGGTGAGACAAAAGGAAAATCCTTCAGGCACACGGGTCTGAAAAGTAAAAAGAGGAACTAGAGGGTGAGTTCTTGAAACCTCTTTCACTGAGTTGAATATGTTTACAGGATGAAATGATTGTAAGCGTTTGGACAGGGACAGCGGTGGTGTACAATGTCTTAGTTCCATATTTTTCCAGATATCGTTCTTTTGGAGGAAGACGAGACATACTTCTAATTAAAGTGTATACAAGTTCTAGGGCTAAAGTTTGCTAATCAGCTAGCGTGAATATATTGGTTTGCATTGTTTTCATTAGGCTGCACAGGTAAAATTAAAGATCACTAAAGACAACTAACCAAAGCTAAAGACGAGCTGGGCTAGACCTATGATCGCCACGACTGCATACTGTGGCTGCATATTGTTTTTTTAATTTATTTTAAGTCTAATGTGTTTACATTTAGCAAGTAATGTGATTAAGGAGCAGTCTTATTCTGATTCAAAGATTTATACATTTGAAGAAATACAAATTGATGATGTACAATGTGAATGAAAAGTCTTCTATTGTTTTAAAATGATAAAGTGTGATTAAACAATTTTATTTCTAAATTGGCTGAATAATTGTGATGATCACAATTTCAGTGTTGAGCAAAATATGTTTGCAGAAAACTTCATATTTGATGTCAACACTAAACAATATGATTTGTGTTGCATCGTTCTTCAGATGCACAATAAGTAGCTTTTCAAGTCTAAGAATTCTGCCTTGTCAGAGAAGCACATTGTTTGCATTCATTATATTGACTCTTAGTGACCAGCTACTAATACACTGCACTGCAAGACCACATTAAAGACAACGTGAAGGGGAAATTCGAACACATTTTATTTCCAAGTGAAACGGCATATTTGGGGCGGGCGGGACTTTGGTTTTATCCATCGGGATTTGATTGGCTTGTGAAACCTTAATCGATATCGCTTTATTTTTTTTGTCCCGCCCGAAACTCTACCGTGACATAATAAAAAAAATCAGAGGCCGTTTAGAGGGGGGCAAAAGCAATGTAATACCAGATATTTTTTAAAGTGGTCTCGGTAAGCAAACATGCATGTGAAATACGTACAAGTCATTCAGTCATACAGAGTGCGATTTCATTTCGATGACCGCCTCCATGCCACTTGAGAGAGCAGCGATATTGCAGTGTCCAGATCCAGTCATGATCAGGACATGGAGTCTGTGTCTTAACAACTCCGAGAACCTGGAGTGTGTCTGTGTGATCAGGCCAGAAAGGGACTGTAATGTCAGGTGATGTTATTCAGGGGCCTTTGACTAAATGCCAGCTTCAGAATTGAGCCTACACTGGACCACATTCCTGCTGTATTACTAGAATAAACACTGTCTGCATGGGGGCCCTGGGAAACTTGCGCATGAAGAGTAAATATTTACACAACTTCGCTCTCCATTCAGAATGTACTGGACGTTTACTAAATCCAGGTTACGGTCTGGGCAATTAGAATTTACCATCAAAATAAATCATAAATGCCATTATGAACATCATGAATGAATCTGGTCCTGAAGTGGCCTCTATATCAATTGGTGTGTATATATAACTAAATAAAACTAGTTATTGTAATGTTTAATTATTAGAGTAATTATTCTTTGCATTTATCATAATTCCTATCAGATCTGGATGCGTTGCATGAATAGTCATAGATTATTCATGTTTATCAGTATTCTATAGAGTAACAATCTAACCTAAATACAAGGGATCTTTCTTTACAACCTAAAAGTGTTTAAAACCCTTGTCATGGTTGATTTATTGTCATGGATTTTCCAGAGGAAGTAGCATGGCCTCTGTTCTTTTCCCTTTGGACTTGTCTGGCAGAGTGCGCCCCAAGCTTTTGGCACCCCTCGAGCTGCTGGCTCTCTGTCGTTCCCTCAGCCTGTGTGGCCCTTTTTCTTCTGATAGGTTGAGCATAGGCCAATGTTGGCTTACACCTGTACCCAGCACCCGCTTTGTTCTCGGCTCTGCCAAGCGCCTCCTTGATATGAGGCGAGCACGGCCGATTAATGACAATAGGAAGTTGGAGTGACTCCTGGGTGTTTGAGAAGCAGGCCAGGTGCTTGGGCCTCTTATCTGAGATCTCCATCTCTGTCATCTGTCACCACCAACAGGTTGAAGTTCTGTGAGTCAAACTGGGAGAAGTGTGGGAGCTTTGTTTTAGATGGTGAAAACAATGCTGTACATACGATCATAACACATGCATTTAAAGAAACACCCCTATTTTTCCCCTTAAGACATTTAACATCTGAATTGCACTTATACATTTGCTTCTATTTAGTTTTTTTTTTGTAATTACAGTAACTCTTGAATTTTGTCTTGGACCTGGGTTTGGTTATTGGCATTTAATCACATTGTGTGTGAGCTGCTTTTATAAAATGCATGCATAGATTTTGTGTAAACACCTTACAGAAGCAAAGGATTAGGATCTCCTTGGCACAACCCTGGTAATTATACCTCAGTTGTTAATTTTCGGTTCAGTAAATTCCAGTGAAACCACCTGTAAATTGGCCATACCTCATACCATGCAATTCACACGCGGTGTGTAATGTGAAATGAGTGGAGAGACTTGCAGCGGCAGCAGTTACAGCAGCAGGTTGGTATGAGGGTGTGTAGCGCCTGGCTCAGCTCCAGACTCACCTGTCCTCACAGCCACGCCTAAAAGAATGCAGCAGGTAGCACAGTGCACGGCCATTAGCATAACGGCAGCCGGGCGTGTAAAAGGGAAGAGTGCGTTCATTCAGGGTACAGAGTAAAGTCTAAGACTCGCTCCTGACCGTTAAGTGGAATTTCTATGGACTTGAGGCTTCTTTGGTGAGAGGAGTATTGCACATTTGTGAGTGGTATCTCTGTTTGCTTTGTATATTACTTTCCTGTCCCTCCTCATCTTGTTTTTCTTGCTATGGTAGTTCTAGATCTGTTGTTTTTTTTTATTGTTTTTTTTTAAGGGATTGTAATTTTGACATTTATTTTGAGGTGAGGATGATGGAAAAGAATGACACTGAGAAATTCAAAACCTGAGAATTTTAGAAACTAATTAAATATAAGTACAATGCCCTAAAGCATGTAGCAAAACATATTTAGCTTGTATAAAATGTTTGAATTCCTTGTTAAATGCTAAAACTACCTGTGCAAACAGTTTTAGCCTGTGCAAAATCGTTGGAAAAATCCGTGTCTGTGGGCAGCAGATTGGTGAGGTAGCTGTTTAAACAGTTGGGAGCTAGACAGGTAAACATTCCCCCATTTTTTTAATTTTTTTTATTTTTATTTATTTATTTATTTGTTTGTTTGTTCTCCGTGCTGAGGCTGACACACTCCATGCCTTGGCCTGTACTTAAACTGTCAGCGTGCTGTGTCACTGACATAACCACTGTAAAGCTCTAGGGTCAGAGCCTTTGGGAATGCACACAGCGAGGACCTATCTATGGACTCCGTGGAATGCTGGATTCCACAAATTCACTCCGGGCCTGCTCTGGCTGGGAATAAACAGTTTATCTGATTCAGTCAAGGAACTTCAAGTTCCAGCGTCAGCCGTCAAGGGTGTGAGGAGATGAGCCATCTGGGTGTCATTTTTCCTCAGTTTGGGGGATGATTAGTTGTAGCCATACTCTCGAAACATTCTTGCGCGTGTGTGTGTGTGTCTGAGTGCAGTTAAATGAGCTGTTGTGGTGCTTGAGTAATCAGCCTCTTCAGCTGATTGTGTGGTTAGGCCTCAAAGGCGTAGAGATCCATTTTTGTTGATGTTGAACGGCGACGTGGAGTTCTGTACTTTCACCATGTCATCAGAGAGTTACTGTTGGAACCTGTTAATGGCAGAGGCTGTTCTCCACATGCGGTCCAAGTCACTAAAAGAAAAAAGGGGTATTCAATTAGGAACCAGGGGACGGGTTGTTCTTGGTATATACATTCACGCCGTGGAATAATTCTGTTTTAAGTAGAGAAGCACATCTTCCCTAATGTGTGAAATATTAGTAAACCAAATGATTTCAAAAGACTTTTGCTCCACTGATTCCTACTGAAATGTTTGTACAATTTTACACACTAGCTCGAGCGGAACATGGTTCCCATAGTGATTGTATTATTTTGCCTAGAACAGCTCAAATCCCCTGGAGTAATCCCCTTTAAAACTATGCACATCCTCACATCCTGTGTTTGAATTTAGCCTTTCTCCTACTGACTGCTTTCTCTTTCTACTGATCTGCAACCAGCCTCACTTACTCAGGCTCTAGTCTTACCTATGAAAAGTTTAAATTCTTTGACTGGTCTCAGTTCAGACACTGCCCAATCACACAGCCGCAGGGGGCTCTCATGACTGAAGGAGGGGAAAAACAAGGGCACTTCTTTTTTAGTTCTGTCATGGCCAGGAAACAAGTGTACTGCAAGCCCCCCTATATTCCACATTCCTGACCCCCCACCCTCTTCAATATTCTGAGAGCCCCCTCTGCTTGTCTGTGGACCCCACCCCCATTGTTCTAGCTGGTGAGAGTGCCTTCCTGTTGTAGAGTGGCTGGGCGTTCAGGAGCTTGCGGACCGCTTGTGCATTTCGGAGCGCCTTGAAGAGCTTGTGGTGAGCAGTGAGCCGGGCCAGAGGCAGCGCCATGAGTGGCCAATAGCTACCAGCCAAGACACCACCTACAGCAGCCACAAAGGTAGGTGACCTGACCTGACGTCACAGGTGCAAGTACTGGAGGGCTATAAGTGGAGGACTTGGGCTGGGTGGACAGGACAGGACAGGACAGCCAGTTGAACAACAGGCACTGGTAAAAGGTTCAGCGATACACTGTGCATACATTTGTTTGTCAGAGCAGCTTTGATAGCGGTTGATACCAATTTCATAATCAATATCTGCTGGTAATGACTATTGTTTGTATAGGTATTAAAAGTGAATGTGTTTTTACTTGTATTTAAGTATCATTATCAGTTGTTTAGTGGGTACAATGTGGTATTTATTGTTTGTCATCACTAGAAAAAAAAAAAAAGATGTTTTCTTGCTTATTTTTGTTTTTTTAACACTGCCATATATTAATTAAGATTGCCAACAATGTTCCTGCCTCCACCACCCGACCCAACTTCTTTACACTGTCATCATGCCTGATCCCATCTCTGTAATAGTTTTGAGGAAGTAGGAGCAGTGAAAAGTTTTGGAAAGAGCACCGGGAAATGGAAATGGAAGTTGTAGTATGTTTTTTGGGTGGGTGCAGAGGAAGAGAATGCCATTGTGTAAATGCATTTTTTTCTACCTCTGTCACTTTCTGCCTGCCTCTCTCTCCCTGTCTTTTTGGAACACAGCAGTACACCGATGGGCCCCATTCTTGACTTGATGTACATTTATTTATTTACCACAGATGTTTCGGAAAAAAGCCTCATCCTCCTTGAGAATGCGGAGAATATCAGAAAGTAATAGATGTATTAAGTTCTCTTTCACTACTTTTGTAGATGGTTCATTAACCACTAGACTGCAAACTGTATGCAAGGCCAACAGATGAAACCATTCTATCCTAATGACAATTTAAGCAACAGAGGCACACTGTTTGTAATTCAATATTTTGACTTTACACAGAATTGTCTTTGAATTGATTATGTTGTAGTCATAATTTAGGAATTTGTAGTAGTACTGGTATTAAACAATGAGTAGTTATGGCACTATTTAGACTGATCGAATGGTTTCTTCTAATGGCTTTGTACGCTTTAACACTTCACTATAACTTTAAATCACAGTATGCAATTTGTAACAGTCTGGGATGTCCTGAGCTCACAATTTATAGGCTGGGCCAGTTTAGAGCTTTGGATTTGGAGATAATGTTGATGATCAGCTATCTGCTCTGCACTGCATGTTTTTTAAACTATAGGAATTGCTTTAAGCTGTTTTGGTGGTTCTAGGGTCTGCTGGGTGGACCTCAGTGCTTTGACTCTGGGTATAAACATTATCAATCATAAAAATCCAATCTGACCACAGAGTGACTAAGGTCATTTAAGGGAAAGAAACTACATGAATTGATTTTGGCTATAAAAAATAAACAAACAATGGCTTTGTTTAGCCTCTGAATGTTAGCTAAAACCATGATAAATCACCCAGCTGTCAACGCATGAAAACTTTCGGGTAGTTAGGGTTTGAACTTATTTTTTGGGCATTCTGCTCCTCAAAGATTAATTTAAGATTGCCTAAATATGATTGCAAACCTTCTGATTTCATTACCTTTCCCAATCATTGTTGGCTACACGTAACATGGAATTGTCATTATATCTTCTTCGGCCTTGCTTTTTATCAATGGTTGAATATCTTGTCCTCTGTTCTATTCCTAGGGGGCGTGGACCGCGGCCGAAGCTCCTCCTTCCATGAGGTGGGTGGCTCGCGAGAGCTGGAAATGAGGGGGGCAGCCTCCGTTTCCGAAGAGTCCTCGGCCACCGGCGCTAGCGGCGGAGGTCACACCGTCCTGCAGCGACTCCTGCAGGAGCAGATGCGCTATGGCGAAGGCAGAAACTACCTTGCCTTGCAGCAGCAACAACTGCAGCAGCAACAACAGCCACAGCAGCAGCTCCTGGGTCCAGGAGACGAGCATTCTATGGTTCCCCACATTGCCCGGCAGGAGCCACAGGGGCAAGAGCTGCAGGCAGACAGTGGCATGGAGAAGCAGTTGAACCCCCGAGGGGCAGGTGGTGGAGGAGGCAGCGGAGGAGTTGGATCCCAAGGTCCAAACCCAGAGAACCTGCCCTCGTATGACGAGGCCAAGGTACAATCACAGTATTTCCGTGGCCACCAGCCACAGCCACAGCTTGGCCCAACGGTGGGAGCTGCCTTCTATGTCACTGGCGTCACCAATGCAAAGGTCCGTCCTCCGGAGGGCCGCCCTGCCGTGCAGCGGCTTGGCGCAGCCAAAGTGCACCAGGACGATGGCCTGAAGGACCTGAAGCAGGGCCATGTGCGCTCGCTCAGTGAGAGGCTTATGCAGCTTTCGCTGGCCACCAGCGGTGTCAAAGCCCATGCACCCGTCACCAGCTCGCCACTCTCACCCCAGTTGCCCCCGTCCCCTGGGCCAGCAGGGGACTACTACAAACCGGCGGGACCCCAGCACCGGGGCCCGCCGCCAGACTATCCTTTTAAAGGCTTCCCCTCGCCACCCAAACAGCAGAAGCACCACCATCCACAGCACCAGGATTCAGGGCACTACTATCCAGACCACCGCGGCTCAGGCCAGCAGGCCAGAGCCGATGTCCCACATATGCGCTACCAGCCACCACCCGAGTACGGCTCTTTCCGGTGAGTGCCTCTTGTGGAGAGATGGTTTTTTGGGACACTTTTCCTAACTTGGCTGAGCATTTGTCATGTTTTAGGTCAGTATTTCCTAATCATTGTCCTGGTTTATCCTTCACTGCACATATTTGTGTTTTACATGTTCAAACCATAGATATACATATTGGAGACCTAGATTAAGCACTACTAAAGCCATTGCTCCAGTGGCGAATACTCAGCGGAAATAAGTGTCCCCTACAGACTTGCATTGAGTTTCGAGTTTAAAGGACTTTTTCTTTAAGATATGTGAAGAATCTATGGTATTTTTAAGGTATTTTTGAAATGAAGGTCCCACCATCTGAGTCCATAATATACTGTGACCTGTATTTTCTTATACACTTGTAAATTAGATTGGGCCACAACAGCAACCTTTTTCTAATACGACTGGGTCACTTACTTGCTTAACTAAACTTTGTCATCTAGCAAGCTAACATAGCTAGCTAATTTTTAACTAATGATTCTTCAAGTAACACTGGACGATGCAGCCACAGGCTAACGCCAGTTACTCTCGTAACTTTTAAATCAATGAAATAAAACTTTTACACCGATGTACATAAAATGTCTTGCCACAACACTTAAATTGGTTATTGGCACAGGAAAATGCAGTACACATCAGAAATATGTTTATATTTCATCCATAGACAAACATTTATTTTGCAGCGCGGAGCGGGGGACCAGCATGGTGTCGTAGTGGCTTCACATAGCGGTGTATAAAAGGATGTTTTTAGCTATCTAGGTCTCCATGATGTATCTCAATGGCCATTTTAGACTCATAACAGGCTTGTTACCAGCATCAGGAAGCAAAATTAGAAAAAATCCCATTGTTTTGTAAGGTTCATGTGCGTTTTATTTAAATTCTCAAATTTACCCAAAACAACCTCAGTTTGATGTGATTGTTTAAATTGTTTAAAAGTTAAAAAAGGGTGCAGAAGGTATCATTACAAGACAGTGTTTCCCACAGATCTGAAATATAACTGGGTGGAGGTTGGGGGTGGGGTGATGGTACAGGTATCATTTCCTCTGATTTTTAGAAAAAAATTTAATCCAGCCCAAAGACCTCAGAGCAGAAGCGGAGCCGCTTTTCCACCGGTGCAAAATGAGATCATACAGGCCTAACAACTATGATATAGTCTACTGAGATTCTAAATATAAGCGTGTGTTACCGTAGGAAATCTTACTCTCATGCAAGAGTAAAAACCGCTGATGGAAACAAACCTGCAAATTTCAGTCACACTTTTTTAGATTGATGTTTTTAGCTCCTGATAAAGAGGAGAGTGAAATGCGCACAGCTCCTTGTTAATCGCTCGAGTGCTGGTCAGTTATAAACAGTCTGTTCAAAGTGTAGCAACAAATAATTGGCTACAAGAAATTTATATCAATTTGAATTCCATTTATATATTTTCATATCATCATCATATCACAATAAATGCAAACTAACGAGGAAAATAGTCTGCAAATATTTTGTGTAAACAAGTTCAGTAGATCAGTTCGTGTTGATGTTTTATAAGCAACATTACTGTATTCCAGCAGACTGTCCTCTTTGTTGGTCAGGGTCATATGCTCCGCTATAGCCGCAAATGTTGTGGAAAAAGAGAACGTTAATATGACTGACTGAATCTAGAAACGGATTAATAAGAAAATTCCTTTCTTATTAGCACCCAGGTATCACCTATGTGTGGGGAAACACTGCAACAAGTATTTCAGCCACGGGAAGCAAATGGGTTTTGTTTAGAAAGAATAAGAGGCTTTGAGGTTAAATTAAGTTTTTGTGAGAGAGGGGGAAGCATAAATGTTCGATGCACCTAATTACCACCCGAGTTCTCTACAATTCACCAAGTAAGTGCTATGCAGAGCCAAGAAGTGGGAACAGATTGAATTCCCCTTTGAATGGCCCTTCCCCGAAGTGCTAGAACACGCTGTCAGGCATTGTAGGAGAAGCCAGTTTTGCCTGTTTTCCTTTAATTCATCTACCACAGAGCCAGTGTGGCATACTGCAAAAGAATGCCATCCCAATTGTAATAATCACCTACTGCAAGTTACAGCCTGAGTGTTTGTCTTTTAAGTTCCATAGAAGCAGGAATGTTGATGTGAAAAATATTTTTAGTGAGGCACCTGCTGTCACATACTGTATGTGGTGAAAATCAGCCAAATAGCCTCTTTATGATGCACTTGCCTTAGTCATTAAGTACACTAGTCATGTCAACTATAACATAATGTGCTGTTCAGTGTTCTGACAATGACAGTTTCTCCTAATAAGTTATAATGTGTTCTAAACTAACTTTAACTAAAATTACTATTGGTTAGACCTGTTTGTGATTTAATGGTCTGTTTTCGGCAGCTCCAATAAAGAGAGCTCCGGCTACTCTCAGAGGCCCGTCCATCAACACAGCCCCACGTCCTCCGTCACCTCGGTGGGCTCGCTGTCTCGCGCTCAGTCCTCCGCCCTCAGCAGCATCATGGCTTCCTCCCATTCTTCTCAGCTCATGGCCCACCAGGTAGAGTCACCCTTTTCAATGGGGCCACGGAGTCCACAGGGGCAAGGCTCCCATCAGGGCGAGGCATACGGCCTGGGCCCGGCTCACCCCACGCTTCATCCACGGCCCCACGGCTTCCCTCACGACCCCTACGGTTCAGCACCCAGGGGCCTCCATCTGCACCAGCACCAGTTTTATTCACAGGGACAGCAGCAGCCTGGTCCAGGGCAGCACTACCCACATCCCCACTCGCTCCAGGGCGACCCCTATTCCATGTTGGCACGCGTCCAGCAGAAGGTGGACATGCTGACCGAGGAGAACCGGCAACTCAAGCAGGAGATGGAGGCGTGTGGGGAGAAGGTGTCCAAGCTGCAGAAGGTAAGAGTCATTTTAAGAACCTTGTTGCCCAGTTTGCGTCAGTTACGGTTAAATGAACATTGTGAATTATGCTATTCATTATGTTAATTGAAGTGGGCAGGAATATTGGCAGAAGCTCTTAACATCCTTTTCTCCGCAGCTGGAGACTGAGATCCAGCTGGTGTCCGAGGCCTATGAGAACTTGGCCAAGTCCTCCTCTAAGCGGGAAGCCCTGGAGAAGACCATGAGGAACAAGCTAGAGCTGGAAGTGCGCAGGCTGCACGACTTCAACAGGGACCTAAGAGGTGAGCTCCAAGAGCGGTTGCACTGATTGTATCTGGGTTTAAGAGGTCATGGTGGTTATGGTCTCACTGGGCAGCTTGGGTAACTACACTGGGCCTCTAAGTGATGCTTCAAAATCTGACAAGTAAGCACTCAATGGCTGCACTGTTGTCTTTTCCAAAATTTGGTGCCCCATTTCCTAATGATACACAAGCCTTTTGTTGCCTCATGCTTTTCTTCAGATTTTGTAATAAGTAATCTGACCTGTAAGATTTTTATAGAACACTGCAGTCTCTTCAGTATTAGAGATATAGCCCCTAAGAAGTTACATCTTTTTTAAGTGTCTTTTTTAAGTTTGATGCATGGCTGGTAGCCTGACAAGAGGATTCATGAGCCTTAGGTAATCACTGTTGATGTAGCATGACTGGGCAGAAACAATGAGATTTGGTCTTAATGAAGTTATAAGTAGTGGTGCACCAATATGAAAATTGCTGGCCGATACCTATAGCTTTATCATTTTGAAAAATAGCCCGATACTGATACCAATAGTTTGGTGGTTCTGCTTTTAGAATTTGTAGCTACACTTAAATAATGTTATACCACACAGTGTTAAATATTTCCTCGCATTCTTTCAACGAAAAGTGAAAAGAGCGCCCGTTTTAAAACTGAAAACTGCATAGTGAAAATTGAAGAGTACTCTGGTTCGCTAAACTGACTACTGTATTCTGTGTAAGTAGGGCTGTCAAATTCCTTTCAAAGCAGTAGCTCTGCACTATGCGTTCGTAACCACTGAAGGTGAAAATTGTCTTGCTTTCTTCGGTAAAGAAAATTACGAGGAGACAATGCAATAAATTTATCGGAAACGTCAATGTTTCCGATTATTTTATTTATTTACCCACAGTAATGTTTTCTTGTAGCTCACATTTGGTAGATTTTATATTTCTTTAGGATCTACATAAAAATCCGCCAACCTCAACTAGTCCTTTTTAATAATCATTTTTATTATTTAAGCCCTCTCCAACACAGCTAGGCCGAATCCCAAATAGCTTCCTATAATGTACGTTATACAACATAATGTTTTGATGGACATTAGAGATCTTAAACATTCTAATGTGGATTTTTGTTTTTGCCTTTAAATGTGTAAGTATTATAAAAAATTGGAATAATATTTTAACAGTCAAATTCATTCAGACAGCTGTAGTACACAGTAAGGCACAGTTACCTTCTCACTGATCAGCCTAAAATAGGTCCATATAGCAGACATTTTGCTCAGCGCACAGCCTGTGCCGGAAGCATCATGGGGGAGCATCCTCCTTTTTTTTCATTTTTTTTTTCACAAAAATATGTTGTTCAAAAAGTTCCTGATTTCAAGCACAATACTTTCTTGCATTTTTGTGAAAAGTAATTATTTTGAGTCAAAAGGCGTAACTGGACTTTTCTTCAGTATTAATAATATTTTTTGTTACAGCACTCAATTCGAAGCAAAGGCATTCGATAGCTCGGGGGCTCTGAGCGAGACAGAGCCAGGCTGAGCAAGGCCACCTCTATCGTTCTGCCTCACAGTGTTCTTTAGAGCAGCAGAGAACAGAGAAAACCCTGATTTATGGCACTGAGCCCGGACTCTGTCCACAGGGAGCCCCGAGAGTTTTACAGCAAAATTGCCGAGGTTTTTCCCCTCCCCTCTTTTTTCCCTCTCACTCTTGCCATTATTTCTTCCTCCTCATGTTCCTCATTCTTTCTGCTGTACAGTCCAACACACAGGGTAAAAGAGCCCTCCGCCTTTTCAGGACTTTTAGGGCAAATCTAAATTTCCATTGCATATTATGGAACTGGGATGTTAAGGAGCAAGGCATTTTGGTTCTGGAATACTCATCATATAGTCTGGTTGACTTAACATGAGGGAAATATTGTTTTAACGCTTGGCCTGCTTCCTTGATGAACGTTTTGCTATTGCGAAAAAACGGCAACCCCCGCGGTATAATGGCTCTTTTGTTGAAGCCATCTTTTTTTAACAGGTCTTACTGAAGTACGATTTAGCCACTTTATGGGAATCGGGTTTATGTAAAGTTACTGCTTGAGTTTTGTGTACCCGTTTGCTGAGGAATTAGAGCATTGTACAAGACCAATTATAAATGATTTTAAACTATACAGAACTCGCATTTAATACTGTACCTCTGTTGTTTTTTATGTGTGAATGCAACAGGCCAGGCTCATTTTTAAGATAAAGATTCCTATGATTAATTCAGGATTGGAGTGTGATTATTGTCAAGACAGCATTTCTATTTGTGGTCTTCACCAATGCCCACAGCTTCTCACTTTGCTAAACAAGCTTGTGTTTAAAAAAAATCCCACATGGTCAGTGCTGTCAGTTTTAGCTGGTTAAAATGTTATGGTTTACAATGCAGATTTTAAGTTTGAACAGAGTGTGCCGTGCGGTGGTTTTTCATCAGTGCAATTGTCCCTTATCCGATCATAGAACGCATGGAAACAGCCAACAAGCAGCTAGCGGCCAAAGAATTTGAGGGCACGGAGGACAACCGCAAAACCATCTCTCAGCTTCTGGCTCAGAGTGAGTACTCCTTCCAGAAATTTCCACAAAAGAAAAAAAAACAAAAAAAAAAACATGCATTGTGGCCCACAGCCGCCCTGAGGCTCCCAAATGCCATTAGTTTCATGGTTTGTTTGCAATAGCCTGAAAAAAGCCACCTGAATTGAGACGATTGCCTTCCACTGTTTGGCTGCTCGACAGACAAAGAGACCCAGCGGGAAAAGGAGAAACTTGAGATCGAGCTCAATGCGCTGCGCTCCACCAACGAGGACCAGCGCAGGCACATCGAGATCCGTGACCAGGCCCTGAACAACGCTCAGGCTAAAGTAGTCAAACTCGAGGAGGAGGTAAGCTGTTTAGCATATTTCCGTTGCATATGAGGGTACCAAACTGCATGTTTTCAGTCAAGTCTGGGATTAATTATCAAGTGCCTTCAAGGGATCCATGAGTGTGTGTGTTTGTGTGGGCCCCCTTGTGGACACTTTTCACCCTCTAGCCAAAGGCTGCAATATCTGGTTCAGTTTAAAGCTGAGAAAGATCCTGGAGGACCTCTGTGGAATTTAGGGGTTTTCTTTATTGCTCTGAGTGTGCTGAGTCATAGTCATGCACAATAGAACGTTTTGTTTGCCGTTGCTCATACTGAGAGGGGGCTTCTAAAATTTCACTTTATCCCTTCACTGTTGGATGAGGAAATATCGAAAGATAAATATTTGATAGCTGTTGAAATAGAAGTGCCACTTTATTCCATGATGCTTAATAAAAAAGACCCTTTGCTGCCCCATTGAAAGCTTCATTAAATTAAACTTTCATTCAAATAAGTCAGCGGTAACCCTGACCACAACATAACTTCGGCTCGACAATCCCCACAGACATTGACTTTGAAGTCCTTCCCCCATCAACTTCAGTGCTGCAGTTAAGATCTTCAAGCTCAAGTGAGCCACTGGCCATGACCTTCACCGAATCCAAACAAGTCTCTGCTAGGGCTTTTAATGAGGGAGAGAAACCTCCAAACTAAAGCAGTCCATAATGAGAGAGAGAGAGTGAGTATGTAAATGCAGTGCTGAGTCTTATGAGCTTCAAGTCTCTGAGCATGTTTGGAACAGTTGGAGAATGTGACTTTGCTCTATTGGCTGGGCCCCAGATGGCCTTCTGGCTGGCGTTGAACAGGCCGCACAACCCGCTATCCCAGAATGCACCGGCCTGTTCCACTTTCCTCCAGCCCTGTCACAAACAGCCGCTTGTTCACCAAACAAAGCCTCTTGAGTTGTCTGCCATGAAAGAACTTGAAGATGGCCGAATTCTTAATTCCCCCACCCACTCGTCCAGCCAGCCCTGTCTAAATAAATGGGAGCTGCATACTTGTCCGCTTTCTCTGCTTCTTCTGTGTCGCGTAGCCCCTAGAGCTAAATCGGGCCATTCATTTGGGCTACAATTATAGCTTCTGGTGGATTCGAAAGTAGCTTTTTTGGGGGGAAGGGTCTGGAGGACACAAGGGGGTTATTGTAAGGTGAATTTTCAGTTGATGAAGGAGCTGTGAAGCTCACCTGCCTGCTCTCTCTGTCTGTGTGTGTGTGTGTGTGTGTGTGTGTGTGTGTGTGTGTGTGTGTGTGTGTGTGTAGCTTAAGAAGAAGCAGGTCTATGTGGAGAAGGTGGAGCGGATGCAGCAGGCTCTGGCTCAGCTGCAGGCTGCCTGTGAGAAGAGAGAGCAGTTGGAACACAGGCTACGCATACGGCTGGAGAGAGAGTTGGAGTCGCTCAGGATGCAACAGGTAAAAAAAACGGGGTTATACTTGCTGTTAACTACGCATACGTATACTCAAGATGGCCGCCATACATATCCTTCGTTCATTCGGCACATCGATTGTGCACGTCTCAAAATTTGCACACTGTATGCGTGTAATGCAATACCAGCAGAACCGGCGGGGGCAGTATAGTGAAGCAACGCGCCGATCGCTAGGACGAGAGAAATATACTCCCAGTTGTGGCAATGATATTGGTTTAATGGCCTGATGCATCATCTACGTTGGCACCACTGCCACTGTTTCTGCTGTTTTTGCAACATGCACATTATCATAACCCCCCTCCATCTTCCCTGTTTACCTCCTTGTGCAAAATCAGAGGAAGTGGTCGAAGAAGGTATTCCGGTGCTTGCGATGTTTCGGCTCTGACCTGCCCCCTAGTGGACAGTTTATATAATCCTCCAGATATACGGAATGTACGCAATAGAGTACGTGATCAATGACACTCACGTAGCTGCGGCGTCCGCACACGTACACGTGATCACGCAGCAAGTATAACCCCGGCCTTAGGGGAACCTTAACACTGTAGTGAGGGAGTGTACTATGTTTCTCTCCCATTCTCGGTTTCTGAAACACACACACACACGCGCATTAAGCAGTCTAGCAGACATAGCAGGGGCTCAGCTGCAGTCAGCAGGAGCTGATTCTCCCACAGGAGATGTTGCATTTCTCCAGTTCCATTCCACTTTTCCTGTGTGTTCAGTCCAAACGTCCACTGGTGTTTTTACATGACCCTTAATCTGGGGATCTGGGGGAAAGGTTGCCGCTCACCCTATGTGTGTTTGTGTGTGTGTATGTGTGTGAGAAAGTGAGAGAGAGAAGAGGAAGAGCAAACAGCTGTGCTTCCCATTAGGGGCCCAGATACTGGACCTAACCTATTGTGTTTATAACCTGAAAACCTGCAATGGCTTTTATCCAAGCAACTGGGCTCTCTTTCAACTAGAAACGCTGATATGGGGGGAAAAAACATTCACAATTACATGTTCATCTCACTGAGCCAGTGTAGTTCAGGTAAATATGCATCTATACACTAAATCATGAACACTTCAGCATGCAGGAACATGAATGCATTTTGGAATGCGTCACAAAAAATTGACACAGGCTATGCTATGCTCTTTTAATAATGTCGTTTTCAAACGTTTGAGAAATCCAGGGATCATGATTGGACTACATTTCTCTGTTCAGTAAAGTTCAGGAAACAGGACATTAAGCCTCTTGAGTCTTACCCCTACTCTTGTAAAATCTGAAGCATTCCTTTCTCTGGGCTGCACAGAGATCGGGTGGCTCGCAGAACCCCGCCGGTCCCGAGTACAGCACCGCGGCCCTGATGGAGCACCTGCGCGAGAAGGAGGAGAGGATTTTGGCCTTGGAAGCTGACATGACCAAATGGGAGCAGAAGTACCTGGAGGAGAGCGTCATGAGACAGTTTGCCCTGGACGCCGCTGCCTCTGTCGCCACGCAAAGGTACACACACACACACACACACAAACACAAACAAAAGTGTGTGGAATAGCTTGTTTGCATGTATGTTCTACAACTAGTGTGGTTCACTTTCAATAAGGTCTGGGTGACCAGGTGACTGCAGGGATGTACTGTATGATAGTATTGTCACATGTGCTAGAAGGAATTCATTCTGTGCTAAAACAAAAAAGATTACAGTTGCACTTGTGCAAAAGGGCTGTGTGTGTGTGTGTGTGTGTGTGTGTGTGATCATATTTCCATCTAAATATGTTACTTGTACTCAATAATGTCATTATTCTCACTACTCGTCTTGTGTACTATTGAACAACATTTCCAATCTCCCCGAGCGTCGCCTCAAGCTTTGTCACGTGTAATGTGAAGAGGCTAAGTTGGAAATCAAATGCATTTCAAATTGCAGTCAGGGCTTGTAATGATAAAATGAAGCATTATTTTTCTGTAACAGTTGAGGCCAAAAGCCTCAGGAAGAAAGAACAGACGAGGGAGTCTTCCCAGATCAAGAATCCTCTCAGCGAATCAGAGAAAAGTTCAGCATCAAGTTTTGCAGATATAATCCCCAGTGGCTTATTAGGAATTTTGATTTAGATCACTTACAAACAAGACCAAAGGTTGATGTTTTGCTCGTGGCCTAAATTTATCCGTCAACACTCTGTATGTAAAAACAGAGTAAAAAAAAAAGATCTGGGCATTTTACAAAAAAAGAAAAAAACACAATTCAAACCTTTTACATTCGGTCTTTTGTGGTGTTGTCTTTTTTCACATTTAAAATTATATAAGTATTTTTATGAACTTTCAACTCGGTGCTACAAATGATTTTATTTTGAGCTACAACACTTTCCGTTTATATATACCGCTTTCTCCTGCAGGGACACTTCATCGTCCATGATCAGCCACTCGCCCAGCAACAGCTACGACACCTCGGTGGAGGCGCGCATACAGAAAGAGGAGGAGGAGATTCTCATGGCAAACCGCCGCTGCCTGGACATGGAGAGCCGCATCAAGAACCTCCATGCGCAGATCATTGAGAAGGACGCCATGATCAAGGTTCTGCACCAGCGCTCACGCAAGGAGCCAGCCAGCAAAGTTGATGGCCCGTCCGCCATGCGCCCCTCCAAGTCCCTCATGTCCATAGCCACGGGCTCGAGCGGCTTGGGCAGCTCAGGCCTGCTCTCTCACTCGCTGGGGCTCAGCGGCAACAGCCCAATCACAGAGGAACGCAAGGAGGACCGCAGCTGGAAGGGCAGTCTGGGTAAGAAAGTACTCTGCCATACTTAACATTCTACAAGTTTGACTAATGGATAGACACCAATTTTAATTAATCAATGATACTACTGAAAGCTCACAAAGGCTTACTGACGAAGGATTATTCAATTCCGTCAACGATCTGCACCGTGACTTAATCAAGACTATTTTAATTTCAATCAGTCGTCGAAAAAAATGACAGAACAAGAATATTGTATGGACACTAAAAACCTCTGAAGTCGCACCCGATGTGATCAGAAAAGAAATGTGTTTCCCCTCGGTTGTGCTGCATTTGTACAGATTGAGAAATAAAACAGCACAGATCTTTCTTTTGACGGCCCAATCACAGCTGATTGTTTTGGAGTGATTTGGTTCTGACTGACGACACAGGTCATAACATGTAAGGTTTAATTTTTTTTTACAGCACATGCTGCATGTTTTTACATTTTGCAATGTTAAATGGAAGGTTTGTGAAGGCTGGCTGCACTTGTTATATGAACGCCCTAACAACCTTATTTTACTTTGTGCAGCAATATTTAGTTCATAAATGTTTTGTTTGTTAAAAATGTACAAATGTGCATATTCCTGTTAACTAAAATATTATTTTTGGTGACTAAAACTATGCCATTTTAGTCAGAGTAAACTGGACTAAAATTAATCTGTGACCCGACTAAAGATTGACTAAAACTTAAAAACACATTTAATCAAAAGACTAAAACAAACTCTGGTTGTTTTCAGGTGTGTTACTGGGGCCAGAGTTCAGAGGTGACTCTCTGAGGACGGAATCCATTTCCTCTTCTCCGTCTCCAGTGCTGCCCTTCACACCCATGCCGGCCTCTGCCCACTCGAAGACGGGCAGTCGGGACAGCTGTACCCAGACGGACAAGAGCCAGGAGACGAGCAAACCCAGCACCCCCGCACTGCAGAGCGTAGCAGCCAGCAACCGCATCAGCAGCCCCAGTCCTGTCTATATCCCCGACCGCATCGCAGGTAACACGCACACGCTTTTACATGCAAACTACATGGCTGGGCCACCTCATGCTGCCTCATAGGCTTCCATGTTTTGCAGCTTTAGCTTGGCATTTGTGACCTCCAATGCCAGTGGGTTTAAAAAAGATTTTTTTTTGTATAAATGTCTGTACCATTTGAACATTATTCAATAATCTGTAAAGCAGCTAAATTCACAGGATGCGGTTCTAGTTAAGGTTAAACTGTAAGTTGGGTTTGTTCTGCAGATGTCCCAGTGTTCCACAGCAGTACTCTGGAGAGGAGAGCCCCAGTGCAGTCTTATTCTCAGCAGCCCCTGTCTCAGCCACAGCCACAGCAGGATGTGGATAACGAGATGGTGGAAATACTTATCTGAACAGTGTCACACACACACGCACACGCACACGCACACACACGCACACACACACACACACAAAACAGGTGAAGGATTCCTTTATTTCTGTTTTGTGCCTCTCTTAGTACTTTGGGGACACTAATGGTGTATTGAAATGCACTACATTTTAGTGATTTT
Organism: Olivaichthys viedmensis; assembly: GCA_028565825.1. NCBI lineage: Eukaryota > Metazoa > Chordata > Actinopteri > Siluriformes > Diplomystidae > Olivaichthys > Olivaichthys viedmensis. The sequence goes on along the minus strand of JAOUQW010000019.1, from coordinate 15,795,124 downwards.
TATTTTATGCCTTCTATAAAACAGAATCCTCAATACACCAACGTCAGTTATAATTAACTTTTTGTACAGTATTGTCTGGTGGCATTTTCACTCTTTTGTGTTTAGGACCAAATGTATTGGCAACCATTTTTATTTTATTTTTTTGCATTTATTGCACTACTTTTTTCTTTTCCCTTTAAGCTTTCAATATTATTTTAACTAGATCATTTTTGTGTAGTGCACATATACCAATGTTATAAATTCGGCACTTGAGTATACGATGGTATGGTAACTAGAGGAACAGTCGTTACATGTAAATACTGTAAGACACATGTAAGATAGGAGAACTGAATGTGTACGGCCCTGTGAACTTAAAGGCACTGTCAGTGTAGGACCACAGTGTTGAAGAGTACTGACCTCACAGAATTGCTCTGTGGTCTGCAATCTTGTGTTGCTGTGTGTGCAAAAAGTCAAATGACCCAACTGGTTTTGGGTTTGTTTAAGTGTGTGATGTGAGTGAATCTGGTTTTTGGGGTTTGGACCAGCAAGTGTCTTTCATTCCACTTTAGCTGCGGCAGCCTCAGTGTGCCTAAAGCACCACACCTCGTAATGTGGTGAACACAAGCGGTCATTTTATACGTCATGGTCTGCCAAGTCTCTATCCATTTCAGACTTTTTTTTTTTTTTACATAATGGTTACTATGATTACATTGTCTGCTATATATATAGTATGGTGTGTTGTGTGTAGCCAGTGGTGTATTGCGTATGAGAAACAGGCTTATTTCAGTGTTTTCAGTTTCTCCGTTTTCCAGGGAATTCACGATATGCATTTCGCTTTTGACCAAAGAATACCGAAAGAACACATGCACTGAAATGACAGCAAAATCGAACAGTAGTTAGTGCAGTGTTGTATATGTTGGAGCTAAATGTGTCATAAAAATGGACTAAAACAGTTTGGATTCAAACGGTTCGTCTGCTAAATGAAGCCAATTGTGAATATAGAAACAAGGTTTTTACTTGGTAGGTTGTTAAAATTGTCTTAAAATCTGACCATTGTGTAAACCGTTCATGTTCTGTCGAACCCAGGATCACAGCAGTGTTAGAGTTTGGTTAACATGCATTTATATCTGCACTGAAAACATACTGTCAGTGTTCTATTTTGGCAATGCAAACACCTCGTTAAAATGACTTTTCAGTGAAGGGGGAAATCCCGCTCACTGTCAAACAAGTTACGAGGATATTTCGGTTAAACCTGGGCTGTGCCTTAAATTTACTTGAACGTATGACAAGTGTTTAAAGAAAATCATCTGCAACGTTGAATCTTGAGATTCAATAAATCCAATTATAGTTGAATGCATGATGAACCCAGTTGTAACCATGCATTGTAAATATCAGTTCAAATTGGGATCTGAGCCAGCGAGAGTGTGCCACAGATTAAAACAGATTCGCTTCAACAATGAAATACTAATACTTTTAAATACTTTACGATTACATCCAAAGAAATTACTGTAGTATTAATTGGATATTCCAATTGGTTGATCCAAGAAACTAATAATTAAATAAAGGCTTCACCTGCATAAACATTACTATGTGAATGTACCCTTGCATACATTGGTCTGAAGAGATGTATTTTCACACCTGCATTCTGTGAGGAAGCAGATAATTTTTGTTTTCTTTGTGGATGTAGGTCACTATGGAACTGAAACTTGGCATAACGTCTAAGAAATACCTGTTCTGTATTATTTAAACTGGTACTTGACATTTCCTGCACAAATCTGCCCATAAGTTTACCAAGTCATTTGAGACACATTTGAAAGTTTTCTCTTTTTATTAAGGATACAAATAATCATTCCAGCACGATTATACCACTGTCGAATTGTGCCTTAGCACTGGCATTTGAAAAAGCAGTCTCTGTTTTTAAACTTGTACATTAAAACATTTCCAGTAATTTTCTACACCACCGCTAGCTTTATTTGGGCACCGACAAAGGACCTAAAAACTGTTGAGTCTTGGGTGGGACCAGTGGCTGTAATTTATAACAGCATGTACAGTATGTTTTTAGCACAAACATTTCCAGAAAACCAGAATCAAAGTTTACTTTAAGAAAGGTGCCTTACTTTTGTGGCAAAATCATGACTTTCATAAAGTCCTCATGAAAAGTATAGATCCAGCATGCCTACAGTAACTTATGTAAGCTTCATATTAACTGCTAGCACCTTAAGCGGTGGAGGTCAATATGGAAACATGCTCTGGTCACTCAAGTCATTACAGCATTTCCCCCCCCGGTCCCACCTAAAGTTCAGTCATTGATTTATCCATCTTGATGGTCTTGCTACTTTTTGTTACTGAAAACGTTTCGTTGAGCTTCAAAACGAGAATGTAGTCCAGCTCATGACAATCTACAGAAATGTTTTGCCTTTTGCTGGTCTTGAATTATGTACAGCATGTACTATCTTGGTCCAGTGATGGATATTTCCCTCCCTGCCACCCCCCTCCAAGTGAGGAATATTTTCTTTCATTTCCTTAGTATTGGTTTCATCACAAAGTGTGTACCCTAGTTGCTGCTTGACAACATTATTACTGTACAATCATACATTTGTAATTGAATTGTATTCTCTTAATCAAATATTTTGTTTTTACAAAATTCATCTCATACAGTGCCATTTGCAGTTTGACCTTTATTATTTGGTTTATACTCCAGAACATGTTCTAAATAACATTTCTTGATGAAATTTAATTTAAGTTTTTCAATAAATAAATATACTGAGCAACTAGTTGGTGTTTTTTGGTTTGCTTGAAACACTGATTGCATGTTTTAAAAAAAAAAAACACCCACGACACTGGTATAATGTTTTCCTATTTTTAAATCATTTATGCATTCCATTCCAAAAAGTCTTGAGTCAAATCAAATAGAGGGGGAGGCGAGCCAAAAACATTATGATGCATTCATTTTCGATATAAAAAAGCATGAGTGTGCCATTTGTCTCTCAGAAAAGAAATGCAAAGTTTGCTCAAAGTTCAACAACAATAAAATACATTCTTATCAAAGCCTATAGCATCTCTGTAATATCTGCATCATGGTCAGACGGTCTATAAATTCTAAATTATGTCAAAATCTCCCAAAACCTCAGAGTTAACTACAAACTAACGGTCATCACATTCACGGTCTAGTTTGTGTTATCAGGATGCGTCATCAGGGGAACAGAAGATACTGCACAAGAGCTTCCCACTGGATTTGAGGAAAGACTTTTTTACTACTACCCCCCCTACTGTGTTTACATCACAGGTGTGCAGGGTTGTGGAAATTCTTGAGCCATTCCTCGGATTCATGCTTTCACAGGGGTTAGAGAGAAAAACAGCTCAACTGACTCTTCTGCAACGCATGGACGTCTCCTGACTCAAACACAGTGAGGTCCTATGCTGAGCGCTGTATTAAGTGCATAGTTTAGTAGCTAGTGTGAGCCCTACTGGAGAGGACTTGGATAAAATGAGCTCCCATCTCTCAGTGGGCTTTGCAGTTTTATCTGCGCATCCAGAGCCAGCCATTGATCAGGCAGGCAGAAAGCAGCAGGGAGCAGAGCACCAGTTCACACTGCCTGCGTTCGCCGTTCTGTCTCTCCAGACCCGCTATCCGCTTGTTCATCTTCATCACCTGCCAGAACGTGAGGGAAAAGACTTACACATGTTTCAGATCTGATCCCAAACATTGTTGTAAATGTTTTTAGGTACATATGAGCTGGCATGTTCATTTTTTGGCTACTGCCTTTGTCAAATATTAATAGGGTGGAATGTAGCGCCCTCTTCCAGCTACTTTGCAAAATCACATGACCACATACCTTTACACACTGGTTAAGACTTGACTAATGTATAAAACTTAATTTTATAGTAATTAACACTAGACAGGTTTCCAGCCATTGGATTTTAAGCGAAAAGTGTTTTAGGGCTTTGAAACATTTGGCAATTTGAAATAGAAACAGCAATTATTGGTAATATTTTCCAAATATCAACAAAACTTTTTATTTTTGCTTGTTTGACTTTTGCTGATAGATTTTGTTGATACGTTTAAATGTTGTGAAAAGTAATAACATTTTGGACTGGCAAAATATTGCAATTATGCATAAATTAAGTGTCATGTGAGAGGATTTATCGTGCCTCTCCTACAACAGACCAAAAAAAAAAAAAAGCGAGAGCCTTCCTTAAAGTTTTTGGGTTTTTTTTATTACATGACATCTATATTTTTGATGGGCAACTACAACACATTAAACGGACAGTTGCGTGTAGTTATATGTAATCAATGGCTATGTATCTGTGCAGTTTTTACACAAAGCAATTTGATAAAAACCAGCAGCAAAATTCGCTAAATTTTTAATCGAAACTGAGAAAAATGGCTCCTTTGTTGTTGTTTTTTTAAATAAAGTGATACCAGTAAATTTTTACACCATATTCTCTTCAAAACAGAGAATGAAAAATAAAAACTCTCAACTTAATTTCGACCAAAACTGTAGTTACTGCATATTGGCTTTGTGCAACAGAATAGCTCAACTAAGAATGAACCGCCCCTCACGTCTCACATACAATTGTTTTAGACTATTGTTCAAAGTGCAATAGATCAGCACAGGTCTGAGATAAGAAGGGTGAAAACCCAAATTACAGAAGATTATTTGAACTGACCTGTCGACGGAGCACCATGAATTCGACAGTAGTTCCGCTCTCATCCTCGGGACTAAGCCAGAACTCCTGTGTGGCACTATGGGATGAGCAGACGACAGCAGGGATGAATTTTAGCACAGATCAAAGCCTTGCTACATCCACCTACCTGCTTACTACTTACTACGATAAAGAATTATGAAAATGTGATGAGCATAGGCGATGGTAGATAAAGGCTGCCAAGAGATTAAGATGAAACTAACTTTTCCAACAACTCTAACTATCAACCAGATGAACAAAAGCCTTGGTCACCTTTTCCTTGTCTGATCAGCGTGATCTTTGACTGGCTGATGTGGTGGATTTTCTGGGAAACCAAACCTTCAGACATAAAGGAGAGACCCAGGCACAAGAATGGGCTGGCATTGAACTCGGACCATCTTAAAGTAAGTCACAAGGTGACAAGCAAGGCAAAGGGTTAACTATCTAAATATGTTGTCATACAATCTGAAGTTTGTTAGTGGGACAGCAAAGACTGAGCTGTATAAAAATGGAACAACGGGCAAAGGCTAAAGCAGCCAGACTTAAATGAGATTATGGGATTTAATGCCATTTTGATACCTCCAATGAACGGAGAGGCTTCAAGGTCAAAAACCAAAAGGGTTGTGTCAGAAGTAACAGTTGTAGTTAATAGGGGGTCACTGCACAAATGGCATGAGGTCACCATTCACAATGACAAATCTATTTACAATAGATTGCTCAAGTTTGACCATTCATGCATACAGGTCTGGGAAATAGCGGCGGCAGAACTAGCCAATCAAAGCAGAGCCTGTTAGTAAGCAAGGCAGCAGGTTGAGTTGCGTCACCTGGAGGAGTATTTTTGAGTGACAGTCTGGAGGATTCTGTGCAAGGCCTGCTGACTCAGCTTCCTGGCAGCCTGCAGAACGCTCTGGGGGGACAGGAGGTTGGGTGCAATTGCACCGAACCCCGGGGGTACAGGTAGGGGCGAGTCTGCGAGTACAGCGGTCTTCGTTCCAGCACTGTGGCTGCTGCGGGCAGGCCGAAGAAGAGATGCCACAGGCATGACACACAAGAGGGATACCACTTTTACTTATAGCAGCCACTTAAACACAATTCAAATCATCTATACATGCAGGGACACGAGAAGTGGAGGTAATGAGTGTGCTGCAGCACCCCCTATGTTCAGGGGGGTTCTTAAAAAAAGAATAAAAAGAAAAAAGGAATAAACTTTAAAGTATTTTGAGCATAGTACAAACACGTGTGTTTGTTTTGTGGTGTTTCTATGTTTATGTTTTATTTATTTATTTTAAAATCGGCATTATCCCGTCATCATTTGTGGCAGACGCAGTCATGCATGATTTGCATGCTTGACAGTTTGCAGCCCATACAGGTCAGTATTTACCAGTGCAGATCGCATTTCATGATGCTGCAAAAGAGAATTTTAGTTTTATAACGATTTTTTTTTTTAATTGCTGTTTGCTTGTATTTGTATAGCCTGCTTGTCTTACTTTAAGATTTGTTTGATTTGCAGATTTGTTTGTAGCTCACCCTCATAGCAGGCCGAATGTGTGAATCTTTAGGAGTTGCTCTAAAGTTTTGTAATGTAGTGCGTATAGTTATTGCACTTTTTTCTTAAACTTTAAACATGGTTGGGTGCTGATTTATAACGACTGCATGGCCGGTATCATCTCTCCACTAGTCATGATTTTCAACACATGTTCTGTCCTGTATAAATTATCCAAACTATTTAGTTTAATAGAAAAAAAAAAGAAAAAAAATATTGGCATAGCTTTAAGTATGACATCCCTGTATACTGTCATGTGTGTGCTATTAAAATTTCATCACTCCCAATTTAAAACGCCTTCACGCATCACTGAATAAATCGTTTTCCTTAGCTGGTGATGTCATGCTGCTTGGAACAGATTCTTTACAAGCTTACAGTACTTTTGGCTCGTTTTGTAAATTTTATTTACAATGGCAAATGTAAAAGAACTTGAAGACTGATGATCAGCTTATACTTTAATGCTGGGTTCCTTGACTCCAGTCTTGTGAACCCAGTGCCCTGCAGAGTTGGAAGTTTTCCCTACTGCCAATACACAAACACAATGAAGGGCTGGGCAATTAGCTGATCAGTTGAGTCGGCAGTAAGCAAAACTAAAAAATCTGGAGGGCAGTGGGTCCCCAGGTCGAGTTGAGAACCCCTGATATAATGCATGAAGCTCTCTGCTCCTGCCATCTGCTGGTGGCTTCACATTTTACAAGCAATGTGGCAAGAATATATCATACTCTTGGTCCCCATTTTAAGCCTTGCATCTACACGGTGACCTGATCACAACAGCACCGGACCACATTTAAAAAAAAAAAAAAGGAAAGAAGAAAAAAAAGATGTAATCACACACAGCATGCATTGCGATCAGGAAGTGCCTAAATCATCCAGACCACTTCTGGAAGAACTCCGACTCGCACTGTGCTCGCATCTCAGGAAAGGTGTTCACGTCAGTTTGGCATCAGGAAGAAACCACCCATAGGATACAACGTCAGCAACATATTTATAGCAAATAACTCTCCAAAAAATGAATGACACATCACTGGAGCAAACAGGAGATTAAAAGTCTCTAGGCTTTCTGGGATGCCAGCATATGGAGGCAAGATTGGATCTTTTTTATAGAAACTGGCAAATTAAGTCGTCCTTTAGGTTTCTCCTAACAGACAACTGTCAAAGATGAGCCTTGCTTTGGCAGAAGAAAAGTAAGTACAGGTTATACAATAAAATAATCTCTGCTGCTCCTACACCTGCAATGCTGACAGCTTTCTGACTTCCCATCTCTATCCAGCTAGTTAGCTTGCATACTGCACAGGAGAAATGAGATCCAATTATAATGCGTAGAGAATGCAGACCTGGGGAGAGCGCCTATAAAATACCAAGTGTAAATGCAGGGGCAAGATTGGATTGTTCATTATCCACATGCTGGCATCCAGATAAAGAATGCATGTTAATGTAAGGTGTAAATAAAGCCATGGAGTCTGCACTTTAGACACTTTGATCATCAGCATCTCATCGTTTCTGCTAAACTGGCACTGATTAAAAACTTCCTAACACTACTCCCTCAATGTTTTTTTGGATAATAAATGGTGTAGCCTATATGTTTTAAGCCATGATACAAGTAATGCTTCAAGGATTGTTTTCTATTTTTGGTCACATTTTTATTTTTATTTTAAATCTCAGTGGAAGATAACTGCCAGCAAAAAACAAAGTAAATCTGAAGCTATGACTCAATCAAGCAGTTAAAGGCAAAGATCAGAGAGCTGTATACTACCTCCCACCTACAAAAAAAGTGTTTTTCCTTAAAATCTCCACCCAAGAAATGCCAAGAACAAGTTCATTGTTACAACCACACAATGTGCTGTTTACTTACGCTGAAGGAGAGTGCAGTGCCTGTTTGGAGTGTGTGGGGGTTCCAGGTGGGGTTCTACTAAAGGTCTGGTCACTATACGATCTGCGTAGTGGACTCTGTGGACAGTATGGCGGACCGTTACGACAAATTAAAGGTCACACGTCTCAACTTTTACAGCGGAAGTAGTACGTAACCTACAAACAACAGTTGATTAAAAAGATATAGACAATAAGACCGTCTAAAGAGTAAAACAGTGGCTATAAACTTGGAATACAATGGATAAAGAACAAGCAAATACTGTCAGTATTACACACAAGGCTTATCAGGCTTGAAACACTGGCTTTTTGTCTCCGCACATTCCTTACCGCTAAATCACAAAGGAATCTTTATCTTTATCTTAATTAAGTGAGTTGTCTCTGTGGCCAAAGAGATCAGAATTAAGACAACGTGGGAGACAAAGGGAGATATACTAACATTTACTAAATCAGATTACCTGAACAGGCTCTTGCATGTATGCTTCCCTATCCCAGCGTCCACGCTGCAGGTCCCACATTGAAGAGGTATGACCTCTAGCACCGTGTTGGGAGAAGTGGGGCCGTGGACTTAGGTCAGGAGCATCTGTCGACATTTAAACATGAATTTCAGCACAGCATCTATGGATAAACTAATATGGGTAAACTTGGGCTGTGTCTGAAATGGTACACTTCCACAATACATAGCATGTCAGAATAGAACTCAAAATATTAGCATAAAACCATATTCTTCATCAACTAGATGTATAGCATCCAGGTACATTTTAACATCTGCTTCACTCCCATAACTCCCGCAGAACAAAGGGGTGTGGCTTTCAAAAACAGCAGATTCATTTCAATTTCAGCAATGCTGGTGGAGAAGTTTTTAAATACAACACGTGTACAGAGCCCTCCTGAATTATTGGCACTATTCATGAAAAATAACCAACAATGAACAAAAAAGAATAACACTTGCAATGAGTGATATTATGAGCTTAAATGTATGGGGATGTTGTATAGTTATTAATATATATATTATTTTAACACAACTTTTTATTTCAAACACAAAAGGTTTTCTTAAGTAGTGCAATTTTTTCTGCACCCGACACCCTTACTATTAATATTTGGAGAAGTCTTCTATGGAGAGAATAACAGAAAAGTCTCTTCATGTAATGCTTAAAAAGGTTGGAGACAGTTGTAGATGGATCTTGGACCACTCCTTCATGCAGAACATTTTAAGCTTCTTTATATTCTTGGGTTTGTGCGTGTAGAGGGCACCCTTTAATTTAGACCACAGGTTCAAATCCAGAGACTGAGACGGCTATCCCAAAAACACTGATTTCATGTTCCTTCAACCATTTCTGTTTCGATTTGGATGTTTATTTGGGGTCACTGTCTTATTGAAAAATCCATCTACAGCCAAGTCCGGGCAAAGGTAACAAGGTTTTGGGGTAAAATATCCTGGTACTTGGTGAAATTCATGAGGTCACCAATCTTTACAAGAGCCCCTGGACCACCAGCTGCAAAACAACCCCAAAGCGTCAATGATCCACCTCCATATTTTACAGTGCGTTTGGGGGCTTTTCCTTGTATGCAGTGCAACATGCCGATGGTGTGCATGGCTAAAAAGGTGGATTTTGGTCTCATCTGACCACAAAACACAATTCCAATTGTAGTTCCAATGACTCTTGGTGAAGTTTTGAGAGTTGCTTTCAGGAACAGCTTCATTAGTGCCCCCTTCCAGACAGCTTGTTGTTATAGGGGTATTGGTACTTTTAACTGCTTATGTAATTTTTTTCTTATCTGTTGCCTGACTTGTGCAGGTCCATCTTTCTCTTTTGTGTTGAAAGCTCCACATGGTGATGCATAACAAAGGGGTTTTACATGTGTGCAACCTCATATTTATACCCCAGGAAAACAGGAAACAGTCAAAGACAACAACAGGGTTCCTGGGGACTGACATTTTTTTGAGGATGACAATTTGTTTGCATTTATTTTAAATATTCCTTAGGGGTGTCAATAGTTGGGCCACATGTATGTTTTTGAGAGAAAATTCTATTATTTAAAAAAAGACATTCCTATCAGAATGATTTTTGTTCGAGCAAATGCAAGTTTGGTTTGAGTGTAATATTTGAATCATTGTGTGTGATTTCTATTTAATACGATCATTTTTTATAAAGGGTGCCAATAATTCTGGAGGGCACTCTATATAAATATTGCAATTCATTTGCTCAACAAGTAGGTGTAAATTTTGGAGTTTTATTTAATACTAGCCAACACATTTCTGTGATTAAAAAACCACTTGAATGAAACTATAACTAATGACAATGTACATACAAACTGTGCGTATGTCTCAAAAAGACATCGTGGGTAGATTTACTGAATGGAGAGCAGTACAAATTCCAAACTCGTTAGTGACTCTCTTCTTACACACCTGGCTTGTAGTGGTTTTCATCTGTTCGCAACCTTCACTGTGCCAGTCGGTGTCTGGCTCTGTCGCACATATTTTGCGGGGGGAATGATAAGATTACACAGTCATGCCATAATGCAACGCAGCAACCTTCGAACAAATGAAACAACTTGCAGAAATAATAGTTATAAGCTAAACAATTATTAAGCAGTATTCTTATTGACGAGTGGCCCAAGACAAAGTGTTTCCCTGAGTAGCACAGGCATTCCTCGCAGGGTGGTATAGTTTATTATCCCTCAGTGTGACGCACTGAAAACATTCGCTCAGGTAAATGGAATGTTATCTCTCGCTCTGATACGAGCTGGGCCTTTCGTCAGGGGTGCACCGGCCTTTTATTGTTGGACCTTGAGCACGGTGCTGCACTCTTTGGAGCCTCCTAAACGACATGGGGAATTTATAGAGTGTGCTGAATGAAAGTGTCTGACTCATCGTTTAGCTATGCCCTGCGTTTGTACTCAGCCGTGCGCTTTGTCAGTTTGCATTAGAGCATGGGCCCTGAATGTTTGACTTCCCAGGGGCTCGCCTCGGCTCTTCTATGGCAGCTTGAGAGGAGATAAGAAGGGGACACCGCTTCTAAAACTGAGCTTGTTGTCAATAGGCTCCCTGCAACAGTGCAGGAATTGATCTTGATCTTTGTAGTCTTAGTTGCAATGCTATTCATAAAAAGAAAAGGCTATTTGTAGTTAGGTTTTTATTTTTAACCATTTTACAATACTACAATTTTTTTTTTATTTTTTTTTATATGATCATCCAACTGCAAGGGTGTAGTACCAAATGTCCTATCAAGAGGCTTTGCTGGTTTACTGCTGATCGTCTTGCTGTATTTAAAGATCTCAGCCAGGCAAAGCATATCCACAAAGCAACGTCAGCCTTGATTACAGCCCTGGCTCAGCATGGTGGACAGATAAAATAAAAAATGAAAAAGTATAATGGAAACTGCTGGGCATCTATGTTCTTTCTTAGCATCACGGAAGCCTTCTGTTATCTTCAGAGTTAAATTTTGAACAGGCCATGGGGGTCTCTGCGTGGCGTTTCATTATTCATAAAATGAAAAAGGAGCCAGTTCAGTTTCATGGTCTCCAGAAGTGGTGAACCAAGGCAGACGGCATCTCCCAACTCCCAGTGGGGAAAATGAAGGCTTTAATGAGCTGAAGCAACAGTTTTGATGAGGAGAAATATCCCGTTTTGCACGTAATGCTGTGTTGGCGGTCATTCGCGTCTTTGGTTTGTGTTTACAATTAGTTAACTCATTCTATATAATGATATGACTACTGGTATCTCCATCAGGGTGGTAGGAAGTTAGTGTTTTTGTGTTTTATTAAATGAAAGGCAGCCTTATGTTGTTTGGAGCAGAGCCACACTTTGAGAGAATGCCTTGCTGCGAGGAGAGATCTGGGTTCCAGGGCACAGAGGGTTAGCCAAGGTCCTCCATTCCACTTCTAATCCAACTGACAGAAGCTTTCACAATGGGGTGTTGAGGGTATTATGCGTCATTATGCTATTGATGCTATGATATCCTATAGTCAATCCTACAGACCCACATATACACTTTCATATACTACACAAACTTCAATGAGCAGGTTGCAAGTTTGTAATTGAGTTGCATAACTAGCTGTTTCCAAAAGCAAGGTGGCTAGCTTATGTTTGGTTTGCCAGTCTGCTTTTTTTTTTTTTTTTTTTAGCATCGCACACAGGAACTACCAATAAAGAGTGTAAGTGTCCTCGCCGCTGCTCTGTGGTCTTGAGCACTGAGCTTGGAAGCCCACAGTGTGTTGCCTGAGAAACCTCCAGGCGATGGGTCAGCAGGACCCGTGGAATGCCAGGCCTCAGTTTCCGGCTATTGTGCTCGGCAAGCACCCTAGAGGTGAATAGGCAGACATTCTTCCGCTGCCCCTCCCCCTCTTTTGCTTTACACGCAGACATCATGCTCACACACTGTGCAGTGACAGTCTCTACACAGAAGATTCACAGGAATGGGGTGATGATGTTGGGTGATCATCATAACTTGTAGAGCCCTGGATGTCTCTTAACTCTCGAGGCTTACCGTTGAGTGGTGTTTGTGGTCTTGCAGGCACACCAAGCCCCTGACCTTCGCTGACTGTATTGGAGATGAGTTGCCTTTGGGATGGGAGGAAGCGTACGATCCCCAAGTTGGCGCCTATTATGTTGACCATAATACAAGTAAGTTGAGACAAACTATATACAAGAACTCATTTATCATACCCATATTTAGAGCTGTTCCTGATCAGATGTCTTCTTCCGGACTACTTTAGACTGCTATTTCAGACTGATTTGGACATAATGGAACATAATACATGCCACAGCACTATGACCTTGTTTAAGAGTGGATCTGTTGGGTCATACTGACAGCTGAGTCTTTTTCCCCATTAGTAATGGGATTAAACATAACTTTTGCCTTGTTTCCTTCGTACCCCTCATCTCTCGCTCACAGAGAGCACTCAGCTAGAGGACCCACGGGTGCAGTGGCAGCGGGAGCAGGAGCTTATGCTGAGCGAGTACCTCAATGTGGCCAAAGAAGCACTGAGTGCCCAGAAGGAGATTTACCAGGTCAAAGAGGAGCGCCTCCGTCTGGCACAGCAAGAGTACCGACAGCTCAACGATGCTTGGAGGGACAAGTCTTCCTCACAGACCAGCTGTAAGACCTGGGTGTGAATATATATGTGTGTGTGTGTGTGTGTGTGTGTGCGTGCGTGCGTGCGTGTGTGTGTGGACAGATTGGCTGGTATTAATTTTGTCCAGCATATTCAGAAATAAACCTTTGATATTAGAATTAGAATTCACTAAGGTGTATTAAATGTGTTCTGTGAAATTCTGGACAACTCCAATTTGTGCGCCTTTAACTCTTTTCCACTGACAAGCTGTCGGTGCTGGCGCCTAATTTGGAACTGGGCCGCGCTTTTTACACCAAAGAGCCAGTTTTTGGCTGGCAAACTCGGTTTTGCTTCAGAACCAAAATGCTGCTGGTCTGGAACCAAGACCTAGTGATGTTGTGTTTGGAGGTGTTTTTCTTTTTCTTGCCACGCTCGATTCCTATTTTTGTCGCGTGGTTTCTAGCTAGAAACAATACAGAATACAATATTCCTGCTATATTATGCAGTGTATGGCCATAATCTGAACAGCACATGGGCTATTTTTCAGTATGTAGTCCTCCTGTAGTAGCGCGCGCTCAGGCATCGGTTAAAATTCAAACTTTGTGAAAGTTCTAACAGGGCGTAGAAATGAAAATCTTATTGGATTAACAAACTTTATTTACTAGACCAATGCAAGAACAGAAATGAATGCTCCACGCAGTGTACTTGATGCGTGAGCCACCACCAGTGTAAAATGAACAGCGTCGTGGAATTGTATTTATTTTTAACATTTTCCATACATTAACAATAACTGTTCTATCTGAAGGCCTTCGCTGATGATTATTGTAGTTTAGGCTACATTTTCGTGGCTTAAAAAAGACGAAGCTTCCAAATACGTAATACAGAAACGAATACCAACCTAATGAACAAATACTCAAGCATTTAAAGTATTCGGGCCAACCCTATTCATAATCCTTGACGTCTTTGTGCTGTGTATAGACACCTTTTGAATTTGCAGGGAAGTCTGAGGAATTAACATGCCCAAAATGCCTGTGGTTTTAATGATGAATGCGGTTATGTGTAAGATAACTGATGCATGCTACATTGCATTTTTGGATGAAGTGTCTTATATTATCTTATATTCTACCTTATCAACAGAATCATGTGTTTGCTTTGCTTGCATTCTTTAGTGCATGTCTGTGTCTGCTTCAATATCTGTCTTCATCACTGACAGGGGCGTGTAAGCCTGCTAGGACACTTAACATAGTGCATCCTTAGTAGTAGACGTTGTTAAATAATTTTTTTGTCTGTGCAGTTATTATGTATTGCTATGAGCTGTCAGAGAGCAGATAAGATAGTGCCTTTGAATTCTTATCTCTCATGCAGTAAATTCCAGATCCTCATCAAGCAGTAAATATGACCCCGAAATTCTCAAGGCAGAGATTGTGACTGCAAAAAGCCGGGTAAGGAATGCTTTGATAATGTGTATGATAACTGTACAACCCAGTAGTGTAGTTTTCGGTAAATCACGGTAGAAGCCCCCCCACTCCCTCGGTCATAAAAAGAAAGTCAGATTCTCCTGCCTGCATGGCAATTTTCTCAGTTAGTGAGCTCGCTGGGTTTTGGGACATTTTCTAAGAGTATCTAGCTAGCTTTGCCTGGGGGGTTGACTCTAACACTCTAACATTAAGTGGTTAGTCTTGTTTGAGGATAAATATTTACAGCTAGCTGGATAGCTAATGCTGTTGTGAGAGCAGCTATGGATTTCTTTTTTACACTCCTCATACCAAATCAGCTATAGGTACAGTAATTATCAGGATAGTTTACAGGGTTGCCAACTGTCATGCTTTTGCCATGAGACTCGGGTTTTTGTCACTCACATCATCCAAACACATCTTGGTCCAAATCATGAAAAGACAGTCCTTTTTTTCCCCTTTTTTATTTTTAATTTTTTTTTTTTTTTTTCTCCCCCAGCATGCCAAACTAAGACGAAATTTTAGATGATGACCTTGAGGGTTGCTCATTGTGTTTGCAAAGTGACAGGAGTAGGGCTGCACAATTAATCATACGTTAATCGTGATCAGTTTCTGGCTCCTTTAAAAAAAATGTAACAAAATCGACTGCGATATTGACGAGCTTAGATAATTGGTTAGTGTTAGCCATGTTTTATTTATTTATTTATTTATTTATTTTACTCTGGTGCATTTAATAATGAGCTGCCTATTCATATATTTGATCTGTATGTTTGGTTGCATACTGTGGTGACTTATTTATTTACTTATTAACTCACCTATTCCCTTACTTAATCAGTTATTGCGGAAAAAAAGACAATTATGTGAGGTTCATAGTCATTAACCAATGTTAGCCAGCAAGCTAGCCTTTGCATGAAACGAAAAATCATAGTTCTTAGTAATTAGATAAATTACGTGTTCATGAATACTTGGAAGCCAACTCGTATGTTTGAAAAAGTAAAGGGCAAACCTTTATCCTAGCCCTTCGTTGTTCTCGCATTCCCTTCATTCTCCCTTGGTGTACATTAACTGTTGTTCCACTCACGGCACCTCTGGCCCTAGTTCCAAAGCTGTCTCAATTGCCCTAAGGAAGTAATGACGACTCGGAACACAAAACAAATTTGCTGTAACTGCTAGGTCTAATTTAAAGTTTTATTTTCGACAAAATTGGGTCTTTGTTATACATTGGTCAAAGTACTATCCAGCTCTTGGCTTACATGAAGTAAAATAAATAAAATCTTGATGACTGGAGTAAAAAAAACTCAGATTTTATACCAATGCACTACTCGACAATGCGGACAGCGGCCTTTGCCTTTCAGCTCTCAGTTCCGTACATGCGCGACTCGTTGTTTTTGTATTCGTCAGTTAGATCGTCTTCATGATCGGCCAACTAGGAATATACCGATCCGATCAGTGTCGGAGACGATACTGGCCTAAAACGCTGGATCGGTATTGGCTCGGATCTGACGTTTTTCGATCCAATCCACTGGGACACACATTGTCTTTAAGCACGTCGCCATCATGCCTCTGGTGTGTCCTGTAACTTGCAACAGAAACTTGCAGAGAGTTGGCTCAGTTACTAAGAGTATGTCAATATTGAATTAGTATGGGCCGATCCTCAGATCCTAATATCGGTATCATATGGAAAATGGGAAACATGCGATCAATTCATCTGGAAGGCGGCAAGGCTTGTCCATGTTTTCATTGCAGCTGTGACATGCCTTGCCAGACAGTAGGGGGGCTCAAAATTATAAACGTATCCTTTAAAAGTCTGGCATGTTTGTGACATAACCTGTACTGGTCTAGCATAGCCTGCAGTGACGTCATTTCAGAATTACACAATATACCATCACACCTATTTCATGATCTATTATTTGCACTGTGTATAATAGGATTTAGACTCAGTATGTGGTACACGATAAATACGGTGAGTGTTATGTGTGTTCCATTAGTAAAGAATCTCTGTGTGTCTCTCGCCTGTCCCGCTTCACTCTGTTTTTACCCTCTTTTTCTCTCTGTTACTCTCTTTTGTTCAGGTGAATAAGCTGAAGAGAGATCTGGCCTGTATGAGGCAGGAACTGCTTTATAAGGAGCAGGGGTTTGAAACGCTGAAAGAGTAAGTGCAACCTGACCTTGTTACACAGCGAGGCAAGTGCCACACTGCTCTAGTGTTTAGGAAATTCCTGCCTTTCATATGCATTTCATCGTCACATGGCCGTTTTTGTTCAACTACGGTCAACCCCCTTTTTGTGCCACATCTTGATCAAAATTTAGAGCTGAGATGTATTTAACTGTCATAAATGTCATTGTAAATAAGGCAACCGAAAGCACCTCAAGACAAATGTTGCAAGGTTTTGAAGGAAAGGTGTTCTCTGTCAACTCGGTGACACTACAGTTTACCATTACAACATTGTTCAGACCTTCCACTTTAGGCCTGTACACTAATCTCAAGCAGAGTCAAGAAGTCTCACTGGTTTGACCCAAACAGTCCTGATTTTAACATTTGCCCCTCCAGTCCCCTGTTTATTCCATTTAGTCTCAACTTGCAGCGCTGGGCCGTCTGAGAGCGCGAAAAAAGGGCTTGGAGGGGCTGGGTTGAATCCTGTTGACTCGCCTTTACTCCCCTGTCTTACTCTCCCTCTCTCTCATGCTGAAGAATGCAGTCAGACCTGTTACTCGGGCGGCGCGCGTGACTCGAAGTTGACTCGCTACATTTGCCAGCTCTCACTTTTGCTAAATAGAGTCCACCCTGACTTCCATAAAGATTGAGCTCATTACAATTTGTAAAAGCATTATTTTTTTGATTACTCTGCCTCAGACACATGGCCCTTGTGAGTCACTGTGGTTGAGTTAAGTCAACATTTAAGGAGCTCTGTTGAGGAAGTTATCTTTGTGTTTGACTTAGTGTGTTAGCTTTTTTCTCTCCAAATAATTCCATTGGGGCTAGTGGTAAACAGCACGTTCGGTTTACTCAGCATTAGTTTGAAAATGGCCTCAAGCACTCGTATAACCCTTCATGACAGTTGTCTCCAAAGGTGCTTAACAGTCAAAAACATATTGTACCAGAGCCATGACTGACAGCCAGATCCATATGCAAACATATTTGTGAGAGACTGACCTTTTCCTGGCAGTGATTGCAAATATTAGCTGCTCCCCCATGCTCAGACTTCCGCCCTTGTTCTGTCCTGCTTTTCAGAATCAAACACAAGGTGTCGAGCACCTCGTATGGATATAAGCAGCATGAGGCCCAGGCCATCCTAAAGGAGGTCAGGACTATTAAAGATGCCATCAGCTCTGGGGAGAAAGAAAAGCTGGAGCTTATGCAGGTAAGCATCGCCACTACCTCCCCTCATTGGCTAACTCTGGATTAGATTTGCCCTCAGTTTAACCAGCAGGAGTCCAGTTCAGTTTATTGTAGGTTTCATTTCACCAGTACATTCAGCATGTTTTTAAGGTTTATTTCTGTATTAAAACACATTTAACAATTGTGTGATTTTAATCTGGCCTATTCCTTAAATAATATACATTTGATCTTGTTCTCAGACAATCTTTCACTTGTCTAAAACTGAATGGCTACTATGCTTTGAGGTTGCAGTGATCTAAATGGATGTTGTGTTTACCTGAGAGTGTGTGGCATAGTTAAGTAGTATAAGAATGTTGGGGTGAGGTCATTTCTTTACTTTGAGAAGATATGCTCAGGGTGAGGCTTTACACTTAAGCATGCGCTCACATATTTTTGTGCGATACATAATGGGTTTCAGTGTGGTGTTATTGCTGGTATCTAATGGAATAACAGAGTTCTGATGTCACACATTTGTACTTCCTCTGAATACACACTGTTAACAAAAGCATGCGCCCAAAGCACAGTTTGATTGGCATGATATCACAATCATAACATTTTATTGTCATACAATTAAATCATACGTTTCCGATTTAAAATAAGTCATGCACTGAAATAAAGATTCTTGTCCAAGACGGGAATTCAGGACACACTGGGCTAAAAACCAAAAACCGAGTGCGCGTTTTTTTGTGTGTGTGTTCTGTTGCATGCGTAACATTAATTTACTTAGCTTTTTACTTATGCTTTTAAAACTTAATTGAAAAATTATAGCGTAAACTATAATGTAATGAGAAAAGTGTCACTGACAATTACACAACAGTTATTTACGTAGAAAATGGCATACAGTAAAATGTTCACGCATGTACACTACAGATCAGTTATTGCTGGAAAATGATGTAATACTAATGTACCCATGCATGAAAATGGCGCACCGACACGTTGCAAATTAGGCAGGAGAAACCGATTGGGTAATGACATGCCTACAAGAAATTCAGGGTTTCCAGATTGAATGACCTGTTTCGACTACAACCCGTTCACTGTAAACCCTAAGATGTAACAAATTACTGTTATCATCCTAAGGCCTTTTTTTTTTTGGAGCTCAAGCTGATTAAAATAAATAATCTGTAGTGTTATTTTTTGTTGTATTCATTCCTTATAAATAAATATTCAATAAATATTCATCAGCACAGGCCTTTAGATAGAACAGTTATTGTTAATATATGGAAAATGTTAATAAATAAATAAATTATAGTATATAAATTCATGTTAGGAATCGTCTCCTCGCCTCAGAGCGCAACAAACTGCACCACTTTCCATGTGGCCATTGAAGCTAAAAGAGCAAAGATGCCTAAAGCCAGAATGCACCATTTTACACCGGTGGCGGCTTGCGCATTGAGTACGCTGGGTGTGGAGCATTAATATCTGTTCTTTCTTGCATTGGTTTAGTAAATATAACTTGACAATATTTGTACTGGCCGTCAGATTATTATAAACATGCGTTACCACTGTATATGATCACATCAATCTTATTGAATCAATAAACTTTTCATTTCTACGCTCCGTGGCAGTTAGAACTTTCACAATGTTTGAATTTTAACCGACTCCAGAGCGCGCACTGCTACAGAAGGACTACATACTGAAAAATAGCCCATGTGTTGTTTTGTGCCGTGCAGCGCGCTTACCGGGTCTGGTGTAAAATGAGCTTAAGAAGTCACGTGTGGGAGCACTTTAAATTATCGGACAATAAGAAAAATTCTCAGTGCAAAACCTGCGCTAAGAGTGGCTTGTATATCGCGCTGTCGGACGCAGTATCTTGGCTTATTATTATTAATACATCGTTTTTATAGTAGTAATACAGCCTACTGAATATATTTTTAACTGCAGTAACGAACATACTTAAAATGATGGTTAATTATGAAATGCAAGTATTGTGGTTTTTAAGGGTGATTTTGAGAACGAGTATTCGGATAATCCTGAAATAGACAAAGAAATGTCAGTATGCAGTGGGGCAGCATGAAGCCAATTTGAAGCACAGTGCCAAATTAAAATAGCTGGATAGAAATGACAAAATCTGACAATTACACAATATCACTGAAAAAGACTCGTGCTTGAGTTTGTTTTACAAATTGGTGTTTGTTGCGTAACAGTGTCGCGAATACGATATGACCGATCAGCTATATGGTCCGAATGCACTGCACAACAATTCAAAACTGGGCTTATACTGGAGCAGCAAAGAACTTTGTAAATGATCTCAAGCATAATGTTGCCTAGAATTATTGAACACACTGTTGCACCCATGGGGAAAGTAGAAAAACTGTTAACGGCTAACTGTTTCTGTGTCTTCCTATCAGAAACTGGCTGTGCTGAAGGATGGCTTCCATTTGGATTATGGCTCTCAGACTGAGCTATGGGCCAGTAACCCCTCCCTGGCCAACTCAAATCTGTCACTCCCTCGTCTCTATTTGGACGCAGAGTCCCAGACTGACATACCCGCTGAGGTAAGAGGGTGAAGGCAAGGGCAATAAGGGCTTACTCAACAAAGAACATGCCAATGTGAAGGACAGTGAAGAAAAAAAGTTTTAGCAGGAACAGGCATGATTCTAACTACTCCTTACGGGCTTTGATTCCTTATTGGCATGTTTTGGTGTTGGTTCTATTAAGTCTTCGGGTTCCACTGTAAAGACCTCAGTTGCCGGCTTAGGCTTCTTAGGAATTATTGGTTGGATTGGTTTTTTATGAGATCTGAATATTATCTGTTTCCTCCCTATGAATCAGTTGGTTTCGAGCTCCAATAAGCTGGCTGAGAAGGTACGACTGAGCTTGAAATATGAGGAGGCGAAAAGGAGGTATGGTCCATTTAATTATCTCTGCTTTATGTGCGCAATTTTGTTTTGAAATGAGCTAGGGACAAGGAGGAGGACGAGGCGAAAAAAAGTTTTCTTTTTTATATGTATGTTTTTTTTTGTTGTTGGTGAAGTAAGCATGAAGTTTACATACATAGTTGAAGCCACCATTTTATCCCTTTTGTGGACCCACCCACTGCACCCTCTTGACACCACACAAGTAAAAGAAGAAAAAAAAACCCGTAAGGAGATGTATTGAATTGGTGCAGACATGAGCTTGAGGGGAGGAATAAAGCAGTTTGATCCAGGAGGTCAGAGTGCCACCAAACCCAAATGGGTTCTGAGGACGGTAAATAAATAATCCCACTCTATACGGTTGAACGCTTTCTCTGCATCAAGACACACTGCTACTTCTGGATCGAGAGGCGTTTGATGTAGGAATAATGTTTAAAAGCCTGTGAATATTAGAAAATAAGTGGCACCCTTTGATAAAACCAGTCTGGTCCACTATAATTTGAGAAAGAACCACAGAAAGACGCTCCATGTTACTTATTTGCTGGTAGAAGATAGTAATGTGTATTTTCGTAATTTTCACAGCTCAAATACTCGGCAGACAAAATTAACGAGTCCTGTAATTCCTGGAGGCTGATCTCAACTTTTTGTAAAACATATTGTGTTTGGCAGCAAAGTCTTTGGCTGTTGTCTGTATAACATGGCCTGTGTTGTCACTCTCGTGTCTTCAATACAGACAATTTGCACGATATATTTACCTTATAGTGAGGGAGCATCGAAATGAAGCTCCACTCTCCGTGAATAAATGGCGCAGGCAGTGTGAATTGAGTAGCCTGGACTGCACAATAAATAAAGATTATGTCTCCATTTCTGGAAGGATTCATTTGTGATGTTTTGTGGTGTAATGTCTTTGAGGGAGTTTTACTTGACACACTTGCGGATTCTGCGCTCCGCCTTCAGGAAAACAAAGTAAACCTATGGAAAACTAAACAAATAAGAAACAGCCTTAAGGAGTTCGGAACCCATGGCCGCATGTGCAGCAATTATGTATTAAGACACGGGAGTTGTCTTAATTATTGGCACCCTTTATAAACAATTTTGTATTAAATAAAAAAATTACACTCAAACAATAGGAGAAACTACTTACCGTTGCTCTATTTTTGCTTTATTTATTTATTATTATTTTTTTTAATAATAGTATTTTCTCTCAAAAACATATGTGGCACAATTATTGATACCCCTAAGGAATATTTTAAATAAATGCAAACAAATTG
>JAOUQW010000019.1:15737387-15759957 GCA_028565825.1 Olivaichthys viedmensis | reverse complement strand
GGGGGCAGGGGGGGAAGGAGTGGGGTGGGAGTGAGTGGGGGGGGGGGGGTGAGGGGGGTCGGTGGGGTGGGGGTGTGTGGGTGGGTGAGTGGGGGTGTGTGTGTGTACAGTTTCACTCTTCCTTTGTTTTCTCAGCCACAACTTATTTCATCGCTACGCTGGGCTATGTTTAAAGTCGCCGAAGCTGTCATCCCCTCATTTCCTGTAATCGCCAGCTTGAGAAGAAGTTTGTGCCAGATTTGAGACGTTTGATGCCCTGCAAAAATGGGGCCACATTAAAAAGTCATGACTGCGGCCACGGCTATGTTGTTGTATGGGTCTAAATGGGCATCACAGAACATAATTAGGACTTGCATGTAAACAAACCAAGAAATGCATTGTGATTTGTGACTTGTACGGCTGCATTATTGTCCCCTGACAAAGGTTACCAGCAGACGTTTACCTTAACCCACCTTCTATTGTGTAGATCCGGGTAGCCGCACCATAACAACCAAACATGTATTTGCTTTTGTTGCCGTTCTATGTGCGACACCCTTGGAAATAAACTCTTCAGGGGGTGTAATCAGTAAGCAACTCCTGTACACGTACACAAATGTGGATATGCTGCAGAAGGGCCTGACGTTGGTGGAGTCAGTGAGGTGAACGGATCAACGTGCTGCCATTGGAGGAACAGCAAATGCTCCAGCCTGGGTGTGCCAAACAGCTGGCAATCATTAACAGCCCTGGACAAACTTTGGCCAAACTGGTTAAACACTCTGCGCTCATCCACCGGTCCCAGCCCTTGGGTGTAGTTGAAGAGGCATTGTGCTGGGGGAAGCATCACAGGTCGAAGTGTCTAGTTGGTTATGAAGGGAGTGTCTGTTTTTAGGCATTGAGACAGTTAGGGTCTGCCTCTGTCCTAGAGTGGACAGTTATTTTTAGGAGCTGGGTGCCATGTAGTATATAGCATGCACTTTTCTGGGTGTGACCGAGGTTTTTAAATTTTTTTCCCCTTTCTCTTCCCCCCCCAACTGACTAAGACCTTAACCACACCTTGCAGTTACTTTCATTCTCCTGCCTCACCCACGCTTCTGTTTTGTTCACTTCTCAGTATCTCTACCGCACCCCTTATTAAACTGACGCTTGGTTCTTGGACTTCTGCTAAGAATTGTATTATTAGCTTGTTATCTGGATGAAAACAGCAGTACTTGGAAAATTCTCTGGGATCTTGTCAGCTAGGTTCAATGAATCTGATTGGATCTTAAGTGTATCTCTTTTCTGAAACTGACTGTATGCATGATGACTTTATGAACGGGCGGTTATTGGGGAAACTTCGGTTGTTGGGCTTTCAGGTTTCAGAGCCCACGACTTTTCAATACACATGAAAGTCAGCCCTGGCTTTTATGATCTGGTAATACCAAGTCATAAAAGTTAAAAGGTTTTCACACGTAGCCGAGTGTCAGACCTCCTTTCTTTTGTGCAAAGTGCAGCCTGGGGTCGGTTTTTACACCCACTGTAGTTATTATTCACTACATAAGACCACATTTGGTACTTGGACCAGACTACATGCAGTTGCAGTGAAGATGGCATAATTGCGTCTTTTTATCAGTGATTGTTTAGATGCAGTTGTCATAATCCCGTTACAGCTGAACACCCTCAACTGGGACTCTCTGTGGCTCATATGGGGCAGCAAAGTTGATGGGCACCTAATGAAAACGGGGAACGACGAATTAAAAAATACCTTTGGACATCCTTCAGCCTGACAAAACACGATTATCAAGATTGCATGTCAGCTGCAGTGATGGAAACCTTTGAGGCAGTTGTCCTTATCTCTGACTGTCCCTCTTTAGCATTACCATTTGCCTCACCATTCCACTCTTAGGCCCCGTTTATTAACATGTGTCTCAAGTGATCGGATCACAAGTGGTCAGTACAAGTGTAAACGGAGTCATGTGTGTCTCGGAGACGCATTGTGATCCATTCGCTTAACCAAATTCAGAGGTGGTCAGGGACGCATATGGCCACATTGCATTTGAAGTGTAAACGGTAACGCGTCTCGGTGTGTCTTCGGACAACATCTAAGGACCGCCCTAAACAGAAAATACTGTACATCATCGTTCCTTCTGCGCCTCCTCTCTCGTTCGTTTACAAGTTGCATTCGTCGGCTTTGTGCGTTCGATCTAAACATTTGGAAAAGGCAGTACAGCTACATAAACAAGAGTTCGCAGGACATTTTGTCGAACAGATGCAGCGAGAGACTGATGATGTAAATGTGCGCGAAGCTCTTTGACTCTCCTGCGGAAGTGATGAAAGTTGCCACGAAATACGAAAACACTGATCTGATCTCTCGAGACGCATGTTAGTACCAGGTGTAAACGAGGCCTCGGTTTCTTAACATTGTGGTTTCTCTCAAATGACAGTGGCCTTCTTCCTCCTTTACCAAATCGTTTCACCCATCACACTGACCGCTCTAAATACACCATGCAGTCCTTAGAGCGGCACTAATAACCTTTGTTTACTCTGACTAGAGTGAGCAGGTAGGAGAAAAAAAAAGCTGTTTCCTGTGCTCTGATCGGCTGGAGATCGGATAGATATGCTTAATCCTGAAAGCTTTTTAAAGTAATGCACATTCCGTAGTAAACCTTGAACCATGAGGTTGTACAGTTTAAAGTAATTGGCTGTTGTCATGATATTATTTTATTTAATATCCTAATTTACGAAATTGAACGGGGCCTGTAACGAATAACAAAAACACAGAACGCTTCTGAGATCGTCATTCAATTTCGAGTTGGTGGTCTGATGTGTGACAGCTGTTCCCACGGAGTGCACCGTGCTCGTGTAATGATGTGTACAGTCTCTCTTAAAAGAATACTTCAGCATTTTTAACCTAATCCCCATCTACCTGTCGAGTAATGCGTGGTTACCATGGACAATAATTTCAGCATGTTTCCTTGTACTGAGGAAACTCGTTTTCTTGAGCAGTTGTTGGATCATTTGGTAAACAGTTATGCCAAGCATATATTTTTGTAGAATGAGACGGGACTACTTTTTTAAAGGGGAGAATTTGTGGTTATGCATTACCAACAAAGTTGTTGTGGGTCTGATCGCGCGCATGAATACCACAAAACCTTAGGGGAAGCGTAAGCAATCGGAATTTCAAGGAAATGGATTTTAGATATTTTCTCAGTACAGGAAAACTTGTCCATGGTAAACGCACCTATGTGGGATTTGGTGTGATGGAGATTAGGTTGGAAAACACAGGAGTATTCTATTAATAGAACTTAATGAACTTAATTTTTCCTCAGAATTGTGCAGACTTTGGGGCCATCCCCCAGGTGCACAAGACTTCACACGTAGTCTTGCACATAGTGTGTGGGCAAGCCTTTTTTTTTGTGTGTGTGAAGTTTTGCAACATTGGTGATAATTAAGAATGCGTTATAGGGTTTTATTCTCTTTCTTTGTTTTTCTTTTTTTTCTTTTCCCTTTTTTAAATTTTTTATAAAGAAAGTTTCTGTCATACCAGCGGTCGCTCACAGTGAAGCAGGTGGAAGAGATGAACATGCCTCAGATATAATCAAGTGCTGTAGCAGAAGCATACTTCAGGGAGGATGGGGGGGGAGCAGGGGGTTAAAGGAGCTTTGCTGCGATGTGTGGTTTAAAGGAAGTGTGTATTTTTATTTATTTATTTTCCTCCCTCTTCCCTGGTGTTGGAATGGGTGGGGATGGGGCCTGCATGGGAGTTGTGCGAGTGTGTATTAGGGTTTGTTTCGAGGATATTGTCCATGTCTCCTCAGATTCGAGGCGATGTGACAGAATGACCCCCCACCACTGCAGCACAATCATTAACCAGGGAAAGAATCTCGTCCCCATAGCAACCCCTGCAATTCTGCCAAACTGGCTGCAATGAAGAAAAAAAAAAGGGAGGTGGGGTGCTCAGGGGTGGAGAGGGTGTGTCTCTCTCTCTCTCTGTGTGTGTGTGTGTGTGTGTGTGTGTGTGTGTGTGTGTGTGGAGGGGGAAGGCTATTGATGTTGAACGCAGCAAGCAGCCTATAGCTCAGTTTGGGAGGCCAAGAGAGTGGGGTAATCTAGTAACAAATCGCATTTTGCGCAGCCTTTTTGTGTGAATTCAGGTTATATTCACAGACAGGAAGCACAAAATAATGACATGCTTCACTGCTACTGTTATTCCCTGGAAGTAGAGAAGACTGTGTACTCAGGTACGCACTCTGGGAATTGCAGCCTGTGGCCCTGTGCCTCTCTAAAGCTGACATCACTAGTTCCCTCTCCCTCTCTCTGATTCTTACCCTTGCTCGCTCACTCTCCCTGTCTTTTTGGTGTTGATCTGCCTCACAGGCCCCAAAAGGGCTTGTGAAAAAGAAACCAAGCTGATAACTGTAGTCTCAATGATCTGCAGAAGTTTCTTCATTCAGCGAGATTGGCTTTTTTGCTGAAGCTGCAACTGAACAATAAAAGTTCTTCACATTGTGATTAGCGAATGAGTCAAAGCTTTTCAGGCCATTTTTACTGTTTAAGAAAAAATCATGCCCAATACTAGTAGGCCAAAATCAGCAAGTGTGCTATGGCTGTGTGTCTGAGGGAGGGGAGGCCTGTGGGAAGTGGCAGCAGGGCTTGCGTCAGCAGGGTGTGGCGAGATAAGAGCTCGCTGTCTCTGCTGTGGCGACTCTGCCAGCCATTTGGGAGACACTCCTAGGCGTATGTGTGTATACATGTGTGTGTATTTATGTTAGCGCGTGTGCCTGTTAAACTGTTGAATCTCAGCTGTCATCTGGCGGACTGTTGGGTTCAGAAGTGTGCTAGAGTGTTGATGTCATTTTACTGCAAAAGTGACAAAACTAAAATACACTGCTGCCATTCAGTGGGGCAGCATGGGCCTTCTGTGTCTTGTCCGATCATATGACTCTGTACAAAACCCTCGCTAGGCCCCAGTGACCTTGGACTCTGTGTTAGGGTTCTGTATTAGTTAGTTTAGTCTCTGCCAGCTAGGTCGACTTCTGGATTTATTTCACGTATTTGTCTAATTCTTTGTTTTGGCTGTAGCGCGATCTCTCTCCAATACACATTGAGTGACTTACCAGATCAGGTGCGAGACACACCGTCATGTATTTCTTGGTGGACTTTTTCTCATCTCAGCCTTTTGTTAGTAGAGGCCACGGCTCTTTCTCACAGCCCGCTAAAGAGGAAGGGTGGAGTTGCCTGAGAGGACGCATTGCCTCAGTGGTGTATTCACACATGCTGTGTGGAAGAAGAGGGTAAGAGAGCCCTCAGCAGTATACCGAAGAAGAGATCAGTAACCACAGACATCCAGTGAAGCCGAAATATCTCAAGTCGCGGAGAAGTGAAAGTGTACAGATGGGGAAGTGCCCGAGGTACATTTAACCCTAGTGCAGTGGGAATGTAATGTGTAGATACTGAAAAGCATTATACACCTTTTTTTTAATTTTATTTTTTTAAACCTTGTTTGTTCATGTCCCTGCTAATGCTGTGCCCCGTTTATTAGTGTCAATCACCTAAAAGACAAAGATTCTTGCTTTTCTGAAATCTTCCATTAAAATGCAATGACTCTTGCCTGCCTTTAAACATCAACTGATTTTTCACCGCGTCGTCATTCACATGCGGGCGGGGAAAATAATACTAATCAGTAATATCCTGTCATGTTTCACCCCCCCAACCCCATCTATCAGCGAAAGAAAACACTGAGGCTGTCCCACTCGGAAATACGGAAATAAGTTCCGGAAGAAAAATGCGTTGCGTTCCGTTTTATGTGGTCTTTTAACAGAAATGGATCAAGAAGAAACCAGTACATCAATATTGTTTTTATTTTTGAGAGAGAGACCAGTGTAAAATAGTTAGATGATTGAACTCTTGATATCTTTTGAGGGACATAGGCACGTGAAAGTTAGCTCGTGAACCATTTTGGCAAGTAACGGCAGCCCAAAGTGCCCACATTCTGTGTAGTGTAAACCAAAGAAGGAGAAGAACATGGTAGTGCTGGGAGAATACAGGGAGATGCCCATAAAGGGAGACCATCAGAATAAAGCACATATGGGAGAGGTTCTCAGGCCGAGGGGAGCTTGTACCTTTAAGATATTAATGCAGAAATCCAGAGGGAGAGTCCTTTGCTCTATAGCCTTTGCTCAGTGTGTTATTAACTCCTCTGCCTGTGTATCCCCCTCTCTTCCTCCCCCTCCCTCCCTCTCTCACACACCCCACACAGCTGTGACCTTACATGTGTATCTCCTCTCTCTCTCCGCACTCTTTCTTTTCCTCGTTCCCTTAGACCGCCACGTTGTCTACTCGGAGGGACGCAGTGACAGCACTGGCCGGTACAAAGAACAAGATGTGCCCCAGGCCCAACATACTGCATTAGATTTACACTGCTCTGACATATTTAAACAGCACGGACACATGCGCGCGCGCGCACACACACACACACACATGCAACTCCCCCTCAATACCACCAACAGGGACGCCATTCACTTAACCTTAATCCTAATCTTGGACGTAAATGGGCACAATCTTGCAATTACAGTTACTCAAGAGTTTAGTCGATAGTCCCTGTGCACCATATTTGCCTGTGCACTGTGTTGGAGAAGGAGCATCAGAGAAAGCAATGACAAAAATAAGTTTACTTCAGTCGGTGGCATCATGAAGGTCAGTTCACATTACTAAAATCTCCCTTTCTGCTCCCTAGACCCAAAAGTGGATCCTTATTCAATAGCTGGCCTTCCTAGGTATTGCGCTTCATCGTATTTGAGATGACGGATTGAGCCAACATCATGGTACACTAGTATGCTGGTGAATGCATTCTCACCAGGAGTTTCCAAGAGTGACTGTTTCTTAAGGCCGTTTGTGATGATAATGACAACCATACTTTGGTGATTAAGGTATTTGGGAAAGCTCAAATAACTGCGTAGATTAATTAAGGGAGAATTTTATATATGCCTTTTGATCAAACAAGATGCCTCCATGATGGATTGAGTAGTATCACGGTATGTTTCTGCATGAGTATTAGACAGAACAGAGTAAAAACAGAAGACTTGAATGTACAATCCATTACAGAAGCCATGAGTCCACTGTTTGTTTGCAGTGCTTGTCAGTGTACTTTGGGTTTCCTTGTTCACAGTATCTCCACAGCACCCCACCCCTTTTTCCACTGGCATTAACTTGGGGAAAGGCTGAATTGTTGACTCCAATCCTACCCCAACCCCTTATGTTAAAGCTGTCACTCAGTGTCTCTCTCTTTCTCATGGTCACAAGCCCAACCACTTCCACCCAACTCCATACCACCTCCACCCAACTATGTCTATGTGATGGCATTTCTTGCTCTTTGTAATTTAAGAAAACTTTTGGTTTTTGATATTCTTATAGCGAATATGGAAACCAGGTATAGGTATTTTTCTTGCTCTGCAAAACTGCCCCACACAACCCAGCCTGGTGTCTCCCCCTAGAATGGTGTTGAGGGGGTGGGTCGACCCTGGGCCCTGTGCCGGGGTGAAGCGCATTTACCAGCTCGGATTACTTGATTGTGTAACGTGTTGCTTTGAACACACACAAATGCAGTGCCCTTTGGAGTCGACGTTCATGCTCTCTCTGGGCCTCGTGGTGAATTTAGCCCCTTTTGTTTTCTTTCATGAACTTCAGTGGACACTAGAGCAACTTTACCAATACGGGTACAACCAAGTTTTGCTGATCGTCGGTTCAGTGTGGAGAAGAGACAGTTTTCAAAATTGAAAGTTCTTGTTGGGATAGGAGCAGTCACGTGACATTGGGCCTCAGGATTCTCTCAGAACGTTTCAGCACTTCATTGGCGCAATCAGTGGTGGTGCAGTGGGCTCCACACCAAGACCCAGAGAGGGTGCCTGGTTCAGTCTCAGGTTGGGCACCGAGAATGCATCGAAAATCAACATACCCGTGACCAATACAAACGACTTCTTGCAAAGTAAACATTTTAAGAAGTATAACTTGGCTGAGTCAGGACAATAATGTCCTAATAATCCTTAATTGGGAAGTTACGTCCTGCTTAAGTACATTTACATGTATTAATTTGGCAGATGCTTTTATCCACCGCGACTTTCAATTGAGGCAGGAAACAATCCAAACATGGAGCCAAGCGTAAGCCTTGCTCAAGGGCACAATTGTGGTTCTCTGGCTGTCCTGGGATTTGAAATTACAGTCTTTCGATCACCACTTAACCTTTATCCACTGACCTAACACTGCCCCAAGTAGAGGCAAGATTTACATTCAGTCATCGGCCTTCCTGGTGAATGAATCTTATTAGATTGATTCCCCTCTGGGCCACGGTTTATCTGCAAAGTTTAGAACTGTTGAATTTAAGACTAGTTGTCATGTAATTATGTTCATCATTCACAGTGGATACATGCTCCGGCCAGGTTGGACAAATTATGTTCTCCTAATAGCAACTGCCAGTTAATGAAATGCTATAGTAGTTCAGTAGTACTGAAGCACCAGATACTGTATCTTCAGTGAATAGAACTTCGTGTTGCTGTCAATTTGTAAAATATTTTAAATGCACCTGATGGTTAAGATTTTTATTTTATTTTGGAAAACCGCTATTAGACCATCATAAAACGCTAATGACGTTTTTATGGATTTAATGGATCAGCTAATTCTCACCCAACCTTGTGCTAAAAACGCACGTGTATACACCACCAGTTAAAGGTTTGGGGACACCTTCCCCTTTTGAATTTTTTGAGTAATGTTTTATTTTCAATGAGCCCAAACACACCTGTGCAAGAGATATTTGGATATTTGGCAGTGTTGTCTGTAATAAAGTGGCCTGCCCAGTCACCTGACCATATCCCAGTCGAGCTGCTATGGGATTGGATCGAAATGTTTGAGAGAGATGTCCAACCAGCTCCACAAACTTCTAGGAAGTCCTACAGAGCTTCCATGAGAGACGCCTGGAAAAACCGACTGTTCATATGGACCGACAGAGTAAATGTTAATTTATATATAGAAAAAAACATGCTGTAAAAATGATTGTTTGTGCTGATTTGGTTTCTGAGATATTATAACGGCTGTGTTTCAATTCAAGTCTGTGGTCGAGAGTGACGTCACAGTGCATTAAACCCGACTCAACTCAAAACCAAACATCGAACCAAATTCCTGTCATGCGTTTGTGCTGATTTGTGCTGTAAAAAAAAAACAGTTTGAGTCTGTTAGATTTTTTTGACATATTACACATTTAATTCACTGTGACGTCACTCTCAGCCTTTGACTTACATTAATATATAATGCTATAATATCTCAAAAACCAAACCGGCACCAACAAATGGCATGGGTTTTATTCTGTTTCCTTTTATATGGGGGGCGGAGGTTTCAGTCCACACCACAGCTGCGTCAGGCGTGTTCGAGGTGCGTCAAACTTGAGCCTGTGTGTCTTGCTGCCCTTGTTTTACTCGCTCTCGATTTTGTTTCCACTTGCGTGCGTCAGTGAAGCGTAAATTCCATAAAAACCCATTGAAATCACACAATCCCACTTTCTATATGCTGTGAACTTTATTATGCGGTGTGAATTGAACGGACGGCCACTACGCGCCGTTTACGCGATGCGTCCAGTGTGGATTCGGTGCGGGGTTAGGGAGCAAACAGCAAGAGGGCGTTCTCACTAAGGATGCCCCGATCCTACCTTTTTTCGATACAATACCGATATCAGAGCTCTGACTATCGCCAATACCTTATATTGAACCGATCCTGATATCCTTGCAGTAACCGAGCCGATTCTCTGCAACACTTTTGCGTTCATGGCTTAAAATACATCAATGGATCAGATCGGAAGATGCGTCAATTCTGAGCCGATACCGATTTAGCGTTTAGGACCATATTTTGGCTTGATGACGATATCAGATCGGTGCATCCCTTTGTTTGTCACAGTGATTTAATAAATAAACAATATATCACTGTCAGGTTTCCGGGTTTGATGCGTGTGGCAGATCTGTTTTAAGGAGTTACAGCTGCTAAAGGTCTATGTTTGCTGAAATTACATACAGACATCAATGTCTTTTATAGCCTGTGTGTATGTACGCATGTACTCGTATCTGTGGGAAGGGATGAGAATGGGCCAGAGGGGGTGTGTGTAGTAAGCATTGCTGTCCCAGGCAGGCATTCGCTATCCACGCTCCACTGGGGTAGGGGCCTACGGCCATGGGGGTGTGGGAGCGACAGAGTACAGCGAGGAAGCCATGACCTAGATTGTGCTCTCTCTTTCTCCCCCCTCTCCTCTAATCCCTTTCATGGCCATTCTCTGTACTGAGGCCCTCCCCACTGTGTAACTTCCTGCTGGGGAGTAGGGTCACACCCACCCCACCCTTTTTTTATTCCTTAAACTACCCACAGTGCAAGCTCTCTGGGGAGCTTTAAAACACACACACACACACACACACGCATACTGACTATTTCAATCACAGATACTTTTGCTCGCATTGGAATAAGTTGGTCTCAGGAGAAAAAGGCTTGTCATTCTCTCTTTTTTTTTTATTTTTAAATTTTTTTTTTAAACCTTTTAAACTTTTAATCTTCAACGCTTACCCAATAGACATGTGTATATACACCTCTTCCATTAGATGCTTCGTTTAAAGCACGTGTGTTCACCGGCTAACTCATTAATCGTCCTCTAATATCAGTATTGAATATGAGTGTATGTTTGTCTCTCTCTCTGTGTGTGTGTGTGTGTGTGTGTGTGTGTGTGTGTGTGTGTGTCTGTGTCAGGGGGAGGAGCACATTTAGTGCAGCCACACCCTGGCTGATTGGGGACCACACCTCTGTGTGGAATCTGCTGCAGTCACATGGCCCCCAGCACCCGCCCCCATGTCTAAGCATTACCACATTGCTCTCTCTCTCTCTCGCGCTCTCTCTCTCTCTCTCTCTCTCTCTCGCTTTCCTCTAAAAGAACTGGGTGTGACTGTGCTGAGCTGAGAGAAGGAGGCTACGCAGGATCTCTCACTACTCCTCCCTGCTCCTGTTTTGGTTGCTGTCTTTCTGTCTTTTTTAGTCGCTTTCCATCTCAAGGCCTAGGCTGGGGCAGAATCTGTCCTCATCATTTTTTTTTTTTTTATTAGTGAGAATTTCTACATTTATCTCAAATATCTTGTAAAAGGTAACACTTTACCTCTTTGTGTTCTGCTCTTTTTCTTTAACAACTTTTAGATCAACCTCTTTTAATTTTCTCACACACGATCCCTTTCACCGCCTTGTTTTATATCTATGATGACTAGCGTCAACCTATCCAAATTTGTTTTTATCTCCTCTTTCCTTCCTTCTCTGGTCTTAGATCTGGTCTGGATCAGCTTCAAACTGTCCATGATTAACAGATTTTATTTTCTCATGTTAACTTTTCTACAGCCAGCGTTTAGTTGACTTGTACTATTCTTTTGCGTTGTCCCTGTTTGAATTAGCATTTTGGTATCTCCTCAAGCTACCTCGTGGTACCGTATTTGTCCTGATTAGCATGTTGCTAACTGTGCCTTTACTTTTCAGTGCCAGCCGAGTCCTGAGAAATCCAACGCTGCCACCACAGAGCCCTCCGAAGAGATGCCATCCATACAGATCAAGCCTGAGCCAGAGGAGGTGGAGTGCACGGTGGTAAGTGGCCTTTTGTGTGTGTGTGTGTGTGTGTGTGTGTGTGTGTGTGTGTGTTGGGGGGTTGGGCACTTGAGTGAAAAAAGGAGTGGGCGGGGATTGGATGGGGGCAAAAGAGGTGTGGTCGCGATGTCATGGAGAGTGAAATGGATGTCGTTCAGGGTTTTCCTAGAGTGTAGCACTCTGAAAGGCGGAGCATGTCCTTTTAGGCTGCGTTCACACCGAAAAACAAGTGCTCAATTCTGATTTGCTGCTCAAATGTTCACATTATCTTCTTAATGTGGCCTATATCCATATAACACATTCACAACACTAGTCTGAAAAGGACAACGCTTCGCCAGGCACCCCCATCCAGTAGTAAACAAACAGAATGTAGGCAACACTACCAACCGCTAACCTTTAAGTTGTTTGTGGCGTTATTGTGCCTTGGAGGAAGACTGACTTCCCAAAAGATATGTGGCTGGATGTCTTGCCGAAGTTCTGAGCAAGACCTCTGTAGTTTTTCTACTACTGTAGGCACTACTCGTTCTGTGATTATTTACACATGCACACATGCATTACTGGTGTGCCTTCAGTGATCAGCGCTGCATCGTGAGAGCCAGGATTTTATGGAAGTAAATTGTTTAAATTCCATTGCAGGTGCTTTGCTGAAGCTTTGTGAGGCTAAACGTGAGGCAGCGCAAAATTGGGCAGATGATTAACAAAAGCACTTTTGTACCACGTGAGAGAGCCCTTCTACAATACCAAGACTATTTGCAGTCATTGTAATGCATAGAAATCTGTGAAAATTGGGGTTATGAGCTAAAACTCTCACTTACAGACCCCGAATTCTACTCGGAGCTGCCTAGATTATTCCTATTTGGTGTGTAAGCGGCTTCTGCTTCCTCTTTGTCTTTCTCCCTCAATACCTTTCCATTTCTATCCCTCTCTATCTGTTCGTTCCAAGTCTCGACTAGGCCCTAATAGGATATATCGAGGGAGGCTTCCGTTCTGCTGTAGTCATGGCAACGGGGCTCTGGCGGGAGTTGGAAAGGCTGTGATGTAGCCAGCCCACACCCCTCCTTCTGTACTCGCGTGCGCGCACACACACACGCTCACGCACGTGCACGCATACGCACACCCACACTCCACACACTTACCCACCCCCTCACAACACTCCCACTCCCTTAGCCATGAGGTACACACAGAAGACTACATACCTGCAGGGGTACACACACACACACACGACCTTCTGCATACACGTGCACCATACATGCGCGTGTGCACTCATACTGAAACTAACGGGAGCATTCATGCACTACATGCACCACATCCTTTTTGCATTCTTTGTC
Organism: Olivaichthys viedmensis; assembly: GCA_028565825.1. Taxonomy (NCBI): domain Eukaryota; kingdom Metazoa; phylum Chordata; class Actinopteri; order Siluriformes; family Diplomystidae; genus Olivaichthys; species Olivaichthys viedmensis. Next base: position 15,747,028 of record JAOUQW010000019.1, on the reverse strand, counting down.
ATCCTTGCATACACTCGAACGTGCGCGCAACACACACGCGCTTGCAATTTGTGCTTCTATACAGCAAGCATTTTATGAATCTTTCTGTCTCTAAAAGACTTGTATCGCTTTTCCACGAGACGGTGCAGTACAGCACTGTACTTATTTGTACTTAGTTATGAATACGAATTTAGTAGCATTCATACCTTGGTCGCAGTGTCGGGAAGACATCCGATTTGTGGTCAAATGGGTGGCTTTGCTTACGTTCTAGCTAGATATGTCCTTTGTGTGGCCATTAGCATTTACATGTTTGGCAGACGCTTTTATCCAAAGCGACTTGCAGTTAAAGGTTCAGTTGAAGGTTCAGTGTCTTGCTCAAGGACCCAACAGTGGCAACTTGGCGGAACCGGCATTCAAACTCGCAACCTTCCGATCAATAGCCCAGAGCCTTAACCGCTGAACCACCACTGCCCTAGCACTAGCCTGGCTACCAGTGAAACCATGGCAACCGGCAGTGAACTATAGATGGGAACGCCCACTATCGACCAGCATAGAGCGATTTTATCTTATCTATTTTGAAATCACCTTCTGTCAAACTGCTACTGCCAGTCCAACGTAACTGTCCATTCTCAGTGAATATGGACTTGAGATTAGGGATGTCATCGATTTAAATGAACGTTCTTGATGTTAAGGGTCACAAACTGGGCCTGAGCAAGAACATGCAAACGTGTCAGATGTGTGGAAGCATTTCACCTTAAATTTGTAGAAAAATGCAGTTGTCTGTCGAAATTAAACTGAAATACAAAACACAACGGCAACGCAGCAGCATTTGAGAAGACGACATCCAGGTTTAACTGACCCAGCGGATAGCACGAAATAAGCGATAACTAGATAAATGTGCTGTGTAGCCGAACTGATGGACTAGGCCGTGTCTTTGTCAGCACATATTTGGACTGGAATTATTTATCTCGGCTCCTAGATGTTGTGCATAACCGTTGGCTGTTGATTTTTCCTTTTACCTGCACGATCGTTTCGTTGTACTCGTCATTTGAACGTTAACTATAAACCGGATTCTCCTAGTGCACCAGTGATGGCATTCAGGCCAAATGTGTTTACAGGTCAGAAACTCGCCATTGCAAGCCGAGTTGTTGAGTCGCAATTAGTCCACAAGCTGTCAAATTAAACAGGCACACGGTATTGACCTAAACATGTAAAGTACCTTATAACAATGTCTTAATTTTGTCTATAGTGAATGGATGTCTGTAGAGACTGCAGAATCTAGGCCTGTGTAATAATGTCGTGAATTGTGTCCATTCACAAAAGTCAAGTCCCCCCCCTTTCTATTTCATACTGAAGCCTGATAAGAACTTTGCAATAGTTTTGAAGGCTTTCTTAAATATTTTGGAGTTTTATAAAGCATTTTGGAATTGTTTAAAATGCTATTCATGGCATGCTATTGTTCAGTTACGTCTATTTTTATCTATTTCTATATTTATTATTGACAATTACTTAAATACTCACTATACTACTTAATATCTATTACAATCACCCCTGCTTGACACAGGATCTGATGACTCTCAGGACGAACTCGATATAGGATTCAGTAGATCCACACTGATCGTGTTGCTGCAGTGTGATAAAGCTGCAGTTGGCTGCTCAGATAGTTGTTAAAGGGTGCGGCCAACTACCACTCCCTCTCTCTGCCTCTCTCTGGCATTAATAATCTCCCTCAGCAGCCGCTCCTTTCATCAATCCCCGCCTCCTCCAGTTTATCATCCATATCTCTCTTCATACTCCACCCCGGAGAGATGTGGCCCAGGCACCTCGGGTGGCAAACAATCAAATGGCAAACCTCACCCAGCGAACAGCAGCAACATGCCGACTCAACCTGTGCAGAAGTTCCGTACGTTAAGCCGCCTGCTGTTTGACACGTTTGACACAGTTGCGGCGAACTACTGCGTGGTCTGCTATTGCTATAAACTTCGGCATAATTGTTTTCAAATAGGATCAGGAGCCTTGGACTCTTGGTTTAGGGACAAATGCTGTGTACTTGCTCTGGTTGAGCTTTACGAACAGTAAACCCTTTGTTGGGGCTCTGTTACATGCTGGGGCAAAGTGAGACGCAAGAAATTTAGCAGAAGAGAAAGAAAGAGAATATGGCATGTATTACTATTTACCCGTGTAATTAGCAGTAGTTTTATCGCTGGAGTTACAGAATTTGTGCATGATCCATGGGCTGCTATCAGGGCATTGGAAAATTGCATCAATGTCATTTATAAGTCTGTTCACTACGTTGAAATATAAAATATCTGCAATCTATAAAACCCGCACCGTGTTACGTGACCTATTAAAGGGACTCCGGGCTCACCATACAGCTGGTTGGCAACACTTTTACATCGTTCTCTAATATCCAAGTGCTTTTTTTTTTGCCTGCTATAAATTTCTCAATTTAGTAAGCTGTTACAGAATATGAACTTGACTCTCTTCTTCCTAAATAATACTTAAACACCTAATCTTTATATACCGCACCTGTAGCTTACGTGCAGTTACCACGGACAACTCACGGACACGTTGGGGTCAAAAAATGAACAGACGATATATTTATTGTCTTTATATTTCTTACATTAGGTAAACTCATGAGCGGAAAGAGTCAAATTGCTTGGAAAGCTTTAAGCGGGGCAGTTTATTCTACATAGCACATTTGTTTTACTTTTCTGGGTTAACGTCATTATGATGATGTGATTTGTGTTAGTCGAACATAGCCGATTTGCACTTTTACGCATTTGTTTATCTTGCAGAATACTACTGTGAGCCTGTAATACAATCTCCTGTAAGTGTAAGACTAAAGCAAGTCTTCATCAGTGATTAGAATATTATTATTATTATTATTGTTATTGTTGTTAACAGCTTGATAAATCTTTAGTTAGGTGATTTAAAACGGCATGCAGTACAAAGACAGAAAAGGTACTGACTCCCTAATTTGAGTGTTAATCCGCTTTGTTCAACTTAACCTAGCTGGACACATGCTTTTTTCGGTTATGCAGCACTGCTGAGGTGCAAGGCTCGTCACGTTACGTAGATAGAGTGATAAATACAGCTATCCCTGTAAAGTGTGCTAAAAAATACTGTCTAAACTGGCATATATAACAACGGCCATGTCAGCTATTGACTACAGCGAAGACGTCGCCACAACACGGTGCGCGATTATAGATGCTCCACACTATGGAGCTCGAAGAACACTGCCATATCAGCTGTTTCATAACGCGAAGAAGACAATCGGTGAGTCGGCCTTTAAGCTCAAAATCTGTATAATTCGTCCCTACTAAAAGTAGTCTCTAGTGTTGTAAAGTGGAATAAAATGATATAAGAACAGCTTTGGTAAGACATTCTCTCATGTCTGTCTCATTCTAAGACCTCCATTTTGATTTAGCGTTCTCTAGTTACATATATATATATTTTTAAAGGTTTATTAATGTCAACAACTGCCCTTAGACTTTTAATTGAGGTAAGTTTTCAATGAACTGATTTTCTGTTCATTTCTTAGTACAGGGAAATGTGTCTATTTATTTATTTATTTATTTATTTATTTAGTCGCCCATACGCTACAGATGCGGTGGATAAGGACTATATTGAAAAACCGCTCGAGTATTCCTGTAATTTGCTGTCTATACACCGTTAACTTTCGTTATTGCAAGAAATTGATATAACAGGTTGATGTAGTACAAAGCCCCCCCCTCTCACTCACTCACTCTCACTCTTGCTCGGTAGCTCTGCTGTGCAGTCAGTAGTATGAGCTTGTCTCTGAGTGAGACAGCTTTGGAAGAAAGCACTGCTCTCTTTTCTGTTGGCAGCCCTTACTTAAAGAGGCTCCCTCCTCCATTTTCTCCATGTCCTCTGCCTTAAAGGAGCTCATTCTAAGGAGTCACTGTGCTGGAGTCACACTGATCAGGGTTCAAAAAGTAAAAAAAAACAAAAAAACACCCACTGTACGATTCTGGTTACTTGGGTACAGAGCCATAAGTGTTGATCAAACCATTAGATGCTGGATTATAAAGAGGGGTTTGTATGTGGACCAGATGCCACTAAATGCATCGATACTAATGCCGTATACTTTCACGGATGTCATCATATATCCAACACTAACGCATCTTCTCCCGGAACACTGAATTTCTCCTCTGTGGTTTTGTTCAGGGTAGTTCGTGTCTTATCACACCGCTCACATCAGCTCGTCTTCGTCTTTGGCTCACTGCTGTCAACAGCTATCGAACATACTCAATTAACGGCCTGCACGGCGAACCGATAATCAGGCCGCTTATCAATGCTTCTCTTATCAAGACTCCAGTATGTGATTAGGGCAGGGAGAGGGGGGAGGGGTTTGCAGAAAAAGGTGGAGTGGAGGAAGGGTGGAGATCGAAAGAGGGTGAGGTGACAGGGTGGAGGAGCATAGAAAAAAGGGAGGGCGGGAGCAAGGCGGAAAAATGACTCAGCTGATACCTCCCAGTTTCCATGGCAACCGGAGGCCTTTCCCACCCACTCTCCTTATTTCGTTTTGGGGTTTTTTTTTCCGTTTTTTTCCCTCCCTCTCTCTATACTTCACCCTGCCCACTCTCTCACTCCTTCTTCTTTATTTATTTATTTTTTTTCTTTTTTTGTTTGCGTCTTTTCTCTCCTGGCACCTAGCCTCAACCTCGCGGCCTCTTTATTCACAGGCTGTCTATGAGGGGAATTAAACGTCTCGAATTCTTTGTTATTCAGTTTTACCGTCTCGTCCTTCGAGTTCCCTTGCTGTTTGCTCGGCTCTGTGGGCATGTACGGCGCACATTGTGTTTGTTGTCAGGGTCTCATTAATGAAAGCAGAGAGCAGAAAGCAGAGCGTCATTTAGGTTGGTTTGTGCATTTTGTGCAGCGACTCCGCAAATAGGCAACTAATTGGCGCTGTGCCCATTACAGTGCTCACTGATATGTACAGTTTTCTACCCTGTGTTTTGTGATGGGTTGTTGTCTGGCTGTTGGCATTGACCGAATAAGATTTGGAGAATTCTCAAAGGCGAAGACTCTGGACTCTTGGTAAATATGTCGCTGCAAGAACATATAGCACGTCACTATGAGGTTAGTGGGAGTGTGTTCTATGGCTGTGTGCGTGCGTGTGCACGTGCGTGCGTGCGTGCTGGTCAGATGCCAGGGTTTAGGCCTTCTCCTCTGCTGCGTTGAGGCCCCATCAGGATGGCCATTGTTCCTGAGCTGGAGAAGTCTTGTCTCTTCTCTCTCTTCTCCTTCCCGGTCTCCCTTTCCTTCTCTTCTCCTTCCCGGTCTCCCTTTCCTTCTCTTCTCCTTCCCGGTCTCCCTCTCCTTCTCTCCTCCTTCCTCTTCTTCTCTTCTCCTTCCCAGTCTCCCTCCCTGAAGCCATCTTAAGGGCCGTTCCATTACTGCAATAGCACAAGTGAAGTTTGTTATATGACACCTTGGAGGGGCGAGGAATCGAGTCAACATATTTGTAGATTTCAAGAGCAGAAATTGCCCAGAAATCATTACGATCTGCCACAATTTCATTTTCGGAACCGTAAAAAATGGCGGACAAAGCTGTTTATAAGTGTAAGCCAGAGCAATAAAATACTTTGAAATAATGAATATTTTAAAAACTTAACATTTTATTTGCTATGTTCAAACTGGGTTTTATGTAGCAAACTAGTGTTCAAATCACCAAGGAAATCGCTTCATGGATGTCTGTGCCTACTACCGAGGGCAAGTGCATTCCTATTTTAAAGTCGTGAGGGGAAGTCAACGAGGGCATCTTAATAACAGAATGGAAGTTAGGCTTCTTCTTGGTCTCCCTCTCCTCCTCTTCTTCCCGCTACTTCTCCTTTGTCTCAGTCTTTTTTCCTTCTTTGTATCCTCTTCCTTTCTGCTATTTTTCCTCTTTTTGGCCTTATCTTCCATCCCTACTTCTGCTTATTCTGTTTGTTTGTGTTCTGCTTTCTGTTTTGTTTCCCTGTTTTCTTTGTGTCCTTGCACTGACCTTCTTTCCACTACTCTTTCTGCAGAAGCAGGAGCCCGAGGACGATTGCCCGGAGCCGACAGACCTAAAGCTGAAGTCCTCTCCTCCTCCCTTCTGCATCATTGACACCCAACCGGCCGATGCCGACCAAACCGAGCCCGTGGATCTGTCGCTTAACAAGCCCCGCCCCTCGCTCCCTGTCGCTGCTGCGCCCACGGCCACGCCAGTCAATCCTGCACCAGCGACGGGTAGCATCGGCACCAGCCCCACCCTCCCGGCTGTGCTGGCTTCCCCGGGCTCCATCTTGGCATCCACACAGGGCATTGGGGGCCAACAGATCCTGCACGTCATACACACCATCCCCTCAATGAGTATGGCGGGTAAAATTGGTCAGCTGCAGACCATCCCCGTTGTGGTGCAGTCGCTGCCTGTCGTCTACACGGCCATGCCTGCTGACGGAATGCCTGCCACCGCCATCACCGTGCCCCTCATCGGCACAGATGGCCGTTCCGAAGGGTCAGGTGAGGAGAGCTCCTTATCTGCTTTCCTCTCTTTCACTCCTCTAGCTGTTGTTTTATTTAGTGTGGTATGCACTTGCTTTGGTGTCAGGGAGCTCATTGCTCTCGTGTCTTATGCAGAGAATTGTGGGAGATCTGAGGCCTCCATCCATTAACTACATGGATTATCATTTCATTAATCATCACAATTCATTTCACTGTCTAGAGTTTTCAAAGTTTGACATACTTTATCCAGAAACAAAGTCAGAATCACAAAGGCACAAGCTGATGTTTTTTTTGTTTCTGATTCATTTATAATTATAAAACAAAATGATCTGCTAACTGAAAAATTCGACAGTAGCATTTATTAATGCTTCATATTCTTAACATACACAATATTTACTCTTAATCCATCATGTTATGTATTTCTTGTTGGTTGGTTGGAGGCACAAATGTCTGAAGATCACTGCCTCTAACGAGTTAGCTCTCGAGTCACTTTACTGGTGAACATTTGTGAGTTTAAATGGCTGTTAAATCAATGGGGCAAAGCTTCCGGGGCAGGACTTCCCTATCCAGTTACGTTTGTGCACATGCGCAAATGTAGAAAAACAAAAGGTATTAACGGTGTCTATATGTGTGCTGCATAAACCGAATGTTGGGCTAAGATCCAGGTGTCAGCTTTAATTGATTTAAGATATTGCAGTATGCTGTTTACATGACCTATTAAATGATCCAATGATTTCTAAAATAAACTGATTACTACTGTGCGTATAAATGCACTCACTGTTTTCTAATGCCTTGTAACCGTGACTGTGGTGCTTCTTGGTATATCGTTTCTCTCTGCCACACCCCTCCTGTTCTCGTCGTCACTCCCTCGCTCTCTTGCCCTTCTGCAGCGGTGAACCCATCCGTATCACGTTATCAGTCCACATACACATGTTCACACACAAATATAGGATAGCACACATGATGGACCGAGATCTAAGGATTAAACGACGCAGGAGGAGGCAGGGACTTTCAACGACAGAGCGATGGTTTAAGCAACACCCACAGACTTGTCTGTTGGAAATGGCACTGACTAATTTATTCCGTTTTGCTTTTTTCTTTTCATCACCCACCCGCATTGTTTCCATGTAGTGAAATTGAGTGGAAGAATGTAACGCATCAAGCTGACTCCTGTGGTTGACATTAAGTGACCTGTTTTATATTTAGCCTTGGTTCTGTACTTTAGCATTTATCGGGCTGAATTAGAATCCGATCATTAATCAGCTCCCTGCGTCTATATAATGGTCTTTATTAGCATATGGAAGGTAAAACCTGAGTCCTGATATGTACTCAACAAAGTCTGAGATTTATAATTGTAGAGCTGAAATGAAAATATATAATTATGAGATTACTTCAAAGTCTTAAACTAGTCGTCACTGGATGCCTGCGACTCCCCCTCTCTTCGTCATGAAATGGTTCGGTCCGCCTCGGGCCTTTTTCTTCTCATTGCCCTTTTGACTTCACAGCTTTCCACTTCACTCCGCCAAAAAGGAAACGGATCCTAATAATGAAAACTGAAAAGAAGGGAAATGAAAGTGAAAACCCTGCATAAAACAGACAGTGGGTGGGGGTGGGGAATTTAAAGGGTTTCTGGACAAAGATAATGATTAGAAATGGTCTGCATTTGTATTATAAAGTGATGTAGTTCTCAAGCCCGGGGCAGGCAAGGGTTTTCTGTGAGCTGAGTAAAATGTCAAGGGCTAAACATAAAGACTGGCATGGTAAAGTGGGGTTCCATTTTTAAAGTGGCTTATAAAGAGGGTTGGTTTCACCTACACACTGTATGAAAACAGAGATGGAAGAGGGCGTGAGCTCTGTCATTCTGTAGTTAAAATTATAGACACTTATTGAGCACACTAATATTAAGACATTGAGAAGATGGGTTGCTTTGCGTTCAAATGTCACGGGGCTTGCGAGGGGTTTCCAGCCTCTTTCATTTCGAATCAGATCAACTTTCAACAGTGTTAAGTGCGCTCTGTTCTTTTCTCTTACCAGGGGGTTAAAGGTTGCCCCCAAGAGAGATCAGCCCACGTCCTGCTCAGCTCAGCCACACCTATTTTTAATGGGGAGCTTGAGGTTAATTTACGATTTCTCCATCTTTCTCTCTCTCCGTCTTGTGGACGCGCCCAAGGAGCAGTCTGCATACCACAACCACACCCAGCTTTAACAAGAAATTCTCACCCATTCTGAATGAGACAGGGAGTGAACATGTTGTGTTCTGGAAGCGATATTGTTTGACTTGAATGAGTAAAAAGTAGTGATCCATGTTTGTGTTTGCTTTAAAGGAATAAAGTTTGCTGAGAAAACCTGCTGACTCAAAACACGCTTATAATGGAAGTCTAAGGGCAGTTGTTGCAGCAGTCAATAAAAGTTTATGCTAAACGCTTTCTTGAATTCTTCAGTCAAAGGTATTTGTATATAAAGCTCTAAATATTTTATAATTTGCTCTTTCAGAGATGGGACTACTTTTTCAAAGGGAAGAATCTGTGGTTATGCGTTACCAATGTAGTGTGGGTCTGATCGTACATGGATACTATAAAACCTTAGGGAATGTGTAACCAGAATGCGCGAAAGTTAGATAAAACTACATAAGAGTAGTTTTGGTAAGACTCTCATGTCCGTCTCATCCTAAGACCTTTTATTGTTTTGTTTTTTACGCCATTTTTCTCCCCATTTAGTCGTTGCCAATTCCCACCCACTAGCTAGTTCTCTCCTGTCGCACGACAGCCACCAACTGGGGAGGGTGGGGCTAACACGTGCTTCCTCCGAGACACATGAAGCCTACCGCCGTATTTTTTCAAACTGCTGCTCATGCAACGTCACAGGGCAGTCCCTTGCGCTGAGAGGAAAGCCCCAACTGCCCTCTTCCATATGCATGAGCTCACAGATGCCCACGATTTGCTGGTGCCGCTCGACAGGAGAGAAAGTGTATTGCCATCCCTCCCACCCAGAGAGCAGGGCCAATTGCACTCTCTTAGACTCCTGGCCACGGATGGCTGTGGCATCGTCGGGGCTCGAACTAGCGATCTCCAGACGATGGGGCGAATGCTTTTCTCTCTCTCTCTCTCTCTCTCTCTCTCTCTCTCTCTCTCTCTCTCTCTCTCTCTCTCTCTCTCTCTCTCTCT
>JAOUQW010000019.1:15712757-15726001 GCA_028565825.1 Olivaichthys viedmensis | reverse complement strand
GCGCGTTTGGGTGTTTGTGTTTCGGTAATTCGTTTGATGAAGAAGCAAAAGCTAATTGGCTGTCTGGGGGAAAAAAATTAAAAATCTGTAATGTGAGACAAAAATGGAGCACTTTGGCTAAAAGGCTCTTAGTTTGTAAGAAAACTTTGCAATTGTTTCCCCCTAAAGGTTTATAGGCCCCAAGAACTGAACAGAAAAAAAGGTCAAAACACAGTCTTCATAGCATTCACCATTCTAGCAGGAGGAGAATGATTAACTCCTTTATGACTCATAAAAAGCATAAGAATATCTGAAGAGGACACAGGTTAGAGGGTTACACAGTTGTGCATCATGTGCAAGATATGTCCATTATATATCTACTGAAGCCTTATACATTTCCAATGTTTCCTCACGGCTCATCCAGGAGACTCTCTTGCTCGGAACTTACAGGGTTCAAAGTGCTTATGTATGTTTTGTTTAAAATGCACACGTGTATCTTTACCTTCTTCTTTAAAAGCCTCTTTTTTAGTGCAGTGAGGAATAGCCAGGCAAGTTTTAACTGGATTCTCGCGCTGTGCTAATCACTTATGAGGCCACAGGAATGAATAGTGAACAGTTTATGACCCGTCTGTCAGGAGACAGCACAAAGGATTTTAATCTTTCTCCTAAGACATATATACCTGGGCTAGTGTGTCTCAAAAGTGTCTAAAAGGAGAAGAGGGGAAAAAAAAAAAAAATAAGGGTGTAGTGGTTCATTCACTTTTTAAGTGCCATTTTTGTCTATTGTACACATGCTACAGTGTATCAGTGTATCACTATAACAACAAGGGTGGCTCCCCACCTACGTAATCACCTTTTATTGTTTGAGGGATCTCATCAGTAAACGATTTTGGCAGACAGCATAATTATTATTTTCAATTTCAGCTAAGTCCTGCACCACCCAGTTGTATTCTATTCAGACTGCTGCTATTTTCTTGCCTAAGCGAGGTGTTTATTCTCTACAAACCGGTTTACTGTTTTCTCATATCCAGAAGGTTGAATAAGTCAGGCAGATAATCTTTTATAGGCATACGTCTCTCAGGTCATTTAAAATGCCTTAACTGGAATTTTCTCATGCAAATGTACTTTCTTTTGTTGAGTTAAAAAAAACAAAAATCTAATTATTGCATTCTTTCGTGACTCTGATCATTTGTAATACTCCAAATACCACAGACTGGAACAAATTCATTTAAAAACCAAATTCAAGGTTATGATAATAATTAACTTGTGTTAAGGCAATCAATCAGTCCTTTAATACCTCACTAAGTTGGCTAAGAAACTACTCGGAGATGTCACCATATCTTTAAAAAATACACATTAGAAAGCCTTAACAAAAGGCTTTATTGTGTTAATTCCAATTAAATCTCTTGGAATATTTCAGAGTATATTTACTGAACAAGGATAATATAAATGTATAAATTAATATCCCAAATATGCAGGGGGAAAAAAAGAAGGAGGATTCAGATTACAATGTTTGATTTGCGTTTTATTTTCAAGATTTTTCTGTATTCAAACAACAAAATACAAAATGATTTTTTGTTGGTGTGTGCTATCACAACGGACAAACTCAAAACAACTCCCGTTTGTTCATAATAAAAACAAAATCATCTTAAGAGAAACATATTTACAGGCTAGTTAATTTTAACTACATTATGTACAGTAACTCATGGTGCATCAGAGTTCCCTCCATACAGTAAGTCAAGGAAATGTACATGGGCACACAAGAGTGTGTGCAGGAAGTGCTTATAAAGTGTTGTCATGAAAACTGAACAGAGACCAAAGGTGGTCTTTGAGGCACCCCTATTAAAGTCAAGTTTAAATTTAGTTCTGTACAGAATAGGTTTGTTCTTCGTTAATGGCCAGAGTTAAATGTGAGTCACTAAATGACAGTTAAATAAAATCACACTGGAATATAAAATGCTGGACCAGAGATTTTCATTTCACATAAATAAGTCCCTCTTTGTTAACTCATCTTATTTGTGTTTTTATTTTTTAAATTTTTTAAATTTTATAATATGGCACAAATATTGTGATATGGTACCAGGGCTTTATGTGATGAACAGTGAACATTCATAAGTACACATGGGTATATTTATCATTAAAAAAGCTTTGTTACTACTTGGCTTAAATCCTGCACACAATCCCTTTAATATAGCATACAAAGAGAGGAACTGTCGAACCGGTGATCGAACACAGCTATACTTTTGTTGCTCAAGCTACTCATAAAAAAGGTTTGTTTCCGTGGATACGAATGGCTGAGAAAAACAAACATTACTCAACTCTGTACTCTCAACTCCTTAGCAAACAAGTTGAGATTCTTATACAAGAGGGAAAAAAACCCTAATATAAACAGTGTATGCTGGACCTTACCGTCACCTGAACAATGACCTATCCTGGCTTATTAACTTGGGAAAATCCACAGAAACATGATTAAGGTATGAGGAAAACTTTTACAAACCAACCAACGGAAAATCTTTTTCATAAACCCTACTATTTCTGCTATAAAAAAGGACTGATAACTTCCAGACAAATTGTAAAGGATGTGAGCTACAGATTTCACAACATTCTTCGTATAATACAGAGAGCACTCAGATACATACAGTATATACAGTTGCACATCTACAAATAATAAACCTGTTTCCTGTGGGTTCCACTCCAAATGTTCAGTCTTCCTGAAAGCGATATACTAGTCCTAGAGATAATGGTGGTCAGACGGAAATTGGCAGCTCTTGTAGGTAAAGACAATTTGATCTTTGTGAAGACAGTGAAAAATATACTTAATGATAAAAATATTATAAAAAGTTGGAAAAAAACAAACATACAAAGGATCGAAATGTCTCTCAGTTTTGGTGCCGCTTCATGTGGAGCGCCAAGTGATCCGAACGCGAGAAGCATCGGTTGCATGCGACACACTTGAAGGGCTTGGCTCCCGTGTGCTTTCGGAAGTGTCGCGTGAGTTCGTCTGAGCGGGCAAAACGCCAGTCGCATCCTTCCCATGTGCAGCGATACGGCTTCTCACCTGAAACGCAGCACCCATCTGGTTAAAATCAGACCTCCCATGACAACTTAGAGAAGGCTGCAATACAAGTCTCATTTTTTCCGTTGAGAGTTAGAAATGGGGCGACCAGTAAGTTATTAGGTAAAAAGCACTTGCAGCAGAGGAAAGGAGCATGTAACGGGGAGGGGATTTTTAGGAACATATTTCCCCTTTGACTGCAAGCGTCCTCACCTCAGTGTAACCAACATGTCTGCTTCTTCATCTGACAAAACACAAGCTTGCTAACTAGTCTGAAAATGAAAGTAATAACATTACATCATCTATTGACGTCAACGTCAACTAATTAATTGCTTACAAAAACACAATGTGAAAAAGCTTTGTTACTACTTGGCTTAAAGCCTGCACACAATCCCTTTAATATAGCATACAAAGAGAGGAACTGTCATGATCGAACACAGCTATACTTTTGTTGCTCAAGCTACTCATAAAAAAAGGTTTGTTTCCGTGGATACGAATGGCTGAGAAAAACGAACATTACTCAACTCTGTTGAGTGCATTTTTAATACATTAAAAACATACATTTAAATATTTTTTTTTCAAATATAACATTTATAAAGTAGTTATACAGTATTTTACTGTTTCTGTTTGTAAACTCTTATGCACATGTATAAACTGCGATTTTTGTTCTGAAATGGAAATTGCATCAGAGCACAATACATTCTGGGAAAGTTCTGCTCTGATGTATACAGTCCTGTTGACTTGATCCCTCAGGCCACCAAAGGCTCATGTAACAAACCTCACTTGAGCTGATAAAATATTGGAATGACCCATAAGACGGTGACAGGGATTCCCTCAAAGCAAAACAGTGGGGGCATGTCAACAAAGGGCATGTTAAAAATAGTAATAGTAGTAGTGGTGCGAAGATAAAATAAAAAAGTGAAATTTTTCCTGGTAGTCTTGCTGGTTACTAGTTCAATTTAAGAAGAAAAAAAAGTTGACTAGCTAGGACAATAATTAGGTATGTTAATAATAATAATAATAGTAATTAAATGTGCTAGTTCACACCCTAACATTAAAATAGTGGGTAAATAACACTCCTACCTGGTTGTGTCATCAGTAAATTAAACGCTTGTTTAGCCTAATAACTTCAGTCATTGGTGTGGAGACCTAGTGTTTTAAGACCTACTTCATTTTTTATGTCAAATGGGAACACACACACACTTGTTCAGCATATAAAGCTGTTCGGGTGTTAAACTGTTTATTGTAATTGTTAAAATGGAAACATTTCTATGTACAAATGTATTTTATTTATTTAAAGGTAAATCCAAAAGGTTTTTATCTGCTGTTTTCCTCTTTAATTGCTCGTTTGTTTAAATATTCCTATAATCTCATTGTTTAATATTGTATTTATCTTATCATGTATTAAAGTGTTTACCTTAAAAATTCATGAAACATCCGAATCTAGTGCATTTTGAAATATCATAGCAGAAAAATCATTTCCATGGCGATTAAGATGTCAGTTTGCCATAGTGCGAGTGATTTCTAAAAAGTTACAGGATAGTATATTTACTTTTATATTCCAATAACGTAAATTGTACACTGATAATCTGCAATGTATGAGCTAAAATCTCACTGTCTTTCCAAAAAAGACTGTGAGAGTTACTCAGAAGAAGAGAGTGACTCAATAGCTACGTGTGATAGCCCAATGGTTAGTCTCTTACACTATCTCAATTGCTATGACCTGCCATATTTATCTTACACATTATTTACTCATTGGCTATATATGACAGAATTTATGCAATGGGTTAACTTTTCATCTGATTACCACTAGTTGTCTTTTCACCTCAGTGAAGTGTGTTGTTTTCAGGGGTGTGACTTGTGAATATTAACAGCTCCTTTTGTACTCCATTTATGTGGAATGGACCAGTGTTCTTTAACTGATAGCATACCATTTATTGGCAAACATTTGCATTTTGATAACAATAACTAATTTAGCATGCGCTAAATTAGTTACTGTGATCCATTTCAAGTGTTCAGGCAACTTATGAGAGCAGCTCACTTCTTCACCAAAGTAAAAATGTTTGGCTTTGTTGTTGAGGGCAAAAGCAGGTTGATGCCCTGGGTCAAGTGTTTATGTGAGAAATAACAGAGCAGGCGGTTGGTGTTAGCAGGTGTGTTTGTTTAAACCCTGAACCTGCTCGTGGGGTCAAAACGATTAACTCTTATTTCAGCACTTACAAACAGAACTCACAAGCAACTGCCATCAGGAACGTGCAGCTCTTAACAAGCTGAAACACTCAAAAGAGGCTTCAAAAGAGAACAGTTCTATTAGGTTGTGCAATGGCCGATTTCTTATCTCTAAAGCATTTTACTGCTCTGTCACACAGGCAGATGTACACATACATACAGACAAAACAGATCGTACAAACATCTCAAATGTGGAAGTGGGATATTAAAGACAATATCAGCAGTGTCCTCTTAAAACTATACGAGGTTTACTCACAGAGATGGCCGCTTTTATGAACGTCTCATGGAGGTTTTACTCAATGAGATAAAACAGCACATACTTATAGAGCTACTCATATAGACTTAAAGGACTTTAACAACTGTTTCTGTTTGAGGAGGGTGGGCAACAAGCTGTTACCAAGATAATATGGTTCTCTGCACAAACAAAACCCAGTCCTCTGAAGAACGGTTAAAAATGTCACCATGCCTGGGTCAAAGACAAGTTTAATTTCCAATGGTGCTATGAAGCTCTAACACGTTTAATTCCAACTTTCACACACCATATGATCAGATATATATTTCGAGCAGCAGATAATACGCAGATAACAACCTTAGATCAAAACTCCTCTAGTCACCACACTTTACTCCTGGAGTAACACATGGGCTAACTGACGCATCTATTGTCAACATGTTATACCATCAAAATTCAATTCTATCATCAGTACTGAACAAACGAATGCAGAGCTCGATGATGGGGTGAGATAGGGTCACGATAGGGTCACTCCTCAACGGAGACTGAAAGTATCTTGACCTTCATCTTGACAAGTGTACACAGTATGAATGGATAGAGGATCAAAATATAAACATATCTATTGTATGCCTACATGCTGAAAGAGGAGACCCTCAAGTGACATACGAGAGAATATGGTTTTATCCCTTCTCAGACAAATCTCACCTAAATAGGCTCAAATTCAGTCATATTTATCCCCAAAGATGTGTGGCTCTGTTACATTTTCACCATGAAATTGCACAGACGTTGTTTCAAGAAATAATAAGATCGTACCACTAAAATCCCACCTCAAGATTATTTCTGCCATATACAATTTTCTCTAATTAGCACAGCTTTCAGCATAGCTCTAACTCAGTGAGGCCAATTTGTCTATATGGTCAATGGATATGCATTCAGTCACGTTGCAGAGATCTGTGATTGTGCCCGTTCAATGTGCATTTAAACAATCTGCAAATGCAGTAAACCTAAGAAATGCCTTCTTATCACGGCTGTCACTTTATCCACAGAAAAATGAATAGGGACATACAGAGCCATTTAGATAATCTTCTAAAAAGATATGACCTTAGCCCCCAGTTTCTGTGATTAAGTATAACAAAGCAACAAGGCCTGAGGGTAAAAGGGAATCCTTCCATACCAGTTACCATTCCAACAATAAGACTAATAGAGGGGCGGGAGATAGACAATAGGGTGGGAGGTGCTTTGATAATCATACGATTCACAAGACAGTATTTATGCATTACTGGGGTCTAGTTTGCTGGAGCCATTTCTGCTTTACTGGAGTGTTTTGGAGGAGTTCTCAGTCTGAAAAGTGGAGGGACTACTGGGTTTCATCTTACGGAGAGCCAAGTACAGTGAAACTGCAGCGTTCTTTCACTCCTCCCTCCTCAGGGCAGGCACAGAAAAAGCAGGAGGAACAGGTTTTTCCTCCGCTACTCGACGATTTCCCCCTTGGGGAAACGTGTAGGGCTTGTACGGGCACGCAGACACAATGTGCATAAAAGTGAGAAATGAGAGTCAATTCATCTCTCCCTCCGCCCCTGTCTCCTCATTCTTTTCACTGTTTCCCCAGGCCATCTTCTCTGTTGGTACATCTGAGGCCTTTGTGTTGGTGGTACATTGCATGTGGTCAGGCAGTTACAACCGTCTCGAATGCAGCTTTTCAGGTTTGTGTGTGTGTGTTTGTGCGTGTGTGTATGTGTGTGTTTTTTTATCCTTACCCGTGTGTGTCCTTTGGTGCGCTTTTAAGTGGGAGCTTTTTGTGTAAACCTTGGTGCATCCTGCCAAGAGAAAAAAGAGCATGTTAAAATGAGGAAAGGTATTAAACCACACCTTGAGTTTGTGTATAAAAAGTGACAACCAAAAATAAGTTCACAGGGGACTGCGTGACTCCACCTTATCAAACGACACAAATATCTGTTTCTGAGCGTGCTCATAGCTAACCTGGAAAATCGCAGTGGTGGATCCTCCTCTTCTCTAGCTCAGGGTTATTCCTTCGGTTGTACCTGGGCCCAGTGAGGACGCCCTGCCCATGAGTCATCAGCACAGAGTGAGGGGTCATCTGCGCCACCTTGACTCCCATTTGGGTCTGATAGGGTGGGGGAGGGGCAACTGTGTTAATCAGCTCGCCCTGATTCTCGGGGCTGCCTGGCTGAGAGTTGGGCGGTGAGGGAGGTAGGCTATGGGGTTGCGTCTGCTGGTAGAACTGGTCTGGTATCACAAAGTCGCCCGATGATGTGGTCAGGGCCACAGTGTTCAGGTTGAGCATGGTCCTGCCCGCTCCATTCAACGGCTGGCCATTGGAGAAAGTCATGGACGTGAGGTTGCTGCCGCTGATGGCCATCTGGTAGACCTGCGGCTGCTGCGGGCCAATGTGGAGCTCATCAGTAGCATCCATGTCGGGCTTGATGAACAGGCTGTCGACCGTCTGTGGCACACTGAAGACGGACGTGAAGTTGGGGAGCGTCTGGATGTTGCAGGGCACCTCTAACCCAGGCTCTGTTTTGATTTGTGACACCACCGGTTTGGCTGGACGGTACAACCCCGTGCGAAGATGTGTGGTGTTGGGTAAGATGACGTTGATGTTGAGGCTGTAGGGGGTGGGCTTTTCGTCTGCAAAATACTCATCCACCACGGAGGCGCTCTCCCGACGGTACTTCTTGTCTGCAAGCATTGTTGATGGTAGAGGCCCGATATGAGGCAAATATTTATCCATCTCCATTGGGTGCTAAAAAGAATAGATGAAGAGGAAGTAAGCAAGATGTGAAGCAATATGTGATTCGGTTAAACTTTTCTGACCTTCTTTAGCGTGGCCTCTTGGCATGGAATGTTTGGGTTAGAATAGAATAGAATGCTTCTTTATTGTCACATATACATATACAAGTACAGTACAGTGAAATTTGATTCTTCGCATATCCCAGCATGTTGGTAAGCTGAGGTCAGAGCGAATATAGACACACCCACAATTAACCATATATGGTATGTAAGCATCACTTTAAAGGGTACCTAAAAAAGACTTCAACATTCTTTTGCTGGAAACAAACGGAAACAAAATAAACGTTTCTGAAGCATAGATAGAATTTTTACCAGTAAAGTGAAGAATCATGAAGCTGTGCTGTTTAATACTTTTGTATGTCATTTTTATGTAATATTTTTAATGTTTTACATTTAACAAATGCACGTCACAAATCAGCTACACATTTACGGAATGTAAACCCTTACGATTAACATAACTGAATTCGTTTTCTGATGATATTTTAACTGAGACATGAGTCAATAGCCCCAGTGATTTGAAGTTGAGAAAAAAACGATTGCGTGGAAGTGCTGTTTCACAGTGCTGTCCCTGTTGTGCATCATTGTAGGGGAATTGGATAGCCTGGGCCAAAAGAAATTATGCATCTAACACTGCAGGCACAATCCTACTTAATGATGGTTGGGAAATACCCAATATATCCCCAATTTCTCTCTGAAATGTGCCTGTATCCAAATACACTATGTTGAAAGGATCTGGACTTGCACAGGTATTGCATTTGTGCACCTTGTTTCCCTCTCCAACTTGGGTCCTAACTGCACAAATTCATTAGTAGTGGTTTTAGTAGTGGACAGACCCATCTGCTGATAAACCACTCAGCGCTTACAGCTAAGAAATCGGTCCGGTCCCTAAAACGTGCTCTCTCCAAATGACACGAGAAGCGACATCCTTCAGCAAGATAAGTTGCATTCTTTAACATGCTGACTCTGTTAATCTTTTATGGGATTTGAGTGTAACCACAAACGTGTTTGTATTTAACTGTGGTTACATTTAATCAAAAAACAGTAATGGATTCACAAAACATTTAACTATTTTATATCAGTTCTATTCATATACACACAAAAAACTTTCCATATGTTTTTTCTTTACTAATCATGTATTGTAACTGGCAATATCTTGTAAAAAGCAGAATTGATGTATGTGACAGCAAGTTTTCAATAAATATAAACATATTCATATTTTCTTTTGGCAGTTATAAGAACTCCATGGAGGAATTTCTTAAAAGCCAGCAGAAGAACATGACTGAAATTGTGAAAGCTCATCTGTTTAATATCAACAAGCTAAGGTGAGATAAAAATACAAACAATGCAGTTTATAAGTAACTGGACAATGACAGTTGTTATCATGTTGGCTCTATCCTCCAGCACATTGGATGAATCATAGCCAAAACATTATTTCTATCAAAATCAACGGTTTTATAGCCTCAAATGTGTGGAACAGGAAAAGTAACAGCTCATTGATTTGCCACTTGCCTGATCCAAAGCTTACCACCTCATATGTGAAACATGGTGGAGGTTTTTTATTTGTTTTTGGATTTTTATCCCATGTTTGGAGTTTTATCCCATGGTTAACTGCCGTATGGCGTATACATGTGCTCACAGATGCCCAGGATTGGCTAGTGTTGCTCTAATTGACAAGAGAGAGAGTAATGCCATCCTTCCCACCCAGAGAGCAGGACCAATTATGCTCTCTTGGACTCCCAGCCACAGATGGCTGTGGCATTGTTGGGATTTGAGCTTGTGATCCAAACATGCACCGTTAGCCACTAACCGGCCTACATTAGCGCGCTAGGTAAAAAAGATCTGTGAAAATTACACACACCAAAGGCTAGCACAACCTTTGATTTCCTCACTTTCACCCAATGTACCCAAGTTTAAAATGCAGAAAGTACAGAAAAACACACCAAAAACACCTGGTAGCCACTAGCTGGCCTACGTTAGTGTACTAGATAAAACAGAGCAAAGGATCAAATACACAGATCATTGGATAAAATACACACACCCAAGGCAAGCCTAGATTGACTCACTTTTACAGGATATAACCACATTTTAAATGCATAAAGAACAGAAAACACCAAAGACACCCGTTAGCCACTAGACGGCTAACGGTCGCGCACTAGTTAGAACAGAGCAGAGGATAAATAGATACAGATCTGTGAAAATTACACACACCAAGGCTCAATCGACTTGCTCTTGCCCAATATAACTAAGTTTAAAATCCAAAAATAGATATTAACTCATCAAACCCAGTTATCCACAAGCCGGCTTTCATGAGTTCTCTAGTTAAAACAAAGTCACAACTTGGTAATGATATAAATTCCACAACAAGGATAAGTTGGCTGACAGTCATTCACTGGGTAGCCCAATAAGAGAAAAAAAAAAAGCCTTACCTGTTCAACACAAAATAAAGATAAAACCATCACTCCTGAATCCTTTCTCCTCTTATTATATTATTACATTGGACTCTCTCACTCTCTATCTTCCTTGTTCAGCTAGCCGGCTCTCTGTCACTGTAGCCAGACTTCTTTTGTGCCTAAAGTTGTAGTGTGATGACGCACAACATATCTGATATATATCATACGGCGTATGACGTATGCGTACGAAAATTCTCGCCAAATCCGACCCAACGGCTCTGACTGC
Organism: Olivaichthys viedmensis; assembly: GCA_028565825.1. NCBI lineage: Eukaryota > Metazoa > Chordata > Actinopteri > Siluriformes > Diplomystidae > Olivaichthys > Olivaichthys viedmensis. The sequence continues at coordinate 15,715,022 of JAOUQW010000019.1, read as the reverse complement.
GAATTACTATTACAGGCTTTATAGGGTGACTTACATCACCTCAGGAACATCATGTTGTACAGTGTTTTTTCTCCCCTGACTGTTTTTCCCCCCATTTTTGACAAAAGAATTCCAACGCACTTTAGCTTTAAATTATTCTTGTCTATTACTGTAACTAAAAAACTCTAAAGATCAAGAAAGTATTTAAAGGCCCGGCACAGTTGCTTTTTAATTCCTGTCCAAAATAAAGATTTTGGAAAACAAATTCAGAAATTGCACGTACCTCAACATATTGCATATTCATGAGTGCTGCTTAATTTCACAATTGCTGCGTCAAACATATCAATCCAGTCAGTAGACTCAAGTATGGCGCAAGGTGTAAATAACATCACATTGGTCAATCAGTACCGAAAAGTATCGGAAAACCTGTACTTGTGCCTAAACCTAAAAATCCTAGATACAGGGGTGGTCAAATCACTAGCCCAGATTTTATGTCCGGACTATCAGGTTTTCCTTCGTAGGTGCCCAGTGGACAAGTGGGTTCAGAAAGCTGCTGTTATAGCGGTTACCAGACATTTTTCTTCGTCCAATAACCAGAGAAAGAAAAACCCTACACCCTGCTGACTTTCGTAGAACATGAATAAAAAGTTGGATAAATTAGCTTGTGGAAACACTGACAAAACTGAGCAAAATACAGTACAATGCAGTGCAAAGCATCAAATAACTATATTGATTATACCTTGCACAGTCACCTTGCAGTTAAACAGCATGTTGAGTAAAAAAAAAAATGCTTACCGCTTTCACGTGCGAGAGACTCCCACAGCTCATTGCCAAAATGTTAGCCAAAGACTTGCTGCCGTTTTGTCGTGGGCGCAAACACAATATCAGAAATCAGGAGAGGATAAGGACTATGGTCATATAAAGTCGCTGGCTCCCAACGTCCCCAGCGCAGCCCGGGAGTGAAGCACTGATCTTGGCCATACTGGCGTGCGGAGGAGAATTTTAAGGTCTTTGATTCTGTCACGGTTTAGATGGGAGTCGGGATACAAGCGCGAAGCCGTGGTTAAACACCACTTTATTTCTACTTCTAAACATCAAACAACACAGAGCACTACGGACATGACATTCAACACTAACATTTACAGACATGCAATCAAAGACAACACGGGACAGGAACAAGTGGATATTTATACACGTACTAATTACACCAACAAACGACACGCAGGTGGGATCACTTATACAGCTGAGACAAACAACAAACATAAACACGAAGCGCGTGGCGGTCACGTTCTTAGCCGCACCGCCGCGTGCCTGTTACACTGTATGGAGCTCGATAAGCCATGATATAGGTCAGTTAAGTAAATAACGCATTCTTATGTACTATTTCCACACACATTTATCGTCCTAAAATGGCATATATTGCTATAATGGTTATAATTGTCCTAATTATCAAAATGTATAATTTTGATAGAAGTGTTTCTCACAGCACGGCATATTTCAGTCCTTATTTGACAGCCATTTCAGCTCATCAAGCACTAAGCAGCTGACCAGTTCAATCAGGTGTGTTAGATAAGGGAGACACCTGAAATGTGCAGTGCTGTGGGTCCCCAGTAGTCGAATTAGGAAAAACTGTGATAAAAAATATTATTGCTTACCTGAGGAAAAATGTTTTGCACTAGCAAAACTGGATAAGCATTTGTAAATGGGCGTCATCTTGAACTGTACATCTAGCTACTGTCAGTAGAGTATGATTGACGGGCCAGGTGATTTCATAGCACATGAATATGTAATATGTGGTGGACTGTGATTGGCTACAGTCAATGAGCATTATCTATAGATAACATCAAATGTTGGTTAGGGGACAGTATAACAAGATTCTAAAACTTAAAATGTCAATTTATGCGTTCCTCAGTGCACAACATATGTGGCGCTGAAACAGAAGTATGCAGATAACCACCAACTTGCTACTAGGTTAATTTTGAGTAAGGAGGAAAAATACTGTGCAGGACCTTTAAAGATTCGAAAGTAATACTTGTTTTTTAATTGAAGACTATTCAAAAAAGCAAAGAAATAAAGGCAGTTTAGAAAACTAGTTTTCAAAAATATTGAAATGAGGAACATCTCAGCTGGGAAGTTGTAATACACAATGATTGTGTATTTACAGGGAGTATATAGAGGAACAAGAAAATCTTCCAGATGAAGTGAAAGTAGCCTGGCTGTCCACTGCATCAGAGCTGAGAGACTCCTGTCACAGTTACTTTCTCAGCCCCATACACAAGGACCTCA
>JAOUQW010000019.1:15696231-15709050 GCA_028565825.1 Olivaichthys viedmensis | reverse complement strand
TTGTTGTTGTACGTATCAAACGCGCACCTATGTAATTCAGTGCCTTCTGAATATTTTTTTTTTTTTTTTTTGGTCAGGCTATATTTTTTGGTTTTCAAGAATAAACATTCAAACACCAAACAGTGCTCTGTTGCAGAACAAAGTCTCTGTGTGTGTGTGTGTGTGTGTGTGTGTGTGTCACTGAAAATGTGAATAACGTGCAGATGAAGCTCTCATGGAGAAAATGATGTTCGCCATAGCACCACTTCATCTGCCCAGCCTTGCTCTCAGGTTGATTGACATTTTTGTGGCTGGCCGTTGGAACACTGCTCACAGCCAGTGGAGACAGGAAAGGAATGACAGGTAAACCTAACTCCCATGAGTCGGCTAAAACAGCACGAATGAACAAGTCTGTGGTCATTACTGGCTCAGCGTAGCCCAACATTAATGTAAGCCCCACATGCTCGGTCATCATAACGTCATCTCACCGCATGCTCTCGCAGATATTCTCCCCAACACTGACTCTTTCATCTTTCACAACTGCATCTTTAGATAACACGTCGCTTCCCTGTCTTCTAGTTGCTTACTGGCGGTGCCATGCAGAGTTATTAGTTATGACATGTTACATCAATTGACATAATCAAATGGTGCACCAAACTTTTCAAATCACCAACTAGTCTGGATGAAGCAACACAATGATAGAGAAGAAACTGGATCCTCAGCATTCCACTAGTCTTTGTGACAGTGTCTAGATACCAGAGGGCAGGATTAAAACAGATGTGGGCACTGCAGGTGTAACACCAACCTGTTCAGGACAGATTATGCCAAGTGAAAACATGATGGCCTAAGGTCAGGGAAGGCCTGAGCACCTGTGCTGAGGTCAGAGGACATCATTTTTTTCTATTACCAAAGTATCACCGTTTGCTTTTGGGTTAGGACTGCACTGTTGGCTGTTTTTAAAATATAACGAGGAAACTGAGCATGCTCAGTGAAAAGGGGTGGGACTTGGTGACAGAAGAGTCTACTTAACCAATGTTAAGCAGATGCAAAATGGCGACAGCCGGACTCCAGCTTCAAGGCTTCCATTTCAAAGTAAGGCGCATGGTGTACTCAGGTTTCATGTGCCTTTCACTTAGTCAAACATCGTAGCATGAATTTCCACAGAGCTTCCTTTTGATGATATCCACTCTCATCTAGTGTGCGTCACCATTAGCCCTTATCTCACACACACATTATAAAGTGTTTTGTAAGTTTATTCATTAAAATGGAATTCTTTTCCATTGTAAGGCAACATAGGTGAAACGGAAATGCACGTACAAAAACTGGCTTAGCATTATAATGAAAGCACCTTTCCTAGGAAAGAAAAGCCAGCTAGTTGTCTGATGGCCATCTGTACTTATGTCTAATATTCTGTAATTACTGAGATTTGATACTGTGTTTAACCTGATATATTAGATGAAATTCATTGAAATGAGAATACACTGGTTGGCAAGCTGGGTAAACATTTATTGCAATTAAGGTCTAAGATGTTGTGTTGTGTAACCTATATCTGACCACAGGTTTCCAACTTATGTCTCTTCCCACATTCTTAGTTTAGTCTGCCATGCTTCCAACAATGATGCTATAGCAGTCAGTCTTTATAGCTGAAGTCACTTAACCCCTTCAAGTCCCAGATTATTATTCAGTTATTAACCATAAAGCCTATTATTCAGTAACTACAGTGAAACTAATCGGGTATGTAGTTACGAGAATGAGGAACATAAGTCTGGACCCGTCAATGGCTCCTGGGAGTTTAAGAGATTAAGGTTATGGACATTGAACTTTATCACATGCGCTGTTGTAAGGGAAAACTGCTACCTTTCTAACCTGTTTTCAGTCCGTAGACTGCATACCACATGCATCCAATCAATCAACCATGTTTTATTACATCTCTATAGACTACATACTACAATGAAAAAGTATAGTCACATGTTTTCAAACAAATACTATTTTTTCAAGTGCAATTCATCAACCAACACAGTTATTTTACATATTTTCAAATGCCTGCTGCTTCCCAGACGTTCTTAAAATCGTCAGTGCAATGCTATACGTCAATGTTATAAAACACTACTCCTGGCAAGCGTGGGGTTTATTCATGCCTGATTTGCTAAGCATAGCACCCCTGCACCAGAGCACCATGTGCCTGCGGAGCCTCGTATGTGTGCGTGTGTAATAAACAAGCTGGTTTTTGCTTGGCTGGCTTCACATTTGCATGGGGAATTGGTCGATGGATTGCGGCGGTTTTTGAGTATGTGGTTACCTGTGCTCTACCTGAGATTACTCAACCAGCCAAGCTCAGGTTTCATAGTTAGCTCATACTCCCATCAGTATGTAAGATTTGTTTACGTTTCATACCATATACCAGATTATTATAACCCCAGAAATGCCAGTTTTTGTTATTTCTATGAATTTGTAATACATAGCCAAACTGATGTATGCAATATACCTGTTACCAGCTTGCTGTCTGATGGTCATCTGTTTAACTTGATCACGTTTCATCTTAAGAAATGCCAGCATTTGGTGATTTGAAATGCCAGCATTTCTATGAATGTGTAATATGTGAGTTGGTGAGTTGTCTATTGTCTAATGTTTTCTTATTACTTTCAGATCAGATCCTCTGTTTAACCTGGACTGAAATCGAAAAAGTTTACTGAAATGAGTGCACAGTGGTAGGCAGGCTGGGTAAACATTTAAGACACTTAGGTTTAAGAGACTGTGTTGTGATAACTATAGCTAACCACTGGTTTTTGACTTGTGTCTCTTCCCACATATTCATTCTTAGTTTAGTTTGCCTTGCACCCCAACTATGATGCTCTGTAGCAGTCAGTCATTATAGCTGAGGTCCCTTAAAGTCACAGAAATTTAACTAGATCCCATTTCATCATGTCAGCATTTGTTATTTCCATGAATTTGTAATACATAGCCAAACTGATATGCACAATATCCCTGATCTAAATCTAGGTACTGATAAGTCCTGGACACTTTAAACTGATTCTGCTCTAAAGCAACAATTAGACATTGATTGAGAAGGAGAAGGAAAATGTTACTGAAGTATAAAACTTCATACAAAGGCACATGCCTGTTCTGAACAGCGGTTCCCAGTTTCACAGAATGGCACATAGGTCTGCTGTGGAAGTAAACTAGCTAGTAAAAAAAGAGCGATCATGCAAATTGCTGCAGTTTGTCTTTTCAGCCACCCATACTCACTACACCGAATTGTTCATACTGTTCATATATAATATATGACACGACTAACTAACAGTGGCTCATCAGACTATACAGTAGTACCACAAACGTCTACAACATTCCCCGTTGCTTTGTTATACAGTTACCACAAAGGATCTGTAAATGAATATCTGGAGCATTGAAAGTAAGTGATGCATTCCGGGACCAGAGAGCTTCAGCTCGCTATGGATTTGAGAGCCAAATGTTGACTGAGGGAGGGTGTCCTTCAGTGCTGAATAGGCCCTGATTGTTCTCCCTGAGTACAGCACAGCGGTTAAAATGTGTACTTTTCAATAAGCCAAAAATCAGCATTGATCTGAGCAAACCAAGCAGCGCTGGCACATAACTCAGCAGGCTAACCATCCGAGCACACACCCTGCCTCTCATTGTGCAATGACAGAATGGGCAGCGTGACAAAAAAGCTGAAAAATCGTCCCTATTCAACTGCTGCAGCCACTATTGAAAGCTCATAAGTGGAAATGTAATTAAGGGTTTAATAAAACACTAAAACATTTACATATACTACACACAAACAGAGTGTATGTAGGAGAACACGCAATGAGAAAAATGGCATCTGTAGTACAACCACAATTTCTAACGCACACCGTCTCAGGACAAAATCAAACGCACACACACAGCAATGCATGGAAGATGTAGCTAGTCACATCCTCTTAACATTGCTGTGTGTATATTCATTCTATTTCCATATGAGTTCAGAGGAATAAAGTCATGCATTCTTAATGACATTCCAAACTTTATTGACATTATGGTGACAGGAAGGGGTTGAGCATTGAGCTTTTATTATCTACTTTTCTGGTGCCTCATTAGCACCGTGGGCGGCCGTGAAAGATTGCCATAAAGATCTCAGCACACGGCTCAGCACATTGCGAGTAAAATGCGATCTATTAAATGTGTGCCATTAACAGTTTGATACAGTATAATGTGATAATAATTTGATAACTCATTAAGGTATGTATATGTATAAGCTAAATTCACCTCAAACAAACTCTCAAAGCCTTAAGGACTTTCTTGAACTTCCTGAACTTCATGTAAACAGGGATTTTACTTTGACTTAAAATTCTACACATTGTTTTCTATTCCTGAAAAAGATCCACCTGGATAAACAAAACCTAAAAAGAAAGGAATACACACATGGATCATTTCAAACCACACACATACAATGCAAAACAAAAAAGCTATAGTATTCTAAGGCTTCAGTTGAAAATATAACCTAGGCTATCTAAGCCCCTTTCATTCCCATGACCCTATAACAGTGTAGTTCATAGAGGGTAGTACACTATAAGACGCTGTTTGCTTGAGCTAGTCGTTTAAAATAATTTTACATACTGACTGCTTTGATGCAACTGTCACTATACAAAAAAAATTTTTTTTAATGAGAAATAAATGCAGATTATACAGTTACTGTTTTAAAATGAAGTGACAAATCTGAATTTGCTTTGTAAGTAATAAATACACAATGAGTCAGTATATGGCAGGAGACCTAGCATATTTGCTTATTGCAGTAGTGAAACTGTGTGTGTGCATGAGGAAAAGCAGCCAGATATCTAACAGGATGTGGCTTGTACCTTTAAGAAAGGGAGTTTATAGAACCTCAGGTACAGGACTCTAGGGGAAAATGGCCATATTTGGGCATAGGAAGTGCTGGAATTCCTTCAGGTGAAATAGACAAATAACGTCACAATAGAATCAGGTGAGAGGACATGGAGTTTAGTGATTACTGTATTCTATATAGTACAACACGCAACATTAACCCACTCACTGCTGACACACCCGCACATAGTGCGTCATCCAGCTGTAATTATGCATTTTATGGACAAAAGTTAAAACAAACAATAAAAAGGTAGTGTTTGCCCATCCAATAACCTGATTAACTGGGTTCTTGCTGCAAGGCAAAGCAAACGCTGGATTTTATTTCACAGGACTGAATTAGGCCATTGGACAATTTTTATGATTAAATAATTACATTTTATTTATTTATTTTATCATTCTTATCTTTTATGTCCCAGATGCAATATACAGAAGTATTCATTTACAAATTTTGAGCTTATGTATTATGTATTTTGGACACAATTGGTGCTACATTTAGATAGTTTGTGTGTAGGGATATAAGATGTTAACTGGGTGTTCTTTCCCTCACTAATGTATATACACTATACACTCTCTTTGCAGGTTTTTCTTTTTGCTTATTTGAACATACACAAACTATTTTGATGGACAGCAGCAGTGCAACATAAATATTGTTGTACCTAATAGATAGATAGGTAGATAGATAAATTATTTTGATAAACAGCAGCAATGCAAATCAACATAAAAGTTGTTGTACTTAACAATTAAATTTTATAATTTTTATAATTCAGTCCTGTTAACTTAAATCCAGTGTTTTCTCTTCTTTTTTTTTTAACTTTGTAGCAAGCACCTGGTTAATCAGGTTTTCAAATGTTACAAAGTTGTTGCGGCATCAAGTACGGTGTGGGGATATTGTGTTTTCTCCCAAAGATATGAACAAAAACTATTGCTACTTTTAGTGGAATAAAATCCATAAATTATTTTGATAGACAGCAACCATGCAGTACTTAAAATGTATTACTGACATAAGTAAACTAACAATAACGTAAATAATATAGTACCAGCACTGTTAAGAGAGGACCTTTGTAACATGTCATCTGGTGTGCGATAACTTGCACATGTCATATATTACATCTCTCATGTTTGCAGAAGTCTCTTTAGATATTCCCCAACAGTGCTGTTGATGTGGTGACCACCTGTCAGGTACACCGGGGACATTTTATGGCACTTCCAGAAGGCCTAAATACCTGATGCCTTTTTATACTTTGTCAATATAAAAGACAAAACTTGGTCTTTCTAATAAAAAATTCATAGCAGCAGCTCAGAAAAACGACACAAGGCTTAAGGAGATTCGGCAGATCCCACCTGCAATCTGCTGCCTCTTACTCAAGATGAGCAAAATCCCAGTCCAGACTGGCCCAGGATTACACCAGTGGGTAGGAACAATAAAGCCACAGTGAACATTGTCATCCCTTTGACCATTCAAGTGGAAGTCATACAGTCTGTTTCTACAGTGTGTAGAGGAAGCTGTGTCTGGATACACTATAAGGGATGTAGTCATTTCTTCTCTTGATGAATCAGGACACGTTTTCAGCATATTGCAATTCATCATAAGAACTGAGGATTGACTATAGCAGTAGCTGTATAGGTTAAATGAACACAGGCTTGAGAAACATAGACTGATTTCTACAGCAGGGGAGGGTATCACAGTAACCCGGTGCAAATATATAGTAATCATGTAATTCTCAGGATGTGTCTCAACAAATCCAAACTAGATTTCATGTGGTACAAAGTGGTGGTTCGAAATGTTAGATTTATGGAGAATGCAGCTGTGTGCTATAAGATGTGATCTCCTATATTAATTCTTTGTTATTCTGTCTTCTACTGCAGGCTACATGGACACCCTGAACAGGGACACCTGAAAATACACCAAAAATTCCCCCTTTTGTTTTTATTGCAACCAGGAGAAGCTTCCAAGCCTTTACACCATAAAAAAACCCACACAATTAGTAATCACTTACGAAATCCATTATAGACCATTGGACAATGCAGACACAGTGAATTCCAATGTGGTGATAAAACTTATTTTGGGGGTCTTTTTGACCAAAGCAATATACTGGTTGCAAGCAACCACCAAGTTTTCTGCTACACCATTACAAGCACTCGTGCTTGACTTGCTTTTGAATTTGTTTTGATCAACAAAATTGATTCAAATCAGTCCAAAATCCAATTCACTCTGTAGTGCATTCTTTGTAGGAAATGCTTCCATGCTAGGCTGCAAGGTTATAAAATTGCTTAAGAATAACTACACAAATTAAAATAATTATGTGAACAGAATTTGAGGGCTGACCTGTCACGCTAATATCAACCCTTTTCCCTCTCCCCACATAATAATTTTATTGTGTGGTTGTTGTAATCTGGTTTTTATTGTTTATCAAGTACGCTGTGTTTCTTTGCTGAGTGGTGAAGAACTTCTGGTACTGTGAGTCCGCCTACCTCTGCCCTGAGGGTTTCTGGAAGCCAAACTGCGTCAGGAAGCAAGATCTGTTAAGAGGGGGCGGGAGCAGTAGTTCATACCTGTGGTTAGAAACTTTGCGTGTGATTTAAATGTTGGGATGTCCTTTTTGTTGTTTCCCTGGCAACCAGAGTCAAACAGGCACAATGACAGTGTCAATACACCACTTGCTGAGCGAATGGAAAAAACTATTTGACACTGTGGGGGAAGGGGAAGAAATGGCCTAGAGGGGTGTTCAAAGAGTGTGTTTCTGATGCCGACAGAACTCGAAAAAAGTGCTGAAAGAAAAACAGTCAGAAAGCTGTGCTTTACCTCAACCCCTCTTGGTCTCACAGACTGACAGCCTATTTGTATGAGATGGTGAATTACGTAAGAAATGGAAATCAGGCACAGACTGATTGCAGTCGGCCTTTCGTAACATGATTTATTTGAGGTAAAATGTCTAAAGTATAACATATTTCAGCAATGAGCTTTCTGATAGCCTGTTTTATTTTGCATGTTTGCATTATTTTCTTTGAGTCTCTGCTCAAAGACTCATTCACCAAGTTGGATAGGTGTGCTTGTCTTGAACAAATACAAGGTATATGAGGTCATCATAATGTGCACTGTAGACAATTGAAGGTTTTAGGAAATCTGAATTTGAAAGAACAATGGAGGATGCTTTGTCTCTTCTCTTCTCTTCTCTTCTCTCCTCTTCTCTTCTCTTCTCTCCTCTTCTCTTCTCTTCTCTTCTATTCTCTTCTCTTCTGCATCTGCCAGCCAGCCAGATGACACATTTGAACTCAGAGCTATTTACAGCACCTTTACCTGTCAGCGTTACATGACTCAGGTGTGTTTGTGTCTTGATGTAGCTCGATACGGTAACACCACACGACAAGCACCTGCTAAATAAACATCACACGCACAAAGCGAGTGGTAAACTGAAGCGCCACAGAGTGTGTGACTTTAGCAGTTGATCCCTGTGGAGTGACGCTGCCACTCAATGGCACTCCGTGTGGAATTTCACCTCCGCTTTTGTCTCACAGCATGAGCACCAGGATGCTGTTTCTTCACTTTAAGTCCAAGGCCATTGTAGTACTAATGTGAGGTGCCAGAGGTAATAAATTATTTCAGGGCCATGAACCTTACGGGTCAGCTTTCCTAAGTCTGTGGCACAAAACATGGCTTGACACAAAGACTTTAATGGTGTAAAAAAAAAAAAAAAGGACGATATGAGCTTCTGATTTACACCAGAGGTGTTAGTTTTCTGCACAGGAATTTGAGCGACGTTGCATTCTAAATATAGAATGTGCTTAAATGTCAAGCAGCTACTAATCAGAGTGACAGTAAAAATGATCACGGATACCACAGCTAGGTCATCAGAGATCAGTATTCAGAAATGATCCTATGTGGGTATTCAAGTGTATCGCTACGTTGAAAATCACTAGACTGTAAAACCATGTTGAGCTTAGCCCACTTGTTTATGCAAACTTCATCGCAGAATATTCTTGTCTCAAAGATATTGCATATTTGAGGACATTCCAAATACACAACGATTTTTGTTTCCCACTGAAAAATGTTCTGTAAATTAATAAATTATAAAACCCCAGTAACGATGCTGTACCTGATACACTCGTAGCAGCGCAACACCCACTAACATTCCACTACCATGTTGCATACATAACTCAACAATCCATTAAGATCCCTTTTAACAATATATTTGTTAGTTAATATGCCGATAGGAAGAGCATCGACTCCCTTGAAATAAGTCTTTCTACCACAAGTGTGACCTCATATCACATCTCTGATGGGCTATTAGTTATCACTAAATTATCATTGTAGTGTTGTAAATATTTTAATAAAATCCCTTGAGTATTGGGAACTATAGAGAAACTATGAAGCCAGTACAGTCATGTCATTACGTGGCCATTCTATTTTGCACCAAGGAATAAATCAGATATTCAGCAAATGAAACTTTGTCCTCCTACATAATTATGTGGTGCCACATCTTAGTGTCTAACCCCCCACACTATGTCTAGAAACCTGGATATGCCATTGCTATGAAATTTAAGCACATTGAAAGAAACCTTTGAAATTTAATATTGGCAGAAATCATGGACTATTTTATTAAATAATGTAATCCCATGCTCAATTTCATTAAGGACTATGGATAATTCCTGTCCATAATCTTGTCAACATGGCATATGCTCACAGATCATTCTGACTAAGAGAACTGCCTACATCCAGCCCTTATTATCATTCCTACCCATCAGTCCTGTGGCACATGGAGAAACCTAGTCAATGTTTATCCATGGTGCAGAAAGAACTCAATTAAAATATAACTATGGAAGCCTGTTTGGCTTTGGTATGAGGCCTGGCATGAGGGCATCCGCACGTCGCAATGGCAGAACCGAGACCTTGTCATTTGTAGCATCATGTCAAAACACCTCAGATGTTTTCAATTACAAAAATTGGCGAGAGTTAACAGCACCCAAGTTCACTACGTTGTACTTTCATTACATAGGAATACCCCACTGTCTTTGACACATCATCACACTTGTATGCTTTCCTACTGCAATGAATATCAGGTCTTTATGCCATTCTGTACTTGTTCCTTCTACATTCCTTTGTTGAAGCAGTGAAGGGCACATGGTTGTGTCACCTCTTTTGCGTGGCAGCACCTGTCAGTATAGAGGACTGAGGCCTCATTGTGCCAGAGGGATGGCACGATACCGTGAGCGTGCAAGACGAGAGGTTGCTGTTGTCTCAGAGCCAACATGGAAATCATAGATTGCAGTTTAAACACATGAAAGATGATATGTACCAAAGCTATCGGATGAGTATAAACAGAGCATTTTGCCAATGTGAGACTCAGAGCTGTTTTTTTGATGCATATTTCTGCTATGCCTTTAAATGCTTTCAATTAAATATGAAGGCTTAACATAAATTACTAAGTCAACGATCAATAAAAGTATGAATGCAATATAAAATACACTTCACATTTCACAGGGTACATCACAGTTGCTAGAATAGATGCCTGTAGAAATATATCACTGCTCGTATGTAATCTGTCAGTGATGGGTGAAGATAGACATTGATAGAAAATAGACACATGCACTGAAATACAGGTATGCCACATTAACAAACTCTCATGACGCGTGTTCTCAAAGCCTCCAGGGTTTTACTAATCTCTCCAGGTGAAGGGTCTGATGAAGGTGAAAGCAACAGAGAGTGAATACATGGTAGCTCTCGGTACATCATGAGAACAGTCAGAAAAGATCAGTCACCAGGTTCAGTAAAAACACACACAAACACACATGAGAAGGATGACAGCAAAATTCCATTTGAATCCCCTTCACTTTCCCACTTTCATTCTCACTGCCTCAGACAATTTTAGATCCTGGTCGCAACTGAATTTGTAAACTATACATCCTACTATATCTGTCATTTCATACAGTATGTCTCTGCCAGCAGCTCCATTAAACCCACATTAGAAGCTGCAACTTTTTTATTCACTTTTCACTTCACAACAAAATAAACTAGAGCCACACTTATCTCAACAAATATTGGAATTTAGTCTAGTGACTTAAATTCCTCCATGCCATGACATGATTATTTGATTCACTTGAAGAAAATGACTGAGTTTAATTTAAGTCACAAAACAAGGCTCTCTTTCTGTCCAGGCAATGTAGTCGCTTAGAAATTCGAAAACTGAAGTCTACTGCACCAAGAAATCAAGAAATATCTGTCAGGACTTTACAAAATGGTCACAAGACAGTTTCAGCATAGTCAGACATAACATATCTGGATTTTCTCAAACCGGATGAACTGGAATTTGACATGTGACTACAGATATTAATGTACACTGCATGATGACTAACGGCATAAAATTTTGGCATGTTAAATACGTAATACCTCATGCATTACAATTTATTACAAACCTTTATTTCATGCCTTTTCAATACTTTTTGAACAGTTGCACAATAGGTCCAGCTATGACCATAATCTGATGACCGATTTGGAAAGTAGCCTGATTGGTACAGCTGCTTAAACAGCAATTATCCCATAACTGGGTAAAAGGCCTGATCTCTAATCCATCTTATTCAAATGCTTCCTACCGGGTGTCAGCCATTTTCTATAGAAGAGAAGCGCAATACCTGAAGTTAATTTATAACAGGTCATACAGCATTTTCCTGTTCTATTAGCCTATTGTAAATAGTACTGTATGTTAATGTAACATTAAATGTGCTATTATCTATTCAGTGTACACTCAGACTCAGTTTCATCTATCTGTCCAGACACGTTTGTTTTAAGCACTGCGTGTCAAACTTAGTTCTGTTATGTAGTGGATCAGAGACACTCTTTTGTGTCAGGGGAAGTGAGGATAGAGGCCTTTAGCAGCCTAACCCAAATTTGATAGTTGTCTTGGTGAGTAAAATAACAGAGACAGTATGTACATGTGTTTTTGTCTATATGTCAGGCCTTTTAACTACACGTGTGTTTGGAAAGGATTTGTTTTGCCTCTAAGGATTTATTTGAATACTTTTTTGCATGAAATCTTCTTTCACTGAACATATCTCTATTCCTTTCCTTGTGTTATGACTTGTATAACTGATTTACTCTCAATTTTTTATATTTAAAACGCTGTTCAAATTCTGACACTGATAGAGGTATAAACGATGTGTGTCGACCAGATCACATAAAAGATCACATTAGATGCCTTATGATAAATAAGGCATCTAATGTGATCTTTTGTGTGATCTGGTGATCATATCCACTGATCTGAGACTATGTTTTCTTTTAGCTTCATAATAGTTAAGACTGAGATGTGGTAAAGAGATGCTGGCCATCAATCAGTGATCACCATAAACATAAGATAAGAGAGCATGTGGCATTGAAGTGGGACAGCTCCCTCTGGTGTTCAGTTTAGTAGCGTTGCTGAGTGCTATTGAACTACTCATGGTCACATGATTCACATCATAAAATATATAACTGGCCTCTACAATAGACCCAATATTATTTCACACTCGCTAAAACCTAAAGCAGTTCTTTGAACAATGTCAGGAGTCACTTGGAGAGAGTGTCACTGACTAAATTAAGCTGCTGCCAAGAAATTCAATGTTGTCAAGATAAGCTATTCACCTCCTCCAGAACTATATATCATTTCAGTATTCAGTTTTGGGTAGATTGTGCTCTTTGTGGCTTGCTCAGAATTGGACTGTTGAGTTCAAGTCAATCAAGTATTGAAAGAAGGAATGGGCAAAAGCCAGTAGCTTGTGATGATTTGCTTTTCACTTACAGGGCAGCAATTTATGCTAGAAAGCAGAAAGATATTTAATAATTTCAAAGGAACTGATATTGAAACAGGAAGTGATAATTACCGACACAGATCGAGATTTCAGATAACAGGCACATTGTGAAACATACAGTCAAGCCGGAAAGTCTGCACACCCCTTTCACCTTCTCCACGTTTCATTACATTACAGACTTATTCT
>JAOUQW010000019.1:15669930-15680405 GCA_028565825.1 Olivaichthys viedmensis | reverse complement strand
TTTTAAATAAAATAATCTAAATCCTAAATACCTATGCATAAAATATGATTTGTAGAAAGGATGCATTTTTAAGTTTTTTCTGTCACTATTTTTTCACAAAGTCAGGCTTTTTATTAAATTGCAAGTATTTATGGCATAACAGATCCTTTTGACCCCCCTCCTGCAATGAGGATGAGTGCAATGAGAAATTCTGTAATTAGATTCAAATAACCACACACACACACGGTGTTTACAGTTGGGCATCAGTTATTGAAAACAAGATCTTGATAGTAGAATATTATCAAAACAACAAATATCAGTGGTGAGCCAGAATACAGAAGTAACTCTTTAACTAACTTAACCATAATCTAAGTCCTCTTGACGTCCTCTTGACGTTCAACAGTCAAAGAGTAGTTGTGGTTTAGGTTCAGTCCTCACAATAATCTAGACATGATTGTTATAATTCCACAGTTTTAAACTTAATAAATTAGAATTTGTCCATTTAAAAAAAAAAAAAACATGACGAAAAAAATAACTCACTAGATTATTTATTGATTTATTTATTTACTTATATATTTTTTTATTGTAAACAACAAAATTCCTTCTTTAGAACAATGAAAGTAACTTACCAAAAAAGAAGAAAAGATCAAACTCTGAGTTCAGATACAACAGACCTTAAAACAGAATATTAAAAACAACAAGATAAATACAAATAATGTTCTAAAAAGAGAGGAGTGTCTAGGAAGATAATGGTATGTAGATGATCTCAATTAAAATATTTTAGCATTTTGGGTAAACTTTAAGAAATTAATACTAATGGAGGTTGGAAAGACTTTCATTTGCCAATTATTAGTTTCGAAACACACGGCAGTGCAGATTGGATTCAAGTTAACCCAGTATTAATTATAACTTATCTAAGTGAATTACATACATACATACATACATACATACAGGTTGCTAAAACCTGCCCAACTGCCTGTGCATGATACACAGTATTGTACAATCTGTACAATACTAACCACATAACCTCACTTGACATTATTAGCTTACCAACAAAGGAAGCTTCTAATTCTTTTAAATCAAATGGTGCACTTCGTAGCTGAAGCACTATGGACCTCAATTACTAGAGCTGAATTGCTTTGGTCTTAACTGTTCCCCACAGTCTCCTCCTCCAGTAAATAGAGGCTTTTCCTATCCTACATGCTTCAAATGACTGTCAATGTATTTTCTCTTAATGGCCTCAGAAGTGCTGATATCCACAATAAGACAAACATTAATGCACCAGTGAGTTCAGGAATGGAGGGGAGGTTATGTGCATAACAAATATTGAGTCCTGGAGAAGCACGACTGAGATACTATAACTTTAGAATAGTGCACTATTTAAAGTGCTGAGGAATAGTTTTAGATCACTGGTGAGTGGTTTAGGGTCCTTGGCTAGAGCTTAAAATCGATATATGGAATGGGCAACTTCACATATGTGAGCTGAAACAAATGACCAATGGAATGTGAATCAAAAATATATATAACAAGAAAATACAGCATTACCTGTTCTCTCACTGAAAATACACTTTTGGTCTGTCATTTGCTATTTGCTATAGCCCTAATGCACCTAACGTCTGTTTTAAGTGTCAAGGAAGCTGTGAAAGACCACAACATGAAGTATGAAAACATTTTGCTGACAGGATTTTTTTCACCTAATTTGTGTATTATTTACTGAATTAATGACTGTGTTAATATCTCCATGATATTAAGTGTTGTTTAGTCATTTCTATTGGACCCAGTTTCTTAGAACAGAGAGTCAAAGCGTAAGAAAGAGAAATCTAGTGCAACATTGTCCTCGGTATCTCCGTTTAGTGGAGGAGGCTTTTCAGTGTTTTCTCTCTTTACCTTGCTCATCATGAAAAATTCACGACTCCATTCCTGGCTAATTGTTAGCTACAAGACAGTGTGTGCTGCCTGGTGGAATTAAATTAACCCGTTACTCTGTGTCTCCATCAAAGCAAAGAGCGTAATCATAGTATGTGCAAAATTTTACATTTCTCTTTTTGTGTGTTTGCTTTAAAATGACCCTTCAAAAATGTATTAACATTTCAAAAAATTAACTCACCATCAAATTAATTTAATCACTTTTGATAGCCATATAATCTTACAACCACATTCAATCATATCCACACAAATTGGGTCATATTCAAACACAAAGAATGTGTCGCTCCTCCCTTATCATGGGAATTGAGCGCGCTAATTCAATTCCAGTCTAACTTCATTGTCACTGGTTATGAAGCAACTGATGAACAGAAACATCTCCAAGCAGAGAGAAGAAAAATACTGACAGTGAAGAGTCTATTAATTGGCTGCTCAGTGTGTCACAGGCTGGAAAAGGTAATACACTCTCAGATCCCCCGTGTCACAGCGGAGGTCAATAATGATATATTGACATGCAGAAATGCCCTACTTAGTCCCCACTTTAGGCAGGATGATGAGAGAACTTGGTGGCAGTTTCAAGTGGCAAAAACATGAGGGATAAGAGAATGAGATCCGATGAGGGTATATCGGTAAAGAGACATAAATCTAAGAAACAAACATCAATTCAAATATAATAAGGTCTATTTGCCCCAAAACGACTACTTTTAGAAATGCAACACCTACAAATAAAATCAAATAATGACCACATGATCAGTAATTATAGCTTTAGTGCTTCATGCCTTCAACTGTAAAGGGCCACATCTGAAAGGGGACATTAAATGTGTCACATTTCTCAGTCTTATCACATTGGGAAGGAAAGACAGGGCCACTGGAGACCTGTTTCTGGCTCCTTCTGTGCTCGGCTCAGAACCGCAATGGAGCACTGATCTAGTGACCTGTTTCCTGGCGGTCCAAGGGAATCCGCATCTGACAAAAGAAACCGCTGCATTCTGCCACTAATTAAGACTCACCCTCATTATGCCTCTGTTCTCAGACGTCTCTCGCTTACTCCAAAATGTCTCCCTACTGTTTGTTCTCTCTCTGCTTTATGACTTCGACTCAGTTGTGGTGAGTGGGTAAAGTGGTTAAATCTGATAAATGAGGCAATCTTTAAATATTAATTATGCATTAATTACATTTATAAGACAAAACAAACACCCGGTTAAAGATTCATGAGGAGCTTGGTTTACTTCCTTTTTTTTTGTCCAATGCAACTGCAGCAAGTAACTGAAGGATTGGATTTTGTTTTCATGCAAGATGAAAGGCAATGCAGTTATTACATTCTACTGATGGATTAATATGATAGAAAATAAGTGAAATGGGAGGATAATAAATGCTAAAAGTAACAGAGAGATGGAAAAATGACACAGGAATTAGGTGCATGATGTCCCTAAGGTTTTTTGACCTATGACCCCTCTTTCCCTGCGCTTCATCTTAGGTTACAGCACTACGACCCCATAACCTGCTGCTGACCTTGATTACTAGTGGATATATTGTTGCCACTGCTTTTCAGTGACTTCAGTGTAGACATCTCAAAGAGCGAACACATTCTCTAACTGGTGACCAGAGCACTTTTCTGAGAAAGAGAAAACCAAAAACAAACAACAACACAACAGTAACCTAACACCCCTTTCTGTAAGCTTTCTCTCCACCCCTCACCCATAAGATCTCCCTCACTCGGTCTCCTGAGTTCAGGCTACCTCCCAGCTCTAATAAATATTTCACAGGTGGAAAGTTTAGTAAACAGAGGCGTGAAGAGGCCATAGTTGCCAAAGAGATGGATCACTAGGGGGGTTCACCCTATCAGCAGGTAGAGCTTCTAGGGAATGCCACTAAGCCAAACCTTAAATGCTCCCTACTAAATTATAAGTGTAAATGGGACCAATGGGACGGCCTTGTTGAGTGATATGAAATAGGGAATATACCGCAAGACTAAGATTACAGACCATCCATCTTCTGTTTGATGAGATGATCAAAGGGCTATTACTTAATGAGAGCAAACCATCACAGTTGCACTGCAGCAGCACCTTCATCTTTCAGTACAGAAAATGATTGAACTAATAGACTAGTGGCAATATCCCTATTTTAGTCATATGGCTTGAGTTTCATCTTGAAGCTTTCGAATGAAAAATAATTAGAACAACCAACAGTCACCAAATTAATTACACCTTGTGCTACTGATACAAAACATTACTGATTTCTATTGATGCTACACTGTAAAAAAAATAAATAATAATCCTGTAGATTTTACAGTAAATGACTGGCAATCAAGTTGCTAGTAAGTGACTGTAAAAAAAAAAAGCTACTGTAACTGTAAAACTGTACTGACTACAAAATACAACATGTAATTTCACAGTTCAAGAAAACTACAATAGTGTTGTAAAAATACAGTACTGTGCTGTTATTTTACAGTAGTATCAATCTAGTTTTGATTGTAAATGCACTGTATCTTACAGTAATAATTTCAGTAATCATTCAGTAATCATCAGTAATCACATTTTACAATATATTACTGTAATCAATAATGCAGCTTTCCACTTTGGCTTGCAGAATACTGTTATTATCAATATAACGTATGCCCAACCATCAACCTGCATTAATCTTGCCTACATAATTATATTTTACTGTAGCTCATACTATCCCATGTAAAACTATGTCTGGCTCGGCATCAATGCAAATGAGGCGAGAACAGTTGAAAATCCATCCCACAGTTCTTCAGGAAAAGCCAGTAATTTGCTGGAATAGACTGAAACATCCCTAAATGCATCACAATCTTACTGTAATTTACATTTACAGTGTATGGTACATTGCCATTATTGCACATGCATTATGTACCATTGCTGTGGATCAAACTTTAATCAAACTATTTTAAAAGGATAACAGCTATAGGATCGAGACAATTTGCTTATACCACAAAACATTCTCAACTGTACTGCATACTTAATTTAGACTAATATAAATCCAAAAATGAATTAATATGGCTACGGTGTGTACGTGTGACTGTGAGTGAGAAGTAGAGAGAGATAGTGAGTGTGTCTATGTGTGTCTGTGTGTATGTGTGCTGGAGTGGTGCACAGGGTGCAAACGTGGTGACAGCAGTGAGATCCACACTGAAACAGTAGCCGACCCCGGCGGGCCAGCCACACAGGCTGCGAGTGGGCCCTAGCTCTGGGGAGGATAATTGGAGCAGCGCAGGCAACATATGGCTAAGCAGGGGAGCCTGCTGCTGCAGCAGCTGTGTACTGGTGCTGGAGATCAGAAGAACATTAAAGAGACTGCACCCCCCTCCCCACCTTACCCCCTCACACACTCACTCTGCCCTCCCGTTCTCTCTACTCCTCCTCCCGCTCCCATCCTCTCTCTCTGCAAACATTTAAATGACAGCTCTTAACAGACCCCTCACCCCCCCCACAACCATCGCCGTTCGCATGCCCCCAGGCAGCTCTTAATGCAGAGGTAGAGAGAGATAGACAGAGAGACAGAAAGAGAGAGTGCCAAGAGAGAGGGTGTGTCAATAAACCTATTTTTCCCCTCTCTCTCTCTCTCTCTCTCTCTCTCTTTTTGTCTGTCTCAGTAAAATGTTTTATTTTTATTCCTTTTGTACCTTTCTCTGCCTTTTGTCCATCTCAGAAACTATATCACAGAGAACAGCGAAGTTGATGTAAAATATATGAGGCTTCTAGTGCCATCACAAACACACAAGACTGCTTGGGGAGACTGAAAAGAAGAGCAGTGACATCTCTTACCCTGCTACAAAACAACAGAGTCCCAGGGCAGTTTTCTGTAAGGTGAGAAGAAAAAGACAGAGAAAAAATAAGTACCTACAGTGATTATGGAATAGTGGTAGATACAACACCTGTTTGTGGTTTTCTGCTTAATATATAGCTTGAAGATTTACATACACAAATGTTTGCGAGTGGAATTTATCTGAAATATTTATACATCTTTCTCTGGGAGAGCCAGGATTTATTTTCCTCGCCGAACAGAGCAGTGAAGAATGATGGAATGGTTCAAGGGAGTGAAGTCATTGCTATAAAACCTTAGACCTCTGTCATCATAGAGATACAGACCTAACATTTCTTGTTCTGACTGCCAGACACGTACTGTAGATAAAATCCTATTTCACATAGTGTTTCAATTTAATTTCTTCAAATTTATCTTTCTTCATACCACTTTTCACACAGTATGTGACATGAGTGAGAGATTGCTTATTTTGACACTGCTTAGTGTAAGTATTGTGCAGGAAATCAGAGTCGCCGAGCAGAGACCCAATGCTCTTACAAAGTCCCATGAGCATTACTTAGTTGTGTATGGCATACCTATTGTCTGACCATGAAGTATTAATTATGTTTTAGGCACAGAGAAATTATGGAACAGAACTGCCAACTGCCTCGTCGTACATAAGCCATAAAGTGAAAGAGCCCTAAATAAGCCTAAAAAATTGAGAAATGAAAAAAGAAATTGCTCAATTGTGCAATTGTTCCGGTGAATAAGCCTAGGAAAAAAAATAAACAAAAATCTAAAATCTAATATTTTAATAATTTATAGTGCAGTGATGGTTAATAATTCACATGAACAAATCAGTGAATGTGACATGTTATGAATCTTTTAAGTGCACACTTTGGTTAAACAGTCCAAATCTTTTGTTGAACAGACTTTGGTAAAATACCCCACAGCCCTGGATTCAGGGTTTTTTTTAGGAAGGAGTCCACACATCTCCTTTAGTCTGGGACTACAGGGCCACAAACTCTGACAACTCAACAACAGTCAGCCACAGGTATTCTGATGGTCTGCCTGCCAGCATATCAAGTGATCTTAGAAGAAAAGAAGTTCAGAAGTTATGGAAATGGATGTATGTTTGATGTTCATATGCAAGAAAATAGTTAATAGTTATCTAAAACATTCAAATGCTATCTAAATACATATCTGCCATGTATTTAGATTTTATTATAGTATGTTCCCAAGAATAGATAACAAGAAAAACTCTAAAACTATCATATTATAAAAGGAATTCACTCAAGGGGGGCATCATTACTTTAGATCACTCATAAACACTTTATATATACTTACTCAACTTATTTACCCACATTACTACAATCTCTTGAGCATCATTTGCTCTTAAATGTAATGCAAGAAATCACAAATATTTTGATTATACAGTAGAAACCCATATCATGATGTTAAATCCGAATGAGAGCTCCAAGCGTAAAGCTGCAAAGCCGTGTTGTGTTACAGTGTAAGGTAACAAAGGCCTCTTCTGTTGCCGCTGAGCAGGAGGTGCATCTTCTTGATGATAAACCCCTCTGCCAAGCCAGGATCAGATGCAGAGATGAGAATGAAAAGCAAAAGAGAAGCTGGGCACCTGGACCTCGCCCTCAGCTCCCACTTCCCCCTGACCCCAGTCATTGCAGAGCTTTGCCCGTTGCCAAGCACCAGCCAAGGCGTTGCCAGGCAAGCCCTGCATTATTAATAGTGCTGCGTTGCGAGCTTTCTGTCAACCACCCATTTAGCCTCAGCTCTCAAGTTGGACATTGCTCCAACGAACACACCAGAACAAACATATGAAACTGAACAAACTATGGCTTCTAAAGAAGTTAGCCTTCCCTTATCAGAGTTAGCATTATTGATATCAATAACGTGAAGGTATCCCAAGCTGACTCACCTGTTGTCCAACAGTGTAGTTGTCTTTTGATTTTAAGGCACCATCTTTAACGCACAAATCTTGAGTCTTGACCTTGAGCTTATGGACAGGGCCTGGGATTTGTCCCATAATCTCTGACAAAGCTCCATATGCATAACTTCTTGTAATCATGAATCCATTAGAACAATAAATGCTGGAGCATGAATGTCATCCAAATGGTGTAAGTGCAAACTCCAATGGTCCTTTGAGGGAGTCAGGAGCAGCCATCCCTGCATTTCTGAGTGAATGTTCAGGCAAAGCATTCTAAGGCTTAGAGAAGCACAGAGAAAGCTAGCAAGAGCGAGCCACCGCTTTAAAAGGCAGACGGGAGTGTGTGTGCAAGGGGAAGAGAGTGGCTAGAAGTTTATATGTGTTCTCCCTGAACCAGGGGACTGAATAAATAATACAATAGATATTCCTCTGATGAAGTCTCGCTGCGGCATTCATAATTATTTCATTGTTGCTGTAATGAGAGCGGTGTTCTGCTGTACCATTCACTGTCAGGTATGAGCGCTATGCCTCCAGGTGGATCACCAGTGCACCTACACCAATAGATAAGAACCCTTACCATCGCAGATCATTCATTCCAGTGTCATTTTGAACTTTTACAAAAAAGGCAGGGTTAATACCGTAAGGTATATAAATCTTGTATCTGTCAAGATATCTGATATCTGTTTTGATCAAGCTGACTAAGTGGGATCAAAACTAAAATTGCACGCACTGGTATGTACACTTGCATTCAAAAGTTTGGAATCAGTGTTTTCAGTGATATAAACTCCATTTTGTTTCAGATCCATCTATAAAATGATTGTAATATGATTCTAGTGTTATGCAATTAGGTTTCAAATCATTTGTAGAAAGCTGTAAAACATTATATGTCCAGAATGATGACTCCGAAATGACTAAGAAAGTTTTATAGCATCAAGAGTGATTTTAATATAAACATTAATATCCAGAATGCCTCTTTTTTTTGGAAAGCGGTGATCAAATCTTGAAGTGGATACTTTAATAATATACTGGAATTATCTATGTATAGTAATTTCTCCTTTATCATAAAACTTTTATCATTTAACTTTTTAAATGACTTTTAAATAACTTTTACCCAAAATAATAGAAGAGTTTAGTGAATAGAATAATGACTGTTCATAAAATTTGACGGGTGATTCCAAACTTTTGAACGCTAGTGTAGGTCCCAAGTAAGGCAATGGACAAATTCCTTTTCATAACATTCAAAGAGATCCAAAATGAGATTAACTTTCTAAAGTCCAATTACACCTGCTTTCATCTACACCAAATTAAATGAACCCAAACTGGAAAATAAATAAATAAGCCATTTTAATAAAATAGTCACACAGACACCATATAAGTGTTGGTCAATGACCTTAAAACCTATTTATTAATGCACATTTAATTTAAAATTCAATTTAGAATTCTTATTGAGAATTTGGACAGTTTTGGCTTTTTCTAAAAAAACGCCAATTCAAAGTGCATCTATTCAAAGTGGAAGAACTTGAGGAAGATGAAGAAGAAGAAGAAAGATCTGGTCTGTTCTCCCAGAGCTCCCTCAGGGGCACCATTATGGCCTATCAAAGCAGGATGAGGAGTTCCTCAAAGCCCTGGTCAGACGAGACATTGGAGGAAGAGCCCAAAGCTGTGAGAAGCAGTTGTGCTACGTACACTAATCCTGTTAGCATCGTAAAGAGGCAGCCATGGAGCACAATGACACCCCGACCTGCACCAGCTGGGGTCCAGAGTGCTCCCCTGCGGGCCCCCTGTCTTAGAGGCAACCCCCCTCCCCAGAGACCCCTGAAATGTAGTCCCCACTGTCTCTCCCTATGCTGTATTGCTCGGTTGACCACCTGCAGGGACCCTCACTGCCATTGCCTCTGGTTTGAGGAAACACCCCAAGAGTGCCACAGTGATCAGGTTTTCATATTAGATCACATGACTGGTTGGTAGTATCTTGAGACGATGGAAATGAGGCCATTTTATTAAGCATTGACATATATTACGTGGAAGTGTGACTGCATGAACAGAATTATAAGATTTTGAAAATAGTGAGGATGACCAAATGGTAATAGACTGTATTTATCTTCTAGCTTCTGGAACACAGGTACATCTGGCCCTAGAAATGGCTGAGAGTCCATCATTACCTTAAGATTACAAACCTGTGCTCACTCTACTATGGTCATCATGCCAAGGCTCAAAGGATTCTTTCACCCTCTTTCCATCACAACCTCTCTATTCCTCCCCATCTCAGGCTCATTAACCATACCATTAAAATTACAAAAAGTCTATACTAGCCTTTACACATACATGCCCACAACTGTGCTTTGAAGTGGCAGGCGTACAGGCTTTTCCATTCAAAAATGTACGGAGACAACAAACTTCCTTTTGAAAAGGGAACAAGAGCAAAGCAGCACAAGAGAGAAAGAACATAGGATAGTGGTGTATGCTGAGGCGACAGCTGATGGAAAGGGCCAGCTCGTGACCTGTAATTAGAAAGAAAAACTCACAAAGAAGAAAGTCAATGGGAGAGCATCACTCGAAATTTCATCCCGCATGCTGAATGCCATGCATAAACACATTTGGCCTCAAGCTAGGCCATTAATATTTCAATAAATAAAGAAGAAAGGAGATCCAAGACAAATATTTGAGCTTTTTGGGCCTCTTCCTCTTTTCTGTATTTCTCCTTTGGCTTCTAAACAAGCCTGCCAGTTATCTACATGCAACACATCTGTCTCAATATGTCACTCTGCTTCTGTGGAAAACAATTGGGAGTACAGATGAAACAAAGCCGCACTGCTCTCACCAGCTTTGGGAGAAGAAAAAAATAACAATAAAAAACCCATTC